>JABSTQ010010361.1:0-372500 GCA_013358835.2 Ixodes persulcatus | reverse complement strand
CACCATATGTCCCCCGGGGAACTAACAGGGACAGTAGGAACCATTGCACCATTCCCGTTAGTCCCTCAAAGCATTACCATAAAGACTAACTTTCGGGCCCTTGCATTCAGACCTAATGACTAAGTGTTGGTTCCTTGCATATGGATCAAGGTATGCTATTATAGAAGGTATGCTATTGTACAGGGTGCGCGGGAAATGGGAGGGAGACACGCAGTCCAAGCTGAATTGAAACGTTTCAAAGAAGACGTGACTTTCGTGCCAAGGCTTTACGACTCGCTGCCGTCAAGGATGGCGGCTGCAGTCGACCTAAACTGGGCTATGACCCGTCACTGAGCTAGATTTAGTTGACTCGATTTTTCTTTGACTGCAGGCAGCAGCCATAATGTTTTACTTGAGCAATAAAATGTGCCCTTTTCTTAACCAACACACCTGGCGCAACGTCGTCGTTACGGCAATCGGCTGCAGCAAGCTTAATGGGCAAACCATGGCCAGCTTTCTGAGACACGCTGTTTTAGTTCCCGATTCTCACGACACGTGGCGTATCAACCTTGAGCTAGATAGAGGCAGAGCCTTTTATACTGGGAGAGTTCGGCGGGTGGGAGTGGCTTACGGCCCGCTAGGTCTAGCGGACTCAGCGGGCGCCGCTTCCGCCATGATGTGCCTCCCGGTGAGTGGGTCCCCATTGACATGCGATGTATACGCGTGTAGGTTTTGCCGTTCGTGCTTTTGTTGGCGTAAGGAGAAAGTCTAAAAACAAGCATTTTGTGACGTTAATCATACGTTAATTATAACTTACCTCGCACAATCGAGAACTCGAAGTCGGCTTCCAGTCAGCCCTTTTTGGTTTGGTCTCCCAGATCTTGTGCCTTGCGCGGTTTTCTTTTCCTTGCGGGAACCGGTACATCCTGAACCCCTTTTTCGCGTTGTTCGAGCACCCAACAGCACTGCAGCCCCCCCATTTCGTTTTCTTCTAACGTCTGGCAGAGCGCAGAACGATCATTTTCATCGTCGTCTCTCGCTCCAAGCTAGACGGCAAGGCACATCATGGCGGACAACGAAGCTCGGAGTGCGATGCGCACAGTTGCCAGACAGTTTGATCAGTGCTGCCAGACTGGCGGCTGGATCAAAGAACCGCCGAACTCTCCCTGTATAAAAGGCTCTGGATATAGGGCCTTCATACACACACGCGCTTTTGCTTGAGTGGTGACATGTCAGCCATTTTCCCGCCCAATCGTTTTTTTATGCATTTTGAAGCGCACGCAATCTGGTGTCACTCAGCTCCAGCGAGTAGCTTTGGCTTATGCATAGACGCCATTTTACCACCCAAGTCACGCACCGAGTGCGCGAGAGGGTCGCGCGCTGGCACATTCAGTGCAAAAATGGATGTCTTCACCCTCAGAGAGACAGATATGTAGGCACCCTAGAGCAAGATAAACGGAGAATTCAAATCGCACGACCACTATCTGAACCTCCTCTCATGTGCATCTCTCCGGCCTTTCACCCTTTACACTGTTTGCGTCTGGCCAAATACTTTATTAGGGGGAATACATTCCACTCCGCTCATTTGCATTAGACAGAACGCCTACAGCGCCGAATCCAACCCTGACGGAGGGAAGGTCCGCGGCGAGTCTTTTTTTTTTTTTGGCAAATAAGCTATCATCATCATCAGTCGCAGACATTTCATGACTACGCGCTATGCTACGCCGCCGGTCGGTGCGCCAGTGCAAGCCAGTGTCTCGAGGTGTGAAACAACGTCAAATGTGTTGCGTGGTGTTTTCGTTTGGTACTTTTTCGAAACGATGCGCACGAAATACCCCGAGTTTCAGCAAACATTAGTTTAGGTTTCTAAATTTGGCTTTTAGAAACAAAAGATCTCCCCAATTATGTGTATTTTGCCGTTTTGCGTTGTGGGGGCCACTGGTTTCCCTCCCCCTAGAAGGCGTAAGCCGCGGACGTTCCAGGCGAAGCCGTCTGACTTCGAGCCTGGTCGCTCCGTATCGTGTCGGAGAGTGCGCCACCTTGCTGGCCTACTCTCTCGCACTCCTCCGCGCGTCTCCCGTTTCGGGCGGACTAGGGTTGTTGTTAGAACGTACTTTATTGCCCTGTTATATATAATATATGTATATATATATACCATACACACATATAATGCACCATTGTCGTCTGCATCGGTGCGGGCCTAAGGATCTGCCATTGCTGTCACGGCGGTCTGGGTGGGTGTTGGTCCCAGCGCCTTCGGCTGCTGCTAAGTCGTCCGCCGGGGCCGTCGTTGTCGTAGACGAACTCCGCCAGCTTTGTCCACAGCAGGGACACGATCGTCTTGTCATGACTGGTGGGCAGAATCCAATCGACATACGTCGCCGGACGGATCTCGTCTGGGAGTTCCTCCAGTTTCTTATTCCGAAGGCGAGCGTGGCGCTCGCACTCCCAGACAACATGGGCAGCCGTCGCGGTCTTCCCACACCGGCGACACGCCCCCTCGTCGGGATCGTCGCCGAAGAACTTATGGCGCAGCGCCGGGGATAGGACAGTGTTGGTCGCGAGGCGGCGGACGAGGGTCTGCGTGCTCCTCGGTAGGTCGTTCGGCATCGGAGGAACGGGACGCAACTGCTCGTCCGGGCGTTCCTCCCGCTCCTCCCGAAGGTGTCGTAGTGTTCTCCGCCTTCGCTGTTTAGCACTTTCCTTGACGACAGACGGGTCGGCCGGGCCGGCTGCCTCGCCGGCTGAGTTGTGGAATGCGTTCGGCGCGGATGCCATCTGGCGAACTGCTGCTCGCGCCTCGCTGTGGGCCCACTCGTTGCCGTCGATGCCCGCATGCGCGGGCACCCAGGAAATTGTAGCTTGGATGTTGAGCTTGTTTCGAAGTTCTAGGAACGCGGCGAGCAACTCGCCGACTATTCCCGTGTACGTTGAGGGGCTCCCGCTCGCTCGTCTGCAAGTTTCGTACGCGCGGGTCGAGTCGGTGAACAGTAGGAGCCTGTGTGGGATGTCTGTTGGTGCAAAAGTTTGAAGAACCCACTGGGATGCTCGGAGAAGTGCCACGAGTTCCGCTTGCGTAGTGTCGACGTCTTCAGTGGTCGAAAGTGCAGCCGCGTTCGGAATGCCATGGGTGGTGTCGACCCACGCGACCGCCTGGACGTGCTTGGGGGTTCTGTCCTCTCCTTCACCGTCGTCGCCGGCAGTCGACAGCAAGGTCTCCGCCATGTCAGTGTAGATGATGGTGTGCGTAGGCGGTGATTTGTGCGCAACGCTACGTGTGTGCGCTTTGGCAAAGCGTCTTCGTCGCTCCGAGTTGCTCGGTCCAGGTCCCATGTTTCGTGGGAGGGGTTTTCCGTCGGTAAGCGTGACCGGGGCGGCCCAAGGAGGGGGCGAATGCGCGTCTGCCGGGCGGACGTCCAGACTGGGAGACACGCGGAGCTCCTCCAATATGGAAAGCCCAGCTGTCGAGCTGCTGAGGCGGTCTCTCTGGGCGAGGAGCGCCTGTTCGGCGAGTTCCGACAGGAGGTTCATGCCGCCGTGTGCGTACAGCTCCCGGAGGGGCGTGTGCTTAGGCAGTCCGGAAACAATGCGGATGGCTTCGCGATTGAGTTTCTCAAGTTGCTCCGCCTGCCTGGGCGTGAGGACGTGATAGTTATAGCCGTAGAGGATACGGGATTCAAGCAGCGCTGTGACGAGCTGGCGCGTTTCTCTCTCCCGCGTGCCCCACTGGAGGTGTGTGATTCTACGGATGAGGCGGAGGAGGGATCTGCACCGCGAGGCGACTTTCGTCACCCACGTGGTGCCTTTCCCATCTTGATCAATGTAGGCTCCAAGGATCCGAACGGAGGGTTTTCGCCGTATCCTTTGGCCGGCCATGCTGAGGGCGATTTGGTTGCGGACCGCTTCGGTCTTTCTGTGGGGACCGTTTAAAACCACAACGTATTCGGTCTTCTCGGCCGAGGCGGTCATGCCCACATTCCGAAGAAAGCCCTGTATGACGTCGAGGCCAAGCTGAAGCGTGTGCTCCTGTTCGCCCGCCGATCCCGTTGTTGCCCAGATGGTGACATCATCGGCGTATACGGCGAAGTGCAGCGACGGAACCGCTTCAAGGAGTGGGGGAAGTCTTGCCATGACCAGGTTGAAGAGGGTGGGCGAGAGGACCGCGCCCTGCGGTACCCCGGTCCTGTTCGGTTGAGCGGGTCCGATGTAGTCCCCGGCTTTGATCTTGTACGTTCTGTCGTTCAGGAAACTCTTAACGAAATTGAGAAGGTGGCCGCACACTCCGGCAAGCTCTGCGCTCTGGATGACCGCCTCGTGAGGGACGGTGTCAAAGGCCTTGCGAACGTCCACCGCCACCACCGTTCTCGTCTGCACTTTCGAGTAGGCGTCAAGGACCTGGTGGCGCAACATAAGGAGAATGTCTTGCGTGCTCATCCCGTGGCGGAATCCTAGTTGATGAGGGTGGAGCGGGGAGTTCCTCTCAAGATGCCACATGAGTCGTTCGAGGACCATGCGTTCAGTGAGTTTACACAGATTGCTGGTAAGGGAAATTGGCCGGAGGTTAGTGAGCTCATTCGGTGGCTTGCCCGGTTTTGGGATCGGTATCACCAGGGACTCGCGCCAGGAGCTCGGGTAGTTGCCCGTCGTCCAAATCTTGTTGATCGCGTCAAGGAGAAGCTGGAGGTGGAGTTCAGGGAGGTTGCGCAGTTCCGAGATGGTTATCAGGTCTGGGCCAGGTGCGCTGCGGGCGTTCGCCCTTGCTAAAGCTGCGTGAAGTTCGGCCATTTGAAACGGTTGGTCCATGTCGACTTGCTCCGGTGCTTGGAGATCCAATGCCTGAAAATCTCCGATCATCTGGGTCGGTGTCGCGGAATCTCGGGAGTATATGGTGGGATCCGGTGAAGCCGCAGGCTGCGGGAAGAACACTGCCCCAGCCTGGAGCGCCAGCTGCTCCTCCGAGATTCGCATGCGTAGAGCCGCTGTCTGCGCCGCGGTGCGTCTCTTGGCTTTTCCCTGCCAATTGCGAAAGATGTGCCATATGCGCGGTCCGCTCATGTTACCGTTGAAGCTGGAGCAAAGGTCGCACCATCTGTCTGTAGAGAGTGTATTTGCATAATCGCGCGCCTCAGCCGTTATAAGGTTCAGACGACATCGCAGTCCGGGCGTTCGTCCTCTCTCTCTGTACGCACACAGCGCGTCGAGGCGTTGTTGCCACAGGTTAGCCAGGTGCAAGTCCGGCGACGGCTTGTCCTCCGCTACTTGAAATTGCTGGGTAGATGACCTTTTGGCGTCGTGTATTGTCCGTAGGAGGTGGGCCAGTTCGTGCGTTTCCGGGTCTCCGCCTGATGTGGTGACGGGTGTTTGCTCCAACTCTGCGCGGAAGGCGTCCCAGCAGACGACGCTCGTAGTTCGTTTCGGCGCCGTTATCTTGTGGCCGCGCAAACGAATGAAGATGGGCAGGTGGTCGCTCCCCCACGTGTCTGCTCCTAGTTCCCAGAAGAGGGCCCGCCGCCGGTTCGTCCATGTGAGGTCGGTCGTGGTGTCGCCCTGGCGGGCGTGCTGGCCAACTCGCGTTGGTAAGTCCGGATAGTTGAGCAGGCTAAGGTGGTTGTCCTCCATCGCGCAAACGAGGTTCGAACCGTGGTATGTGTCGGTCCTCGATCCCCAGTACGTGTGGCGTGTGTTGAAGTCGCCGCCGATGACGACGAGGGCATCAGGGTGCATTTTCCGCAGGTTTTCGACCCAGGACCAGTCAATGGTGACGCTGTTGTGGATCGACGGTCGGACGTATATGGACACCACCACGACCTTACATTGGGGGAGTTGGAGGGCCACGCCCACAACCTCTTTATGTTGCGTGCACCAGCGCTGGAGGTCGAGCTCGTCGTGCGGGTTGCGGGTAGCCACTAGGACCGCCGCGTTGCCCCTGTAATTGACGCTGTGCGGCGGCGCTTTGCCGCCCGAACCGTTCGGCGTTCGTTGGCGATGCGGGATGGTGGGTCCCGTGTACGTGTCGTAGCCGGGCAGCGAGAAGTTCGGAACTTAGGCCTCCTGCAGAAGCAGCACCACTGGTCTTGTCCCTGCTGGGTAGCGGAGAAGAAACTCTGCCTTCTTGCGGGCGAAGGTTCTGCAATTCCATTGCAGAAACCACGCTGCCCCCTCCCGGGTCGTCCCGGGTTGCGTCTTAGATTGTCTGTTGGTGTTCGCCATGGTAGCGTTCCACGAAAGTCTGGCTCCCCAGGAGCTGTTGGAGTAGTTCTCTTACCAGTGGAATTAGGTTGTGATACAGAATCATTTCTGTCACTCTGCATTGTTGGTGGTAATTTTGCAGCGCCAATTCGCTCTGATTTTCAGGGTGTCCGCATTTGCATTGCGTTGGTGGCGCGGAGGTTGCAGCCATACTCGGGATGGTGGAGAAGAGAGGAGGCGCAGCAGCAGGAGCGTCCTTCCGTGGTGTTGGCAGCGCCCCCGTCGCGTCCGCTCCCGGGGGTATAGGGAAGAGGGGAAGAGGAGTAACGGAGGGCTGATGTTTCGGTGCGGGGGAGGGCGGGTCTCTCTCACTCGAATAGACCCCAGGGCAAGACCAGTTAGAGTCGACTTGTTTAGAGGCGTGTTGGGGGATCGGGTAGGGACCACTTGCCGCTTTGAAGGGAAGGCCGGTTGTTCTCCTCAGATGTCTGCTTTCGTCGTGGTTCTTTTTGGAGCCGTCTTGTTCGTTTAAGTTGGGCCTGTTTGTGGAGCGGCTTCGACTTTTTTCTCGGGTGCCTCCGTCGCGCCGCGAAATCTCAGCTGTCCGTCGAAGTGAGTCTGCTCGGCGCATGTCCACGTCGCCACAAAGTAGGTCGCGGTGCGACGAGAAGTTTGCTCCACAGACGGGCGGTTCCGGCAAGCCGAACGGCTCGATGTGTCGGCCCCCCGTCATTCCTCTTCGCAGTTGGGACCGCTCCTGAGGTGACGGCACGGATTTTCCACGTGTGTTGTGTCTTTTGGCTGCCGTACTTCCGCGTAGGCTGCTGCGCTTGGAGTGCTGACTGTGTCCTTTGCTCAACGATGGTGGTTGCCCCGGTGCGTCCTTGTCTCCCCGAATCCAAGTGAACTGACGCTTGGAAAGTGATCTCCCCCTTCGGCGTTGGCTTGTTGTGGTGTCCTTGCGCCGAGGACTGTCGCTGATGTTGCGCGCGGCGCGCTCCGCGGGCAGCCTTGGTTGTGTGGCAACTGTGGATTTATCGCGTCGGCCGGCGGACAGCGCTGCTGCAAAGATGGGACTCCATGTTCGTATGTTGTTTTCCTCCTGCGACTGTTGTCGGGATGTCGGAGTGAGCGGGGGTTCTTCTATGGTGGACTGCTGATCGTATTTGTAGGACACTTGGCGTTTGGGCCCGCGTCCCCTGCTCGGGTAAACTCTGTACCACCGTGAGCCCAAAGTTACGTGGTCAGGAGCATTTCGTCCCTGAAAGACAACCGAGACCGATGTGCCCTGTCCTTTCCGGGTGATGTCCAGGATGGTGTGTCTTGACTGTAGCAAGGTTCGAACGACTTGCAGGGAGTGTTCGCCGATTATCTGGTGCACCGTTCCCACGGAGGCATTTGCCGGCGTGGCAGGAAAAGCATAGACCTCAATTTCGTCCAGTTTGGTAATGAGTAGAAGCTTGTCTCTTGTTTCGACGTAAGGTGTGTCAACCGCTAAGATGTTTTTTGTGGGGTTGAGGCGCATGTTTGGGATGACATATCTGTTGAACCTGCTCCTGATTTCTTGTGTGATTTTGCTTTTGTCTGATGGTTCTAATTGTATTTTTGCCAGCGAGGGTCGAAAAAGCACGGTGTGCAGTCTCTCCGTTTGATTTTCGCTGGTTTTGGTTGCCCTCTGCGATTGACGGTGGCTTACTAGCGTGAAGCCGTCCTGCGTCAGGAAATCGGCAGGTGCGCGCTTGGATGGTTGACGCTCACCTGGCGAAGTGTGTTTGGTGGGCGCAGTTCTCTCGATGGTCGGCTCTTCTTCTTCGGAGGCGTCTTGGCCGAGGTAGTGAAAACTGTTTGATGTCAGTATGTGGGGTCCAGATGTTCGGCCGATGTCTGTGCTTGGCTCTGGTACCTCGTTCATCGTTCTTTCGGGAAGCATGGCGATGGAGCGGTCCTCGCGCTGAGTTGGAGAGGTTGGCGAGGCCGCGGCACCGATGAGAGAAGGGAACCCCGCAGGAGCGGTGCGTTCGGTTTCCCTATCTCCTGAGGCGCGTGACGTCAGAGGAGCTGGGGCGGCGTGGTCTTTTTGCGTTTCCTCCGGCAAGACTGCGGTGGGCTCGGATTCAAAAGCGTTGGCGGTTGGGGCCATCTTGGATGCTGTAGCTCCTGGTCTGGGTTCTTTTACGCCGACGGGGCGTCGTGATCGGGGCGTCCTGGTTCCTTCCTGCATTTTCTTCAGTTTTGTGGCAGCCGGTGATGGCGTTACCGTGCCTTGTGTGTGCCGTGGACGTAGTCGCATTGGGCTTCCTGGGTCGTCGCACCGTTGCGAGTTCGTTGCAGGCAGTCAAATCTCTCATCGCATATTAGGCAAATAGTCGATGCATGAAGCTTCGGGGCTACCCTAGACTTTCTCTAGACATTGATTTTTGATTTCGCGCTAAATTAAATTTTGTAACTCATCGGTGATTTAGATAAACTCGGTGAAAATGAAGAGCTCACGTGAGGGTGATGGAGCGGCACTCGGCGGACTAGGGAGACCGCGCGAGGGAGAGTCGGGCCTGCCCTCCGAGTGGACGGCCGTGTGGTCGGGGAGTCCTGGATTGGACTCATGGGCAACGGGTCGAGTCGCGGCGCGAGCTCGTCCGACCGGCGATGACTCCACGCTAGCGATTCCCCTGGCTCTGACAGTCGGCGTCCTCACTACCTGTGGACGTCCGTCTGCCGAGAGCCCTGGCCCCGAACTCCTGCGACGACGGGTAGCGGCGTGAGCTCGTCCGACCGGCGAGGACTCCGCTCGCATTTACCCCTTTGGCTCTCAGGTCGGCGGGTGCTGCGGGCACACTGTGTCCACGGCTCGCTTGACCGCAGTGTCTTGTTGGGGACCCCTGGTACTCAATAAACGCTGTTGGATACCGGGATCATCGTTGTTGGCATGGCGTTGGCAGAACCCGGCAGCGGCGACCGCCCTCGCTGGTAGCCGTCGGCCGCGCGGTGGGACGGGCATCGGATTCCCACTTAGAGCACCGGTCCCCAGACGTAAAGGTGCGTAATCTTTCCCTCCTTTATTCCCACAAAATGGCGCCCAACGTGGGGCCATGGCACCTATTGTTGTCGTGGCACTGCTCCGCCGCGCCATGCCAAGATGGCGGAGCCTCCCTTGGGGAGGCCGGCTCCCTTTGTGAGCCGCCATGATGCGAATCCCATCGGTGCCCGGATTTGGGAACCACGTCCAAGAGCCAGCCCGGAAACCTGAGTGAGTCACGATTTGTTCATTCTCTTCTCGTGTCTTGCCGCAGGAAACGCTTTATCGTACCTGTTGCATCTGGTGATGGGCGTCGCTAGCAACAGTCCCCCACTGCCTGACAGTTGCCGACTCCGCTGCCAACCCCCACCTAGTTAGAGGGTTGTCGCCTCTCGCGGCGTCCTCAGAGCCTTTGTGCCACGGAAATCGCGTTGCGTTGACCCCTGTGGGCCTCGCGACGAATGTTGTTAGCAGCAAAGAGCTTCTTACGGATCAGCGGGACAGTCTGGGTTTGTAAATACGCGCGTTTCTTTGACACTGAGTTGTCGGACTCTCCGGGAGAGTCGGGCGGTGCGTCTGCCATTAACGTCGCCAAGTAGCTCGTAATGCTACCGAGAGGCTCCGGGAGCCGTAGGCCACGCATCCGCCGGCGTCCAGAAGCAGTTTTCATACTGTGGGCGCGCGCGCTGTACGCCACTTGTATTGTGGTTGGCGCGAGGGTTTTCTTCGGGATAGATTTGTTTTGCTGACACCTTTGAGCTTCTGCTGATTTCCGAGAGTAACGCCTTTGCGTTATAAGAGTGGCATAACGCACTAGAGACGGGGCGGCTTTTTAGCTACCCCGTTCCGTGCGTTTCGCTAGGGATGCGTGCAGCTCGAAGACTCTACGGAGTTAGTTGTTTTCGCAGTCCCCGGCCCGGCTCCTGGTGCAGCCACCGCTGGCAGCGGAGAGTCGCCGGCTCTGTTCCCGGCGACTTCAGTTTGCGTACGCAGGGTGCCCTTTAATTCTGTTAGTAGCATCGAGTGGCCTGCCTTCCAACTTGAGCCTCCCACCCTGCGGTAGGCCGGTTAATGTACGCAGACAGCCGAGTCCAGATACAATGAGGACCCGGCCAAAACCTGTTTTCGGGGACCATTGCTTCCCTCGGTGGCAGTGTGTCGACCGAGAACAATGATCTCTCCCTTCGACCTTGCCATACTGCGGGTCTGGAGAGGGCGAAGAGATGTTTGCGGGGTGCTGCGTGGGCTCTTCTTTCCGTCATTCAGGAAGATGCCCGTACCCCCCTTTTCCCTGCCATCCCCCTCTACGTGCGACGGCGGGGGACACGCCGAGCGGCTGGGTGGGACCTGCCGGATGTGCGTCATCGCTGACGCTGGTGGGAGTTTGCGCACCCGACGGCGGCCAGGAGCAGCGGACAGGGAGGGCTGACTTCCGGCCGAGGCAAGATGGCCGCTGTCCTTCTTCAGTCGTCGGACCTCACCGAGGCGCCCAGCTGAACCAGGCTTCCTGATGCGGGCCTGGTCACGGACGTCACCTGCTGCCGGCCCCGAGGTGCGCCTTCGACTTCGGTGGCCAACGTTCCCCTTGCCGATGGTCTCCCTCACCCACCTTGAGAGTGGCCATGGGCGGACCTCTACGCGCGTCACCGTGTTCGTTTCGACGGAGGTCGGCCCACGACGAGTCGACGACGTGCAGCGTAAAGGCTCGTTCACACACGTCGGTTGCATGCGACTGCGTCCGTTGCAACCGGAGCGACCGGAACGACCGCTCTGCGCCGCGCGTACACACACCTGCAACCAGTGCAACAAGCGCAGCGGGTCGTCAGCACGGCGACCGCTTCTACGCCGCCGTCAGCTGTTTCAGCGGCGCCTCTAAAAAGGACCGCACTTCCACTCAATCCCGTAACAAAATATAGACAGACAGTTTTCTATAGCCTAAAGCTTTATTATTATTATTTTTTTTTTTCATGATAGGCTTGCAGGGTACAGTGGATGAGAAAAAGAAAAAGATACAGTACGCCGTCTTGGACGATCAAGACCAATACACGACTTTGCGAATAGTACAAATCTCGCCACACGCCTTTTCTACGATTATAATATACTACTGAAACTTAGCAGCGATATAGCAGCGCAAAAATATGATTTTGTGATCAGATAGACGCTGCGAGCGTTCAGGATTGCTAACACTAATTACTTTTCTCCGGTGATGAAAACGCGTGAAAATTCGCATCCTTTATACGGTACGCGCCAGAAATACCTTGAACTTGAGCACACGCATGAAATGCGCCAAATAAGAAATCCGGGCGATGTTCGAGGACACAAATGCTTAGAAAGCACCACTGTAGTCGAAGTAAACAAACACGACGGCACGGGCGTTTCTGCTGTCTTGAGAGTGCCGCCACGACATCGCCGCGCGAATAGGTGGATCTTCCCTTCTAGTACGTGCTGGGTTATCATATCGAGACACGACGAAAATTCACAGTCACGGGTAGCGCTTTTACGCGGAACGATGAGCTTTCACCACGCCGTCCACGTCGACGATCACCACCGACGCGGCGACGCCATGTTTGGAGCTAGAAGGAGCCGGCCCGCGACCGGCATGCAACTCGCGCGATCAGTTCTCCTCGACCTGTGATTGGTCTGTCGCTGCGGTTGTTTCCAACGCAGCGGGGAAAGTTGGGCTCGCTCCAACTCCTTGCGTCGTGAACAACACGTGCGGGCGTCCCTCCGTCGCTATGGCAACTGACGGTTGGAGACCCTTGGAACGGTCGTTTCGGTTGTTCCAGTCGTTCCGGTCGCTACGGACGCATGTGTGTGAACGGGCCTTAAGCCGAGCAGCACCGCTGAGCAGCACCGCTGAGCATCAACGTTCCCAGTGAGTGGTGCTCCGTGTTGCGGAAGAACTGATCATTCGACATCGAGGAACTTTGCACGGCTTCATTCGACGACATCCGGAGTGCATCGCCCCACCTGTGCGTCGTGAACTCCGGTATGTTGAACATTTACGGCAGCAGTTCCGGGGACTGCCGAGGCCCCCAATTCAAGTTTTGTTATTTGTAAGCGCGACTGGCACCCGTGCTGTCAGCGCGCAGGCCTTGTATTTTGGGGGTTTGAGAGCCGGCGCTCCTTTCTCTGAAAGGGGTGCCAAATGTTTTAAGGAGGGGGGGATTGTGGGGGCCACTGGTTTCCCTCCCCCTAGAAGGCGTAAGCCGCGGACGTTCCAGGCGAAGCCGTCTGACTTCGAGCCTGGTCGCTCCGTATCGTGTCGGAGAGTGCGCCACCTTGCTGGCCTACTCTCTCGCACTCCTCCGCGCGTCTCCCGTTTCGGGCGGACCAGGGAGACCGCGCGAGGGAGAGTCGGGCCTGCCCTCCGAGTGGACGGCCGTGTGGTCGGGGAGTCCTGGATTGGACTCATGGGCAACGGGTCGAGTCGCGGCGCGAGCTCGTCCGACCGGCGATGACTCCACGCTAGCGATTCCCCTGGCTCTGACAGTCGGCGTCCCCACTACCTGTGGACGTCCGTCTGCCGAGAGCCCTGGCCCCGAACTCCTGCGACGACGGGTAGCGGCGTGAGCTCGTCCGACCGGCGATGACTCCGCTCGCATTTACCCCTTTGGCTCTCAGGTCGGCGGGCGCTGCGGGCACACTGTGTCCACGGCTTGCTTGACCGCAGTGTCTTGTTGGGGACCCCTGGTACTCAATAAACGCTGTTGGATACCGGGATCATCGTTGTTCGCATGGCGTTGGCAGAACCCGGCGCGGCGACCGCCCTCGCTGGTAGCCGTCGGCCGCGCGGTGGGACGGGCATCGGATTCCCACTTAGAGCACCGGTCCCCAGACGTAAAGGTGCGTAATCTTTCCCTCCTTTATTCGCACAGCGTTCAAGAGACAATCTGTTATTTTTTGTATTGCGTATGTTATTTCAGTGATGTGCGCCACTAGTATGGTGTAGTTTTGGAATTTGTATCCTCTAAACGAGGAAACACTATTGTCCTTTCTTTTAAAGGCATACTTCAACGAAATTTGAAATATTCCCGTCGTATTCAAAAATAGGTTGAATATGATTAGGGTTCGGAGTTTTCGGTTTAAAACGATAAAAACCGATAAAAGAACGCCGAATCTATTTTCGGAAATTCGGTTTTAACCGAAAAGGGTCAGTTTTTAGGTTCGGCATTTTCAAGTTAAACCGATAAAAGTACGTCGAATTCCTTTTCTAAAATTCAATTTTAACCGGAAAAGGTCACTTCGACCTTCCAGTCGTACCGCAGAGCAGTGGCGAAAAACTGGAACGACAGTGTCTATCGAAACGTGTCCCAATGTATGGGATACACGGGTGCCATCACAACGTTTTGGTTTAATGTGCGCATAATTGATCGGAACGTGAAGTCCGAAATGCTCCATGACTTCCAGTGTTAGCGTTGAGAGGGCATTCTCGAAACTCAAGAGTGCGGATCAACGAGGAGAACCTGGGAAAGTGCGTGTGTGTTTACTATAACAAGATCACGTCATCTTGATGTTCTTGTATGCTGCCAGTTGGAGAAACGTGTCGTCCGGTTTTCGTCCTCTATGTTATTTTCCTCAAACACCGTAACTTAACCAGCACACTCCATTTCAACAACAGAATGTAAAGTTTCATGATTTTGGGCATAGGCTTCATATCTGACTTGTCATGTAGTTCTGTGGTTTTTTTTTTCTTGTTTCTTTTACCGTAGCACACATTTGCCAAATAAAGTGTCTATTCCATTTTCAATGTAGCTGTGCCGTTATTCTTTGAGTGATCGCAAATATCAGAGCTACAAGGATCATCTGATCCGGTGTCCGTCCGTGTTCATTTTATATTCACCGAAAAAAGCCGGTAAACTTTTGAGGGCATAAATATACGCCGAAAAAAACCGAAAATTGAGTTTTAAAATAAACACCGAAAAAAGTACGCGAATTTTGAAAAAATAGAAACCGAAAACGCGGAACCCTAAATATGATCCACAATATCCGTAAATGACAATCGCACGTTTGTATTTTGAGCCTGATGGATGTATTTTGCGTTATAAACGGCCCACTCTGGCAAGCGCTCGGAGAAGGCTCAGCGGAGACCACGCGACATCCAACGCAATCGTGACGTAGGTCGTCTCGGGACGAGCAAAGCTACGGCGAGGCTGACATCGAGAGGATGGCCTAGTCGTTCCAGCCACCGAAGCGGCTGCTTTTGTACGAATTTTGAGTGACGGGTTAATCTTCTATAATCTTGTAGGGGGACAATAGCGACTTCTGCGACACACAAAAGGGATTCTCGGGAAGAGGGGAGTTCCTCCTTCCCCCCTTCTCTCGTTGTGGCCGGAGGCGAGACAACCTCCGTCACTAGCTGTCAAGGTTCCTAGACGAGCATTACAAACGAGGCGTTAGCGACATCCACCAGGTGCTCTTTGCTAATCGTTTAATTCGTTTTAAAATTCCTTTTCGAGACTTTTTTAACAAGATATTGGTATGTTCCATGTGATACTGCTCCTTTAAACACATATAGACCGAAAAATGAGCGCCGAAATTTCGTTGTAGTATCCCTTTAAGGCGCTACCGGTTGTTGGTCAGCATAGCATTTTGTCTTGAGTCCTTAGTTTTTAATCTTTATTTATTTGACTCTGGAGAGCCGCGGCAGCGCGGAAAGGCAGCAGCTCGTGCCATGGAGGCCCGCGTTGCCGCGTCTAGTGAACATGATAATGTTATGAGTATATACATGCATGATGACGACGACATGGATTGTTGGTATTGGGGAAAATAACAGTCCGATTTGTAGAAGTCCAGATTTTGTGGAGGAGGGTTGAGCGGGTCAGCAGCGAGCCATGGGAATCTGGCAGGCCGCTCGATCGGTGCATGAAGGAGCCCCAGGAACATGATGGCGCTGTTGCTCACTGGGGTCCACTGGGGTTGAAGCTCAGGCTCCAAGGAGGTAGCCCAGTCAAAGTAGAAGCTGCCGCTTCCGAGGAACCAGCGCTCAGGGGTGCTATGTTGCGCTTTTTGGACTCCCAGGAGACTTGGAAGAGGGAAGTGACGTCAACGACTAGAGAAACGCAGATTGGATGTTGACAGAAGAAAACAAAATCAACATCCAATCTGCATTTGCTGCGTTGTTGACGTCACTTCCCTCTCCCTAGTCTCCTGGGAGTCCAAAAAGCGCAACATAGCCCCCCAGATTGAGGCACCGCCGCCGCCCGGTGTGTCATCCACTCAACGTCGTCGTCGTTATGTTCTTTATTTATACGCGTAGATATGTATAAATAAAATAAGGTAAATAAAAAGACACACAATTGAATGGCCAGCGGCGCGCCGTTCTAGCTATATTTCTAGTTATTTCTAGTTATACACACCAGAAAGAATGTTGTTCAGTTTTTGTCTGTAACCGAGCTAAAACTTTACGTACACAGGCAAATTCAAAGCAAAATATATAGAATTCAAGTGTTTCTGACCCTACATAACAATTGCTTATATTTGAAATCCAGGGCTCAAATTTTGATTGTAAACATCTAATTATTATATAGTCATGTTATAACCGCCCCATCCTTCGTCAATATGCTGTCACAAACGCATCGTACAAATCTTTTTTTTTTTTTTTTTCGATAAGCCTATGTAAAGGTAGCTTGGCCGCAAGCTTCCTTGTGCACGGCGGAGTGCTAACTTTACAGGGGCAAAAAGCGGGCCGAATTTGAAAGTCTCGAGGAATAAAAAGTACTAAATTAAATACCGAACTTTTAACTGCGGTGTGTGCTATGAGTCGGCAGCTGTTATTTTCCTCGAGAAATTTACAATTCTTCATTTCAGTGAGAAGAAATTTATATTTTTTTTCAAAGTGGTAGGACCCAATGCAAAAATATTATATCGGGACCAGGATTACAAATTATACAATCCTCAGGTTCAAGTAGGTATTAAATAAGAGTGTATTAGTGCCCTCTATAAATATCCCGCGGAACTTAAAGATTTCTGCAGTAGTTTGGCTGAAATTATCGTTTTACTGCGTTTTGCAGAAAATAGCCAAGAGAGGGCGCAAGGAGACCGTGTCCTGGAATGCTGGTTACGCAACGTAGATGTCTGAACCCCGCAGTAACCAACACATATTTGTCACAGGCCAAAAGGCAATAACAGTAAGGGAGGCAACAACCACAAGCTATAAATACAGTTATCAAAGTCAGGACCACGTTAATTTATGATACAGACGGGCTGGTCGACAATTATTCTATGATCACCGCGCCCGAGAAAGCTCTGGACTTCAGAGGAAGTAGGGTCGACGAAGCTGGCGCAGACTGACGCGAGAAGAAAGACATCACAATGAATATTTGCTTGATAAAATATTCAATTCAATTCTATTCAACTTTATTGACTTCACTTTGGAGAAGGAGACAGGGAAAAAAGCTACACTGCGTAGCTTGACAGGTCCCTGCCTCCCATACAGACTTGGACAAATTAGTCGGCACTTGCAAAAGACAAGGAAAAAATACATACAGAACATTATACAGCTTTTGATATGACGAACACTACAGAACTTTTAAAATTTTATTTGTTGTTAAAATACAATTGTTTAATTTGGTTATTTTACATACTTTCTATGAGAATATTGTTTTTAATGAGTTCATTATTGGTAGATGGTACAGTATACTGGAGCATTTGAAATCCGTAATTGGTTCTGGGATGCGGCACTCTCCAGTGCTCTGGACTACGCGTATGATAAAACGAACAGTTTTTATCCAGCGAAGCTAAGTGAAGGAATGATTTGTTATTATAATAAATACTATCTTTATATTTCTGGACTAATGTCTGTGTATATAAGTCAAAAACACGTGTTACCTTAATTTTGGAGAATAAAATATCGGCATGACTATTATATGGTACATGAACTACTAAACGTAAGATCTTTTTTGTGCGATGTATAATCTGTCTAGGTTTAATTTTGTCGTATTGCCCCATACAAGCTGGCAGTACTTTAAATGTAAAGCAAACAATGTGTTATATCATATAATCTTGACCCTTTCTGGTAAACAAAACGATGTTTATAAATAATACCTGTTATTTTTGATAATTTAGACATCACATGTTCTACGTGTTCGTTCCAACTCATGTATTGGTTAAAAAACGCCCCTAGTATTTTTACCGTTAGAACAACTTTTATGATCGATCTATCTAGCTTAAGTGGTATATCTATTTGACAGAGAGAACTTTTAGGGTGAAATAGAACGGCCTTTGTTTTATTGATATTGATTTTTAACGAATATGCCAGTGCCCACGAACTAAGCACATTGAGAAAACAATTCACTTCAAATGGAATAAGATTTACGTCCGCTCCTTGAAAAAATAGGCTCGTATCGTCCGCATATGTTATTATCTGGGCATTATGTGAAATATTTATTATGTCGTTAATGTATAAGTTGAATAAAAAAGGTCCCAAAACACTTCCTTGTGGTACACCTGCCTGTAGTTGTTTTAGATCAAAGAAGTGGCCACTGATGTGAGTGCTCTGAAAACGAAAGCTCAAATAACTTCTTATTAATGCTGCCGCATTGTTGAAATCTCCCCCAAAAATTCTTCCTAGGCCGTTGTCTTCTATAAAAAAAAAACAGGGACTCAATAAATGTACTAAACTGAGCAATATTACCGCCTGTTGGGCGATAAAGAACTGAAAACAAAAAGTCGTTATGGTTTGAAGTCAATATCTCATAGTCCTCATTAATCACAGAAAACTGTTATGAGTTCGCACTTGATACTATTTTTTGCTTGGATACACACACCGAAACCACGTCTAGCAGAGCGATTTAAATAAAATGTTTTGTAGTTCTCCAAGTATATAACGTCACCTTCTTCATAATACCATGTTTCCGTGAACATTTGAATATCAAAACTAAACCCAAAGTTGTTTAGTAAAATACCAAGTTCATCCTCTTCATTACGTGCACATTGTAGGTTAAGAACCGAGAAATCAGATGAGCACATTGGAGGAGCTTTCATTTTAGGGTTCTCCACCTTTCGTGTATGTCTAACTTCTTGCTATCGCCAGTAGCATGCACGTAGCAGACGACAGGCGTAGCAGACGATACACGTAGCAGACGACAGGCATTGCAAACAACACACGCATCAGGCGACGTACAGTGTACTGAACTGTTAAATATAACGCGGGAGCGGTGGCCGGAGAGACTACATGCGTCATCTACCGCCTCACTCTGGCAGCCTATGCCGCGGTTGTTTTCTGAAGTTACACTCCCAGCTCCGAAACAATCACCGATGCGTGACTCGGGCGATAAAAAAAAATCGCTCTTTGATTTTGTTTTTTGTTGTTTAAAGAAGGTGGCCTTTATCAGAAAAACTGCACGATAACCGAGATATGGTAGCCCCGCATGGTAAATGCGTAGCTGTGACTAAACAGAGTGGCAAAAACAACAAAACAAACAAGTAAAAATTAAAGGCGTGGGTGATAACGAAAGAAACGAGGAGGTCATGCGATTATTGTATCGGGGAGTGGCGACAGTCGGCAAGAAGAGCCACCTTATTCTCTGCCGCATCAATGATTTAACTGCTAGACAGCTCTGATATCAGTCTCGGCCACCGCTCCCGCGTTATATTTAACAGTTGAGCACACTGTACTTACGTAGCAGACAACAAGCGAAGCAGACGATACACGTAGCAGACGACACGCGTAACGGACGACAGACGAGCGCTTGCATGATGTCATGCGCGCGACGAGAATATTATCTCACCTCACGCGCGATGCGCATGCGCAGAAGTTGCACGTCGGTCCAGTAGAGCGCTGTGATAGTTCCCGCTGCCACGCGCTCTAACGTTCCCGCTAACAATGATCAAGATTGAACTTAAGTTACGCGCTGTTACGAGGTTCCGCTATAAAGTCTCTACTCCGTTCAGCACTAAGCTGCCAGCGCGGTGGAAGCTACGCGCTCGTTGAATCAGTCGTGCCTCTATCTATCGCCAGGTGCTCACGCCCAGGCTGATACCCTCATGCAGGGAGCGAGGTCACTGATAAAAGGCAGGCGGTTGACTGGTCCGTCTATACTTTGTTTCGGCTTTGGTCCGAGCGCAGCCGGTGTTATGGGCCGAAGGGCCAATCAAACAGCGAAAGAGCACAACGTCATGGAGGGCACTCTGCAGTTGATAGGGCTAGCCGGTATTCGCCGTCTCTCTGTGCGTGCTCCTTCGCCCGCTAGTCCTATCAAGCGCAGAGAGCACGCCATGACGTTGCGCTTTTGGCGCTGTTTGATTGGCCCTTCGGCTCATAACATCGTCCGCGCTCGAACCTAAGTTGAAACGAAGTATAGCTCCTAGACACTCGATATCAGCTCTCTTCCTGGCGAGCATCCGTTTGCCTTCGGGGACTTAAACTGAAACATCAAGGTATCCAAATTATGTCGTTGTTCTTTATTTATTTTTATTTCTCGATTTTGTTGAGTCTTATCGGTTTTTTATTTTTTAGTTTGCATACTTCTTTTTAGGGGTGTGCGAATATTCGAAATTTTGAATACGAATCGAATATTTTCATTATTCGAAAAGTATTCGATTCGAAAATTGCATCTTCGAAAGTTCCCGAATATTCGGCCAAAGCCGAATATTCGGAAGAAGACGGCGAATATTCGCACAAACTGCGAATATTCGAGCACGTAACGAATAATCTGCCTGCCACGCATTCCCCTATAAATTATCTTTCTTCACTGAGAAAGGCGTATGAAGGCGTGCGTTATCGTCCTTCTCCGGTTCTATCTGTCGATGGCAGCAAGACAGGATCAGTTCTCGGTTTCTTTATACCAAGACTTTTTTTGTGCGGCACTTTTATAGCATATCTGATGTAATTGCGCGTTCTATAAATGGATTGAATAAAATAAACCTTGAAAGTGAAATATAAATATAAAATAAATCTCGAGAGTGTTATCTAATATAAATGTTTAAAAATTAAAAAAAAAAAAAAAGAAAAAGCTAGGTGCGAGCGGAATATTGCATCGACATCGACAACAACTCCTACCACTCCCGCGCAGTCAAAATTAGGGATGTCGTGAACCTGCCCAGGCTCGATTTCAACCAAGTTCGAATTTTTCGAACTTTCAACGTGATGTTCGACAAAGGTTCGACTGAAGTTCGACTTTTGTGCGCATGCGCGAAAATTAAAAAAAAAAAAGAACTAGTTGACTTCACCTGGCGGAGGAAAAGTGCAATATTTGTTAGGTTTATTTGCATCACTGGTTCACATTAATAACTAATAAAATCGTTAAAAGCGCATGTTTTCGCATTTATATGGTGTGAACATTGGTAACCATTTTATAAAATACGCGTATAAAGTAAACTACTTTCTAAATTATTTGTTTCCCGAAATTCGAAATATTCCCGTAGCAGCCGGGCAATACTGTCCATAAGTCGTACATCTTCGAACTTTAGTGAAATTTCGCAGGTTTCCCGAGTGAAAGGGTCTTCCTAATGGCGGAAATGTTGTCACGGTGCGTAGGGGGGCGCTCACTTTCTGAACACGTTGAGCAGTTAATTTGCCTACACGATAATCTGTAATGAGTGCATTACTAGAAGCATCTTTATCCTGCTGCAGCCCAGTAAAATGCAGTTGCGTCGATTTATTTAAAAAGGCAATAAACGTGCTTTCACATCTTGTTTTGCAATTTTTTCTTACTAGACGCATATTCGATATTCGATTCGATATTCGAAGCCCGTTTTTTTGTCTTATTCGTATTCGATTCGTATTAAAAAATTTCAATATTCGCACACCCCTACTTCTTTTCGTTAAGGGGACAGTGTTGAAATGGTTGATGTTGCGGGCCCGTCGTGTTCGTCCTTCGTTGATGATTTAAATTGTATGCGTAATAGCGACGGCGGCCTAAACGCGTCTAAATTCAACTCCTTGAATGTGCTTCCATGGCAGAACATACCATGAATCAACTGTGTCGTCGCGAATTATGAGTTCGACATAAACTACCCGGAAAGGTTGACCTCGGGGCGACGCAGAGACGAGTCTCGATTGCAGGTCGGTAACTCAGTTTATTCGATTAAGGTGCACATTTACTGTGACGGCGGGACTCCGGTGCTAAAAGCGAGTCTTTTACAAACTCTTAAGTTGTCTAATTTTAAGAAAAAATATAATGTGTTAGCAATCGGAGGTCTTCCGCTTGGATAAATGCTAATATGTTTGCGCGAAGGGCAAATTACATCCATGGGACTCGTCAAATCATAACGCATCATTGTTGACGAGATAGGTGGGTGACTGCGAGTAAACATAATTGTTAACTCGCATTCACTCAACGCGCGAAAGTCAGTGTACGACGTAATGTCTGAACCTATCGTTGACAATTAAAGAAATTCGTCAGTTTCCTCGGAGTTCCGTTAACCCATTCCTCTTTCAGCCGTGCTGGGGTGAGTCGCGCCGATCCCCAAGTCGAGCGAAATACCACCCAGGCAGCACACGACGTCGGGCCAAAATTGGTATTTAATTGGCAAACAATGGTCCAATGTTGGGCCAATGTGGCCATCGTACTACCGATATTGGTGGTACACTGGCATATACTGGCCAACATTGGCCTGTCTTGGCCGACGGCTTACCAACGTTGGCAATCGATTGCCTTAGGCTGGCTATCATTGGCCTATCTCAGCCAATGGCTTACCAACGTTGGCAATCGATTGGCTTTGGCTGGCCAACGTTGGCCTATCTCAGCCAATGGCTTACCAACGTTGGCAATCGATTGGCTTAGGCTGGCCAACATTGGCCAATCTCAGCCAATGGCTTACCAACGTTGGCAAGCGGATGGCTTAGGCTGGCCAACATTGGCCTGTCTTAGCCATTTGGTTACAAACATTGGTAATCAATTGGCTTAGGCCGGCCAACATTGGTCTAAGTTAGCCAATGAGTTGCCTGCATTGGTAATCGATTGGCTATAGGCTGGCCAACATTGGCCTGTCTTAACCAATGGGTTACCAACATTGGTAATCGATTGACATAGACTGGGCAACATTGGCCTGTCTTAGCCAGTGGCTTACCAACGTTATAATTAATTGGCTTAGTTTTTTTATATGCTTATCGCGCACGCTGAGAACAGTCTGTAGCTATGGCTCCGGGGGAAAACGATTCTTCTGTTTTCACAAGCACAGCAATTTAGCAACTGAATTAGAACGCTGTATGCATTGCGCGCTGTAGCAATATAGAACGTCCACGAAGAAGAACGCCATAGTCGGTGACAGGTTGAAAGTAAATGCTGGGGAAGAGATCGCCTCCTCCCGATCCTTCGCTCTGCAAAACTATAACTAACGCGCGTCATCCCAAAACTGATAATTATGTTCAGTAAATTCCACACGAAATACAAAATGCTAGCTTCCTTCGATTTGTGTGTATGTTTATAAGGCAAAAAGCATAGTGCCTCTTCTCTTATGCCCATTTAGCGACCCAGCCAGGAAACGTTTCCAAGGGGGGGGGGGGGGGGGAGGCAGGGTTCAACCCCGAAAGCTCCACCCGCCTCCCCAGTACCTACGACACGGGTGTATTGTCAGCTGTATGTGATCTTGAAAATCTAAAAGCAACCCGCTTTGGTGAGCCGCAAAACACGGCCTATAATTAAGACCGAACCGGACAAAATTAAAAATAAATTAAAAACACTAATATTTTTTTGCAAAAAATAAAACCTTATAACAAATATCCAGCGATTGATTAAGCAATTACATGTCTTCACGAATAAAAACTCACGTTGAATCAAGATCACGAACACCCTATGTTTGAGGTAGGAGGTGACATAAGTTGATGCGCATTTCAATCTGCAAACAAAGGTTATCACGCAACATATAACAGAAGAAGCTGGGGCATTATAATTTATGTCTGCTTGCCCAAAAATGACTTCAAAGTGCGTACAAAATACGACAACTGCAGTAATGCACCACGGTAGTGACAACGCCCGCAGAAATATAAACTGTAATAGAGCCAATGGGTTACCAACGTTGGCAATCGATTGGTCTAAGCTGGCCACCATTTGCCTGTCTTAGCCAGTGGCCTACCAACGTTGGTAATTGATTGGCTTAGTCTGGCCAACGTTGGCCTGTCTTAGCCAATGGGTTACCAAAATTGAAAATGTGTTGGCGCAAGGTATCAGGGTGCCTCGTTTTCTGGAACCGAGCTTTAAAAACGAACGAAGTACTCTAGGCAATGAAAATCACTGTTGTAAGAAGGCGTCGTGATAAAAAGGCTGCTAGGAAGACGCTGTAATAAATAAGTTATTCATGAATTAAAACTAATTGGCAAACTTTATTAAATACTTATTTGAGGGCAATTGTGTCAATTGGAAAGTTGTATTTTGAATAGATTCTTGATGAAGGAGTTTACAACATGGTACACACCAGGCAGCACACTTGCTTAGACTAGCTATGGGGCCAAGATTGAGCCTTGGCCGTAGTAGACTGGACCGGGGCTGCCCAGGGAATTCGGTGAACTGCCAGCATGGCGTCTCACTGTATTTTCCGGGCACCGGAATTACACGGAACTGCCAGGGAAGGGATTTTCTTGACGCCTTTTGTCTCTTTTTGGTCCGAGCCGACCAGGGTAGACACAGGCGGGCGGCCACCAACATTTAAGAATTTTGTGGCGCTTCATTGTATTCACTGGCCCCAGGATTCCACCGAACTACGACGGAGTGGTTTTGGGTGTAGCTTAATTATTGACCTTGCAGGATTCAGTGCGCCAAGGAACGACTGGCGTTGTCACGAAGCTCTCTAGAAAAGCGCAAGTCTCGAAAATCAAAAGATCAGTTCATTAGTGTAGAGAGCGAGCCTAATGAACGCAATAATAGTGTCAACAAATTGATCCCTCCATGACATTTACAGCATTCATGTCTCAAATCGCCACATCTGAAACTGGAAAAAACCTGCGAGATAATCTTTTTCAGTTTATTTTTCAACATCACGCATCGTCGCAACGGTTCACGTACTTCGCGGCTACTCTGCTTCAACTTAGAATGAACCCCAGCACATGCTACGGGCTCTCTTGACCTATCAGGCGCCAAAAAGGTTGCGATGCTGCGCGGGAGATGTGCCAAGCACTGGAACGGCTCCGCAGGCGTTTGCAAGGTCTCAACGACAAAGCAGCCTCTTGCAACACCACTGAGCTAACGGTGCTCGGAATTCCCACCTCACATTTCAGCAGAGCGAGCGCGGTAAGCCAGATCGAGGCGCAGTCGGTTCTCATGCCGCGATTTCTACGCCGTTGCTTTGTCTTGCACCGACATTCGAAACAGCTCGCTCGAGGCTGCATGCGGGTCAAATATACGAGTCTATAGCGCGATATAGTGTCGTTACAACGTGTAAAAAGTAGTGCTGACCTCGACAGGGGCGCAAGCAGCGGCGCTATGTCCGTCGACGCCCACGTCGAGAACGACAAAATATACATTAAAAACACTTTTTAACACCCGACACAAAGGTTTAATTACTTAATCGTGAATTTTGCGCCACCTTAGGGACGCCCTATTACCTCACTGTTCTGCGAATTCCTCAAATAAGCAGACGCTATTGCTGATATTCTTCTTTTTTTATCATTCTGCGATATGATAAGTCGTTATACTTCGTTTCACCTTCGGTCCGAGCGCGGCCGATGTTATCAGCCGAAGGGCCAATCAAACAGCGCAAAAAGCACAGCGTCATGGCGTGCTCTCTGCGCTTGATAGGACTAGCCGGCGTAGGAGCACGCACAGAGAGACGGCGAATACCCGCTGGTCCTATCAACTGCAGAGAGCACGCCATGACGTTGTGCCTCTTCCCTGTTTGATTGGCCCTTCGGCTCACTACATCGGCCGCGCTCGGACCGAAGCTGAAACGAAGTATAGCACTTTCGAGCCCAGAACCCCTCCATCTGTTGTCATCGTTTTGTTAGATTCGCGTTTTTTTTTTTTTTAATTCAGCTTTGGGTATCTTTGCATCTGTGTTGCATTTATGATTACATGGTTTAAGAAGTGGTACAGTTTTTGTTACATGTACACAACCCTCACGAAACAAAAAATCTGTTATTAGCGTGCTGCGAAATATACGGCCCAGCTTATTTTTGAGTAATATTTTCTCTTTGTAATTTCAGTTTATTTGAGGACATCGTGCGCAGAAAGAAGACGCGGTTATATTTGCATTTTAGTTTAGAGTGTGGGTTTTACGGCGTAAAACATAGAATCTTCAGACCTCCCGTTTTTGGTTAACATTTGGGAAGGGCAGTTCCTTTGGGACTCCAAAAACTATCTCGCCGAGAACTTTTCTTGGCAATGCAGTGGAAAGGAGGAGAGCCCGCGCACAGCTTTATTCAGCACTCAAATTGGAGATTGATCGCGGGCCTGTATCTTCCACTGCATTGCCAAGAAAAGTTGTCGCCGGGTAGCCTTCGTGCTGCTGTCTTGTTCACTCGGTATTGGCAGCAGAGTAGACGCTATGCGTATTTTAGGCCAAGCGTGTCTCCGGTTACGGTTACGTGACTATAGTCTCCAAGCGGGTCACAAAGCAGAGCACTGCACCTGCCTGAAGGACACTGCTTGGTAGACCACTCACATAGCATCCACTGCACTATCAACTTTAGGATGAACTCACAAAAATATCCACTCACAAATCATCTAGCTGTGTTCATTCTTCGGATGACCCTCGAAGATAAGCCTTTTGTGGGCCCACCCGCATAGGGACCTTGAAGAAGCGGGATGCAGGCGACATGCTGGAGGGAGGGGAATGTTTCCTCTTCACCTCTCCAGCAACCCATCTGTTCCTCTCTAGCAGCATTCCTTTCCCTGGCCCTGTGTGGTCTGTGTGGCTCAGTGTTTGAAAAGTCCTCTTCGAAGAAGTCACAGAAATTCTCGTGATGTGGTTTGGTTCGGCAAATGACAGCTTGTACCGCATCGTGTTGAATCTTCACGGAACCCTACCATCTCGTTTGTGTGTGTACGTGGTTGTTCTCCAGTGCCCATATCGACAGATATCTCGGAATACATCTTTCAAGTCCGCTAATTTTTTGGTAAGTGCACGGCAACCTGCTTGATGGCAACGAGTGACCGCTGTTCTACGGGTACTCTTCCAGATTATCTATAGAATTAGGCAGTGTCTATTCTCCTGGCAGCCGGGACAATAATTTTTCGAAATTGTACGGAGAGTCGCCTCCCATTAGCTGCCTAAAATAATGCAACTCCCGGTAGAATACTGACTTTCTTCTTCTCCCGGCTGTTCGTGGAAACACGTTTCATAGACAACTTTTCATGGACACACGTTTCATGGACACGTTTCGTCGACACTAACATTTCACCGACAGTCGCTACGCGAATCGCACGCTGCGGGGAAATTTTTTCGCGGAAGTGGATATTCTGCCGGCAGCCCGGGAAAAGAATGCCGGCAGTTGTCCCCTATTCGGTCTCGTATAAAACGAATTGTGAAAACGGCTATTTGAAACTGTAGAGTAGCTCACTGGTAAGGTTTCTGTCTCATACGCAGCGGGACCCAGATTCAATCCCCCAGAGTGGGCTTATTTTTTTTCTCGAACATTTTTTAAGCGTTTGACGATATTTACAACATGCTTTTTTTATGATTAACACTGAAAAAATACGAATGTTGTGGACGAAACTTCGCTGAATTAAATGGTATGGGACTGCGCCCTTCCCGGGGGTGAAGGAAGGACATAGCCCGGAGAAAACAAATTCCGCCAGTTTCAGACGGCGCGTGAATCACTCGGACGGCGCGTGTATCACAGTCTGCGGCTGCTCATTAGAAAAATATTAACCCAATTGTCCCACCTGTAAACGCCGCTTCCCAGCGGCCCGCCGGCGGCCCAAGCCTCGCTGTCCTCCATTCACCCCCCCGAAACGGAGTCTCATACCATTTAATTCAGCAAAGTTTTGTTGATAACATTAATTTGTTTCAGTGTTAATCGTAAAAAAGAAATGCCCTAGGTATCACCAAATGCCAAGAAAAAAAAGTAATCCCACACTGACGATTAAACCAGAGTCCCGCAGCATAAGAGACGGACACCTTACCAGGGAGTTACTCTACAGCTTTAAATAGTTGTTTTCACAATTCGTTTTACACGAGACCCAATATGGGGCAACTGCCGGCACTTGTTTCCCCGGGCTATTGCGCCGGCGGCAGAATATCCACTTCCTTTTTTCGCGGGTGTGTCACCGGCCGGCAGACCCGTCCACGCAGCTTCGCGGCGACGTTCTGCGACGGCTCATTGCAAGAATGTTAACCCACGTGTCCCACCTTACATGCCATTTGCGGCGACAATTTGGGGTAACTTGTTACCAGCAAAAAAAAGAAAAAAAAGATAATCTTATCATTTTGTAAAACAATCTGCTGATATAACAGCGCGTCAATAAAACGATTTTTTAATGAAACGTCATTCGATGCACTGATTGCCACTGCCAATGAGAGGCGTCTGTCAAGAGAATTTTGGGGAAAATATTTTTCCAGCTGCCGGGAGAACAGACAATATTGCCTAGAATTACCCCGGTTCTGTTTACTTTGCAATCTTTTCAGCTGTATAAAAGCTTGGCAGTACCTCTTTACAATTTGCAGATCGCTTGCACGTTTGTACTTCTCTACGGGACATGCTGTGTGTAATAAACTTCTAGGGGATTTGAAGAGAATATTTTGTGTCTGTTTTGCTGCCTGTTTACAAACTCATGTGCGAGTATTTTTTCTTTACGCGTTTCCTTCATGTATTAAATATGTTAATTCAGTTCGGGACGTTTTAAATAAGTTTGAGATATCCAACCTTCCAGACGATACCCATTTAGGGTTAGCGAATAATTTGCATGGGTGCCAATGCTAGCTGGAGAGCGATTCATTTCAGGAAGCATTCGTCAGCGGAGGGATGCCGCGGCCAGGCTTCTGCTAGAGCAAGTGAGCCAGCACTGCCTTTCGTGGCTTGATCGCGTCTGTTCAGTTGCTGGTGCATGATATATTCAGTTACATAGTTCAGAAAGAGCTAATGGTGGCCAGTCATCCTTGACTTCACGACGACTTGGTTGAGGTTGCAGAAGAACATTTAGTCCATTGTGAGCCAAGCTCTTCAGAACATCGCGATGCTACAGAAACAAGTGAACGTATGTAGAGCCTTGGCCCATTCACAACGTGCTGCTTGGGAGTGTGCTTTACTATGACCAATGTGGGTTTGAAAACGTTGATCTTCGACCTTTGGATTTTTTCGTAGATGCCATCAGTGCGAAGCTTAGAATGGAAGAATCGGCGGCATAAAAAATGGTGCTGAAGTGGCTGCCAGGGTCTTGCGACAGGGGAGGCGGCAGGAAGAGGCGTTCGGAAGCCGTAATGGCTCCCCAGCCGCAGGACTCGCCCCAGGACCCTCCCCAGTACTAGGCATAGGCTCCCCACTGAGCCTCCTCCCTAGCCCCTTTCAATAAAAGTTCCGAAAAAAGAATTAATTGATCTTGAATTGGTTATTTGCACGCCAGATAAAATAGTGCATCGACAAAGCATAGGAGGACCTTGCCATTTGTGCCCAGAATGTTTTTTTGCAGTGGGCTACTAATACAAAACAGGCCAGGGGTTCTTAAAACCCAATGTTGGAATAACCAGGATTTAAACGCATTGCCATCATTGCATATCCAGCATTAACGATGTGGCATTAACATTGGGACATACCAATGAATTAGCTTGACTGTCAATAACAGCCTATTCAATGAATGAACTTGTATGCCAATGATGGCATAGCCATTGAATTAGTGTGAAAGCCAAAATTGGCATAGCCAATGACATAGTGTGGATGCCAATGATGGCTGAAATATTGGTTTAACGATAGCCCAACAAAGGTGCCAATGATGGCTGGAAAGTTGGTTAAAGGATGGCCTTACATTGGTGCCAATCATGGCTGGAACATTGGTTGAACGATGGCCCAACGTTGGTGCCAATGATGGCTGGAACATTTGTTGAACGATGGCCCAAGGTTGGTGCCGATTATGGCAGGAACATCGGTTGAACGATGGCCCAACGTTGGTGCCAATGATGGCTGGAACATTGGTTGAACGATGGCCCAACGTTGGTGCCAATGATGGCTGGAACATTGGTTGAATGATGGCCCAACGTTGGTGCCAATGGCTGGGCCAACATTGGAAGAAGTTGCGCTTGGCCAGAATGCCAATGTTGGACCAACCTCTAAAGCCAGTGTTTGCCATTGTTGGTCCAATGTAGGTCCAACATTGGTGTGCTGCCTGGGCAGCTGTCTTCCTGGCGAGCATTCCGTATGCCTTTTTCGATTAAAACATACACATACCGATGCACCCTGTCCGAGGGGGACTAATGGATGCTTTTGTTTTTTTGTGTGCATGCCTGTCGGTTATTTCTAGTCGAGTGCAATTAGTCCCCAGCGTTTTCGCACGGTACGTAGCTTGAACCAGATTATCTTTTCGGGGAGCAAACGGAACTTCAAGAAATCGAATGCTGCCGTTAGACCTTTGATTTGATCTTTTTTCTTGTGTAGAAAATATATGTAAAGTGCAAGTGCGGTTACCCGATATATGGTGGAATCGTGTTCTCTCATTTTACACTCGTCATGAGAAGGTTTAGGATGTTTAAAGGCACACGGTAGTAAGCAGTTAAAAATACGTAAACCAGCTTTCATTCCCACAAAACCGGAAGGAGCTCCCACCCGGAAGCGACCCCAACCTCTGCAGCAGGTGAGGGTAGTGAGGAATCTCGAGTCGATCTGCGAGCGCGGCTTGATACGTCAGGAGTGTAACTCAACTGCCAACGTTATTAAATTACCTCAGCTGTGGATCTACCTCGGAGGAAGAATGACCGCCGCCTTACACCCCTAGGTCTGCCTCCCGTCGTTTTAAGCGCCATCTAGATTTTTATTTTGAAACAGTTTCTTTTTTTTTGCATAACGTGCCCTGATACGCCATCAAGACGCTGTGCTTCAAAGCACACGTATTGCATAGAATACACTGATGGCGCCATAGCAGTCGTCTCCCTAAACCGGCGGCGTGCCGAACGACATGAGGCGAGCAGGGAGGGCACCTGGGGGGGGGGGGATGTTACTGCTATTGCAACCAACATTTATGCCCAGCTCATTAATTTAGCTAATATGGTAACGTCGTCAGCTGTTGAAAAGCCCACAGAAGCTGCTCTCAGGCGCCATGCGCCCCCCCCCCCCCCCCCCCCACAACACCCTATTCTCCTCTTGCTTAGTAGGTTCAACACCAATCATTTGAAGCGCCGCGAACTGTGTTAACAGCTACTAAATATGATTAAATCATGGCCTCCAGGATCCCGAAGCGCGCTGACGCTTCTCCGGCCGTCCCATACGTGCGGAGAGGGCGTAAGTGGACAAAAAAGGAGGTGGTGCTCTCAACTCAGGCATCGAATTCGCCGTTTCAGTGGTTTCAGCATGGCGCGAGCAGAGTCAAAGGAACAATCGTGTTACTTCAAGCAAATGCAGATTGTACTCATAGATGTTGTGTCTTGCAATAGAACGGTGAAACGCTGCTCTAGGGAATTACATAGACTAGTTCAGATGCGTATTTAATTTGAAATATTCATCGGGACATGTCGCGGCTAGCGTTACAAGAGCGCAATTTGATATATTTGACTGCAGTCTGCAGCGCGTATAAATCTCCACGACAAATTTAGCTCCGTAAATACAAAAAAAAAGTCGGATTTTCACAAATAAAAAAAAAACCATACTGTACCATTTTATTTAAGTTTCCCCAAATTTTTTTTACGTGGCGTTTTGAGCCTGAGCACCAGGTTTTATACTGCGAAAGTGCAGTTCTCGTATTGCCCTTCTTTTATTATTTTTTATTATTTATTATACAATTTATGCTGGTCATATTTCGGTGTTAGCTTGTACTAGGATCACCTTTAAACTGGGGTCACACTGCTTATACATCCTACAAAAGACAGTCACCATACAGGAGTCACCGTGGGTCAAATGCCGCGCTTCAAGTTTATGCTTGAACGTATTCCCATGCGGCATTCAAAGCAAGGATCTCGCAGTGACTCGCGTTCGAATCTCTATGCAGACTGTCTTGTATAATATGTATAGGCAGCGTAACCCTGCCTTTAGGAAAAAATATTACTGCGGTGACATAGGATCACCTCGCAATGATTTCCCCGTTTCTTATAAACTTCCTGATTATCAAAAGGTAGGGCGTTATTTAGTAAACGTCTAGTTTTTTGCACTTGTAGCACAAACAACCATATCCCATACGCACCTTGCGATGCGAATTACTTATTATGCCAAAAAACAATGGAATCTAGAAAAACAAAAACATAACTGGTTTACTTATAAATTCCAACCTTGTTCCAACCTGGTTCATTCGGTATTCAAACTTTCAAGCTGGTTTATTTACAGATCTCGAGCATCGAATTTTCATTTTATATGCGAAGTACTTTGCAATGCAGTGGCTTAGAGCAGTGTTTTCGATACGCTACTCCGTTTTTTATAGTCAGGCATATGTGGACCAGGAATTGATGTACAAACTTCGCTATCATGGTTCTTTTTTGCTGGTCACATAGAATGGGGCACTTGTTTAAATATGTCAAATTTAATGCTGTTAACTTTTTAAGCACTCTGTGCTTTCTGATATGTGGTGCGTCAATGTGAAGAGCTTTTTCGACAGTTACCAGCACTGGTACTGGTAACGATCACGTTGGCAAAAATTGGCGTTGGCTGTTTGCAAGCGTCTCTTCCGTTCCTTTTGCTTTTCCCCTCACCAGGCGAAAACGTAGCTTGCCCCCATTGTTCGCGGGAGGTGTCCTTCATTAAATTGCAAGCAGTCCGCGCGGTTTCAGATGGACCTCCGTCTGTACGATCTAGGCTCTCTTTGCAACTACAGCGGTAGATACGACAGCTTAACAAGACCCAAAATATCCTTGTGTATCTTGCATCTCACGTGGAGGAACAAAGGCCAATGTCTGCTCGGAGGGTGACACAATCATCCATCACCATAAAACTATCCGAATAGATGATGTCACGCGACTATACTCGCGTAGTTACGTGATAGTATGACGTCATGTGCCACTATATGGCGCCACATGACATTGTGATGGCGGCACGTGACATTATGACGTCAAAACACATGAATTACCGTGACGTATAATGTCACGTGAACACACAAACACCCGGCATCGTTTAAAATGGGGGAAGAGCTGATGACAGCTACTGCGGTAAGAACGGTGAACGAGCGTAAAATTAGTCTTTGTAGAAACTGTTTCGGCAGATAAAGAGAAACCAGCTTTGCAGTCGAACCAGAACCTTTTGTTTCTCTCCCCACGAAACCCCCACGCCTCCACGAAACCCCCGAGAACAAGACAGACCACGGATCCCGGGTGAATTCAAGATGAAGTCCGACGACGCGACTGACATCACCCAAACGCGATGCATCCGACGCCGACGGCTCGTCGTTCTGTGGGGACTAGGAGGACGTCGCCACCTCGTGGCGAGCGACGGAGTTAGCCCAATTACGCTCGTACAGCTGGGGAGCAAGTCAAATGAGACGGCCGGGGAAGCCTTCGCAAGCGTCGAATCTCGGAGGCCATGGAATGCACTTGTTTGTACTCCGTTCGACCCTAAGTTGAGATTGCGCTGGAAGTCACGTCCTCGTTGGACCAGTCATACGCCTCTCTTTCGCCACGTCATCCCTCTCCCGCCCATAACTACTGGTAGAGAGCCGGGTCACGTGATAAGAGAGAGGTTGATGACTGGTCCTGCGAGCACGCAGTTCCCACTGCAGTCTCAACTTAGAGGGGAACGGAGTATAGAAGCCTGGCCTTTCAGTTGCGTCACACGATGGCCTACAGAGGCTCAAACTTGATGTTTTGAATATTAGGTGCGACTTAACTGTTGATATTAAAACACTGTGGGTGGGGGGACAAGTGATTGAGTGTATTAAAGCACCCCAGCTCGGAGCATGGGGACCGAACGCTCGCAACCAAAGCCAGATATCCTTGATTCAGTAACGACCCCTGCCCGTTTCGACCGCTACGTTAAACGTACCCTCGTCGGTTTCTGTGAACGCTACCAAGTTTAGCACCTCAGGCTAGCATTGTTACCGCTCTGGCTAAATTTCTCCTCTACAGCGGAGAGGCCAAACGTACTGTGCGGCTAACTTCAAACAATCCACACACTCACATAGCACAATTACATAGAAAAAAAAAAAGAATAATACTGGCTAGGCGGCTCAAGTTACCGCCCAATAGAAAGAGTTCGCCCGTGTATATCCACCCATCATTTACTCAATAAAATACTGCTTCGAATCGCTAGCTAAACGTATACATTTTTTTTCTCTGATGCAGATGGGCTATCTGGCAAGACTAATGGGTGAGGAATACCACGTGTTTATGGAAGCAACGTTTACAATTATTACGCTAAAACCTATTGCGGTTGTTATCGCAAACTCCTCGCCTCGCATCTTTAGGAAAAAGCAGCGTCTAACGCAGTGTGATATGTAAGGTTTTTAACTTTTCAAGGCCGACACGCTCACTTCTGCAGGGATGATTGCGATCGCTGAAGAGCGTTGAGCCGCAGCCACTTTGCTCATACAGCGCACAAAAGACGCGGTCTGCAGACATAATGACAGAACAATATGCGCCCCAGCCATGTTGGAAGCATCTTTGCCTCATACATGCATGGAACTTGTCTGCAGCCAGTTTTGTGCGACCAATGTGAGAGGACCGTCACACAATAAAGAACCACCCTTAAGCCGAGGTTCTCCATCATTCAAAAGAAAGTCTAGACTCGAACGCCAGTCACCACGAGAGGCGTGCTTCGAATGCCGCATGCCAACGAGGTCCGGGAGAAAATTGTGCACGCGGCATTCCAACAACGGATACTGCGTGACTCGTGTTTTCAGATTGTCTTTTGTATGATCTATGAGCAGGGTGACCCCGTTTGAAAAGAGCAGTGTTACCGCGGTTTAAATGTGAAACACGTGTGAGTAAAATAGCGTCACTCCTTCCGCCGAGCGGTGTAACCTCAACAACCACCGGTGACTCAGTTATTTGGCCGAATGCCAGGCCTCCGCGTCACAGCGCCAGCGACGGTTGATACGGTTACCCCGCTCATTGACTCGGCGATTACTTGGAATATATCCGTTGTTTTCGTCTCCTACTGCTTAGAATATTATATTCCCATCGAGACAATATTGCCCTTTTGATATCGCGAAAAAATGCATGAATTTAAAGCGGCCGCCATTATTTGGTCATGCAGTGTGAGCACGCATTCCGCACGAGCGCTTCGTGAGTATTTGAAGTGTATTCAGTTCGAAACGTATTCCACATGAGTGCTGCGTCAGTGCTCGTCGCAAACTCGGAACCAATCACGGACCTCACGCCCGGAGCGATGAGACCAACTAATGGTGGCTGCGCATAATCTATGCCTCATTTTACGATTTTAATAAAGTGTATATTCTCATCGCGGAAGGCTCTGACAAGTTAACATAGCGTCCAGGGGATAAGATTCAATCACAATGCTTTAGAAGCTGATGCATAGACACATTAGTTTGTCTTTTTGGTTGTCTGATTTGAATCTGGAACCATTCGCGCGCATTGCAGTTCCTGCGAATATAGCACGCCCCTTGAAAACGCACAATTTGATTGTTGTTGTTTCGCCGATTAAGGTGTTTTTTGTTTGTTTTGTTTTTTGACGAAATACGCAGTCGTGGCAAAGGTGCTCTTCGGTGCGTGCTTATCGGGTTGTCATGAATTAGATGAAGGAACAACCACTATATTGAACTGAAGAATAATGAAGACGATCAAGTAGTCTTTGAATGTAGGGTTGCTGTTCAGAAAGCTAATAATAAAATATCTACCAATTGAAACAAATATCCAATGTAGGGAACCACATATCTTCATCAGTACGCCGAGTTGAATTCTACGTTTTTTGATGCCGTCTATCGTCATAATTGACAGACACACATTTAAATAGGTTGCCTTGATGATTGGCCATACAAGGCCTGCGAATTTTTTCGAATTCCTACGCCGGCAAAGTTCGCTTACGAGTGAACCCATTTACCTTATTCAGCCTTGCTGGTGATGCGTGAGGAGAGGGCAAGCTACTTTGTAAGGCCCGAAGTCTCACGACTTCGAGGTTGGGAGAGGGGCGTGTGGTAAGGGGCGTTGGTTCGTTGAATTTATGAGATTGGGGAGTTTATAAGTTCACTGAGGGGTGTGAGTTCGGTGAGTTTATGAGCTTGATAGGGAGCGTGAGTTCATAAGGTCGATGAGTTCATGAGTTCGGAGAGCTCATGCCTTGGAGTTGAATGAGCTTACGAGTTCGGTGAGTTCATCAGTCGGTTGAGGGGCGTGAGCTTGTGAGTTTATGAACTCGGTTGTGGTTGTTGAGAGCTCATAAGGTTTCTTGGGGATGAAATGTTTGGTGAAGTTTTATGGGGTGACTTGAGGAAGAACGGGTCAATGTACTTTTGGCATTTCCAGGATGTTGAGTCGAAACTCTATTCGCGATGGCGTTGTTGGCTCGTACGCCCCAAACTAAATGTATAGCTTTGCTTGCAGAGCCAGAGTATCACGTTTTTTTCCTTTCCCCACCAAATCCGGATTCGTGGTGAATTTATCACAGAATTGTACACGTAACGCACGTAACTAAAAAAAGGTAAGGAATTACATTTGCAATTACCCATTGCTAAATTGCAGCTGATTACAGTTACAATTACAGTTCCATAAAAGTAAGCGACCGTCACTTCAAAAAGTAAACTTACTTTCGCGGCGTTACTTTTAACCTTACTGCCTTATGGTAAGAAACAAAACACAAGTGTTATGGTAGCGGGTATTGTTGCCGCTACTCACAATTTTGTGACCTTGAGCAACATCTGGCTCTTAAAAGTCACATCAGACATCTTGCCTCCTTCTATGTGAAGATGTTCTCCGTCGCGCTGAACACTTTTGAATCCACATTTTTACAAATTCGCAACTTTTAATGACGGTGGTACCAAATACCGCTGAGGCTAATACAGGAAACTTAACCAAAAATGCATAGGATTGGCGGAAGACACAGAAGTGGTGCCATCTCTTGGCGAGGAGCGGTCAACGCGGTGCCGAAAATTAAATTGAAATTAGTCATGCGCTTCACTGTCTTCCCCTCTTACACTATTGTTAAAAAAATACATAGCTACCGATTAAAATTTAGAAACACTTGGTTATGGCACTTTTGTATTAATTGCTGTGTTCCAGAAAGTTCATATGCAAATCAGTACACTTTGTTGTCATATAGACCTTGTATAGTTAAATGCCTCTTTTAGGCTATTACTCATTAATTCTAGTTATTTAACTATTTATATGGTAGGGCAACTTCAAGTCGTTATTATTAGCTAAGATTTAACTATATTGGGATATTAATATTGTTAAAGGTGAGATTGGCTTCAAGGGGCACTTGGTTTTTGGGAACTATTCTTGATCAGATGAGTTTCACTTGGCTATAAATAACTATTAGCGACCATTATTCACACTTGTGAGGCATTGGTGTATCAGGGGTGGGATTTACTTTAAGTGGATATCATTTGCTAGTGAAATATGTTCTTGGTGAGATTGGCTTGAACTGGCTATACATGACTCAGTCGCTATTATTGACATGTTATGCAATTGGCGTGTTCATAGACGTCATTGACTTCAATTGGCTTTATGGGCTATAGGCATCTGTTATTGATCTGGTTGACTCGAATTGGCGAAAAATGGCTATTAGTGCTTATTGAGCGCAATATTCTGCTATTTTTATACTTATGATTGAAAGTGGCTTCAAGTCGCTATTGTTAGCAATAGCAACTCGTCTTAACAAAATCGCCTTAAATCGCTTAAGAATGGAGACTAGTGACGATTAGTGACATAGTATTTATTACCGTTTAATATAAATAGATTCAAGTGGCTGCTATAGGCATGGGCAGTTCTTGGCCAAATCGGCTTGAAATCATTATACACGTCTATCAGCGACTATTATTAGCAATTTATGCAATTGAAGTGTGTGTGGATTTGATCTTCAACGGGCTATTATTAGCTATAGGCATATATTCTTGACTTGGTTGGATTGAATTGTTTTATTATTGACTATTGGCATCTATTCTTGACCTGGTTGGATTGAAATCGCTACAAATGGCATTTATTTTTTACCAGATTATATAATCCACAGAAATATAACCTACATAACGCCAGAAAGTAGACTAACACCAGTGAACGATATTCGACGACCGAAACGAAAAATACCTATAATACGAACAAATTACGGACGACAAACTTTAGCCTTCCAGACTGCTACAATTTTGAATCGTGCGGTACTCGATGTAAATTTTGAAAGATTGTAAAACAAATTTACTGTGCAGTGCTCTCACATTTTGTTAGATACTGCTCGTCTTTTTGAAACTGCAATGATATTTTGTTAGCAATGATCTTACCTTTCTCGTTGCTTAGTCTTTAGAACGGTCTTTTCAGTCTATACAAAGTTATTGTATAAAAATGTTATTTGTATTTTCAAATTCTTTCTTTTGTAGCTTCATGTTTTTCAACGTAATTGAAGTGACTGTAGACTATGGCATGCTGGCGAACAAGAACTGCTTTATTCCTGAGCGCAGCGTTTTTATCACAGACATGACGTCACGAGCCGGCGGCGCTGGCGGTATCGATGGATCGTCATCCACTGTCGTACGGCCCGGTTTCACGATGGGTTCCGCATGTCGAGGACGCAGGTGGTCAGCGTGCGTGAAGCGAAGCTGGTTGAGCACTTTCACAACGTAGGTCGCAGCACTGACAACCTGACACACGATTCCTTCTTCCCAGGAGACCCTCACCGCGCACTCTGTTCACAAAAACACGGTCGCCCACGTTGAACACACGTTCAGCACCTCGCGACGCATCGCGTTGTTCTTTCACATGCTCTTGCTTGCGTTGCATGGCGCCGGCAAAGTCGGGTTTAAGCAGGGAAAGTTTTGTGCGTGGCTGGCGCTTTAGGAATAGTTCGGCGGGGGTTTTCCCAGTCACGCTGTTTGGCGTGTTGCGATAACAGATCAGAAAACTGTCAATATTTTCCTGAAGAGAACACTGCCGACCGATTGCTTCGCCTTCGAGCACCTGCATGCTTGAGCAATGCTCGTTTCACAGTTTGAACCGTGCGTTCTGCGGCACCGTTAGAGACTGCGTGGTAAGGCGGAGTGCAAATGTGTTTCACGCCGTTGGCGTTCATGAAGTCAGCAAACTCAGCTGACTTGAATTGCGGACCGTTGTCGCTCACTAGTACCTCGGGCAACCCGTAAGCAGCAACGGCTCCTCGAAGTTTTTCCAGTGTTTTAGCGGTGGATGTAGAAGACATCACCCAAACCTCGATCCATTTCGAAAATGAATCGATGAGCACCAGAAACACATTGGCACCCTTTGAAGCGAAATCCACGTGCACACGCGACCAGCACCGGGCAGGGTAGCTCCAGGGATGCAGTGGTACCGGACGGGCGGCGGGATGAACTGCTTGGCAGATTTGGCATTTCTGTACGTGATGCTCGATAGCCGCATCAATTCCAGGCCACCATACAAAACTTCGTGCCAACATCTTCATGCGGCTGGCGCCTGGATGCTCCTCATGCAGCAAGTTCAGCACGCGGTCCCTTAGCTGTTCCGGGATCACTACACGGACACCCTATGTTACACAACCTTGTTCAAGCGAAAGCTCGTCGCGGCGAACGTAATAAGGCCCAAGTTCTTGCGCGTGCGGTCTTGGCCAACCATTCAGAGTAAACTCAGCAACACGGGACAACGTAAGGCTTCGTTTTGAAAACTTGGCAATCTCCTCTACATTCAATGGGAGGCACTGAAACACTGAGAGGCACTCCACAGGTTCTTCCTCAGTGGGCACCGCCTGAGGCAATCTCGACAGAGCATCAGCCACTTCCATGTTCTTCCCTCGGCGATACTTCAGCCGATATTTATAAGCTGCCAGCACCATGGCCCAACGCTGCATTCGTGCGGCGGCCAGTGTCGGTGCAGGCCTTTCCTGGCCTAAAATGCCTAGTAGCGGCTGATGATCGGTGTAGATTGTGAACGTTCTGCCGAAAAGATAGCGATGAAACTTTTTGAGACCAAAGATTAACGCCAAAGCTTCGCGCTCGCACTGGGCATACTTTTTCTCGGCTGGCGTTAACGTTCTCGAGGCAAACGCGATAGGCCTCTCTTCGCCGTCAGCAGTCTCGTGAAAGATAACTGCCCCTATGCCATACGAGGACGCGTCACAGAGCATTCCGATCGGCTTATCGACGTCATAGAATGTCAGCACCTGGCTGCTAGTCAGCAACTTTTTCGTATTAGCAAACGCCTCGCTGCATTCCTTCGTCCATGACCATTTCTGATCCTTCTTCAAAAGCCGATAAAGCGGCTCTGCGACTGTTGAATTATTCTTTAAAAACTTCGAATAGAAGTTCAACATGCCCAGATATGCTTTCAATTCTGTGACGGTGGTGGGCTCAGGTGCTGCCAAGATCGCTCTTTTCTTGGCCTCTGTGGGGTAAATCCCGTCTGCGGTCACCGTGTGACCCAGATACGTCACGGATTCTTGGAAGAAACGGCACTTGTCCGCGTTGAGCGTGATGTTGTACTCACGCAACCTTCCCAAGACACGTTCGAGAGTCTTTTGGCAGTCTGCCGTGTCAGATCCTGCCACGATTACATCGTCGATGTAGCATCCGACGTGCAGAATGCCTTTTAGCACCTCATCCATCATAGACTGAAATATTGCGGGTGCACTAGCCACACTGTAGGGAAGGCGTTGGAATTCAAAAAGATCCAAGCTAGTGTTAACTGTCAAAAATGGTCTGGACTCTGGAGTGAGTGGCACCTGCTGATACGCCGCAGAGAGGTCAAGTACGCAAAAACCCTTGCCTCCTGCGAGGACAGAATACAAGTCCTATGGCCTGGGCAGCGGATAGTGATCGGTTTTCAAAACAGGGTTTATCGTTACCTTGTAGTCTCCACAGAGTCTGAGACTACCGTCTTTTTTTGGGACAACGACAAGTGGTGTTGCCCAGTCACTGCGCGCTACTTGTCGAAGCATGCCCGTTTCTACCATGCTGCGCAGCTGGGTTTCTACCTGCTCTCGCAACGCAAAGGGAACAGGTCTAGCACGGCTAAACACAGGGACTGAACCAGACTTCAGCAAAATCGTCGCTTCGAACTTCTGTATGGTGCTCAGTGTTTTTGAGAACACAGAAGGGTATTTCCTTTGCAGTGCTTGAGCCCTATCTTCCGTTGTGACTTGGCCAATCTCATGCCAGTTCAGCCTTAAACGCCGGAGCCAGTTCCGTCCAAGCAGCACTGGAAGCACCCTTCCATTGTCTTTGACAATTACTACGGGCAACGTCATACTTTGACCCTTGTACACAACAGCGACATCACACTGTCCTTTGAGCTGCAGATGTTCTCCCGTGTACGTGCGAAGTGACATCTTAGCCGGACCACATTTTACATGTGGAAAAACAGAGTCGTACACGCTCTCAGGAACAATTGTGACTGCCGCCCCTGTGTCAATTTGCACGACTAAGGGTTTCCCTTCAACTTGCACACTCACTTCGTAACACGACTGAGTCATATTTATAAAATGGTACACGTCATGCTCAGTGTCTTCGTCAGAACATTCCAGAGCATTCGTGTTTTTCGGCACCTTTGCGTTTGGACACATTTTTTGCAAATGTCCTACTCTCGAGCACTTGCGGCAGACAAAGCTCTTGTACCAACAAACATTCGATGCATGACTCCTACCACATCTTTCACACCTTTCTTTTTTAGACCCTTGAATATCTTTAGGTTTCGAGACCTTTGGTCGTCCCTTTGGTCGACTCTTTATAGCGTTTAACGATGCCTCTTTATCTCTCGATTGCATGAGTGCGGTGTCTCGAGCCGCCAGTTCTCGATCTAGCGCAATCTTGCAAGCGCCTTCAAACGTTAAGTTTTCCTCGGCAAACAAGGCACGCTGGCTCTCTTCATTACGTATGCCTGCAACTAGCCTGTCCCGAAGGGCGTCTTGCAAGAAATTGCCAAAGTCACATTTCCTAGCCAAGTGCTTCAGTTCAACTATGAAGTCTTCTACGCTTTCATGTTCGTCCTGAACACGTCTGTTGAACATCAGCGCTCCGCTATAACGGAACTCTTAGGGCTGTAATGTTCTATTAACAACCGTTTAAGAACTGCATACGACTTCTCGCCAGGGGACGCCGGCACGACCAGACTCTTTAGCACTTCATAAGCCTCAGGGCCTACCACTGTCAGAAATACGGGAAGCACTTTCTCGTCCTTTATGTCGTTTGCCACTACAAAATGTTCAAATCGTTCCAAATACGATTCAATGTTCTGTGTCTTAGAGTCAAACTCCGATATTCTTCCCAAGCGTGACATTTCGGAACCCAAAAGAAACACAGTACTCATCCGCTCGACGTTCCCTTGCGTAGCAGTTTCCTCCTTTGCTGTTCAAGGCGAGTTCCCGAGGCGAAATCTCGGGGGCGTTGCTCGTTGCCCTTTGTCGGTTCACGAAGGCGGTGGCCGGCGTGCTGCTTGCGATGTCATACTCCGGGAATATGTAGCGTCGCTGGCCGGCTTCAGCGCATGACAAGCTGCGCTTGCTCTTCCGTGGCCGTGCGTTCCTTCGCGTCGCTCGCCTCGCTGTCGCTTTCCGTTGCCTACGAGGGCACGTAGACAGCCTCGTCGCCAAATGAAGTGGCTGTAGACTATGGCATGCTGGCGAACAAGAACTGCTTTATTGGTGGTGGTGGTGGTGGTGGTTGACCGTTGGGGTTTAACGTCACCTAGGTTAGTCTAGCTCTGATGTGCTGGCCTGGGCAGGTGACGAGCTCCAACAAAAAAAAAAAAAAAAAAAACTAGTTAATAAAATAAAAAAGGGTATTGTAACAAAACAAGACCAAGAGCCTAGGCCTACTTTGGCTACAGGCGCCCAATCAGTTCTGTATGCCGTAGGAAAGTCAACAAAGCCTTGAAAATCCTCTGGCACTTTCGTCGGGGCCCTTCAGGGAAGAGCAAGTCGTCTGTTGTCACCTGGGTGCCTTCCTTAACCCGTTGACGGAGCACTTGCCGTTGGGTCTCGTATGCCGGGCAGACGCAGAGGATGTGGTGGATCGTCTCTTCTGCCCTGCATTGGGGACAGCTTGAACTCTGCCGTTTTCCCATTTTTGCAAGGAATTCGTTTGTGTAGGCAGTATCTGTCCGTAGTCGTCGCACCAGTGTCTCCGCTGCCCGGGAGAGGCCGGTCAGGGTGCCTTTGGGTAGAGATTTCTCCGGCTTCTCCTGTAGGAGATGCCAGCGGACGTCGAGAGCTGCCTGTTGTGGGTGTGCAGGTGTGGGGACCGTGGGGGGCAACTGATGTGCTTCCGCGGCGAGGCCATCCGCGTGTTCATTTCCCTGGATGCCGACGTGCCCTGGGATCCATTGGAAACAAACTGAAAAGCCACGCGCTTCCAAGATAGCTAGGGCCTTCCTTACAGCGGTCGTTGCAGGGTCTACGGTCTCGGCATTGGCTACCTTTTGGATGGCGCACCGGGAGTCTGTGAGTAAGACCATCGGTTGGGGCGGCAGCCTGGCGGCCGCTAGGAGAGCTTTTTCCATGGCCACCAGCTCGGCTGTCGTTGAAGACGTGGGTGTGTGGAGTCTGCCACTCCACTCCAGACTTAGTTTCGGTATGTGATAGGCCGCTGTGCTGGAGGTTCGTGAGTGGTTTACCGACCCGTCCGTGTATAACTGCAGCTTTCCGCTGTGACGATCTTTCAGGTGGGCCTCCACTAATTCCTTGATGACAAGGAGTGGCTTGTCTTGTTTGGAGCGCAGGTACTTAATCCGTACCTCACTAGCTATCTTCGGCACTTCCCATGGTGGTGCCCTTGACTCGCTCTGTGGCATCGTTAGGGGGGCCGCGACTCGAAGAAAAACTTCCACCACCTTGCTCCATGACGCTGTCGTCCGGTCCCGAATTCTACGAAGGAACCATCTGCCTGGGGGGGTTGTGGACAGCCGTGCCAGTTGGAAGAGGCTTCGTTCCCAAGACTGTCTCTCGAGCGGCTCTAACCCCGCCTCATGAAGGACCAAGTTATTCTTGGCAGCTTTCGGGATCCCCAACGCCGTGCGAAGTCCCTGGCGGTGCAGTTGTTCCAACCCCTCCAGGTCCGTCGGGGATGGGGACATGTAGGGCAGCCTGTGCAGTATCCTTGACGTGACAAGCGCTGTCTGGGCGGCCAGGATGATTCGTTCTGTACAACCCCATGTGACCCCAGTCATGCGGCGGACTGCATTCATGGCCGGCCTGCATGTTGTGACGGTCGCCGCCGCGGCTTGTGCCCATCGCAGTCTGTCTGTGAGGACGATTCCTAAGAACCGTTGCCTTGTTACGCGTGTGATCCTTTCTCCTGCCAACTTGATGTCTGGTGGGCGAAAGTGGCGTCCCCGTATGGACATCCAGGCTGTCTTATCTCTGGAGAGGTTCAGCCCCGATTTGGTTAGGAAATTGTCCACAGCGTGGATGGCGTCCTGTATGCTCCGCTGGATCTGAGAGGTGTAAATGCCTGATACCCAGAGACATACGTCGTCTGCGTATAGCGATATCTGCACCGGCAGGGGCGTTGGTGGGATGGAGCACGGTAGCTGGGCCATCACGATGTTGAAGATCACCGGACTCAGCACGCTTCCCTGAGGCAACCCTCTGCGAAGCACCCTTGTTGACGATACTGTGCGTCCAGAGCAAACTTGTATTTTTCGCCCCGCCAAGAAGTTCGCTAGGAAGGCTTGGATTTTACCTGTAAGCCCCGCCTCGGTCAGTCTGCGGAGGATGGTGGAAAGTGGGACGCCATCGTAAGCCCGCTCCACGTCGAGGAAGACTGCAACCGTGTTTCTTCGTTTATTCTTGTTCTCCTCCAGGTCACTCGTAAGGTCCAAGATACTGTCCTGGGCTGACAGACCTCTCCTGAAACCAGTCATACACTCGGGGAGGAGGCAGTGTGCATCCAGATACCAGCGAAGGCGTGCTTGCCCCATTCTCTCAAACACCGGTGTCGCTAACGCATGACGTTAGCGACACCGGGCGGTAGGACTCCGCCTTGCCTGGGGGCTTTCCTGTCTTGAGTAGGGGCACTACGGTTGCCAATTTCCACCCGTCGGGTACGTCGCCAGTGTCCCATATGGTGTTGAACCAGGCAACGAGGGCTTCTTGTGCGTCATCCGGAAGGTTCGTGAGTGCCTGGTATGGGATTCCGTCGGGTCCCGTTGCACTCTTTTTTCGGCATCTCCGGAGAGCACTCTCAAGTTCCTGGACGGTAAAAGGTGCGTCTAGGGGCCCAGGGGACAAATTTGGAGTTCCCGGTTTTCCTGGCGCTTCGGCAGGGGCGTATAGAGCACACAATCTCTCTGCTGCCAGCTGCTCTGTTATGTTGGCCGCGAGTGCTAAGACCTGCAGAGCGTACCTTGTTCTGCAGCTCCCAGTCATTGCACCTAGGACTCTCCAGAGTTTGTGCAACGATGAGTGAGCGTTGATGTTCCTGCACATCAGCTTCCATCGGGCTCTGACCAGCGCCTTGGCGTGTCGTCGTAGCTTTGCCGACACTCTGTTAAATCGGGTCTTGTCCTCCGGGTTCTTCGTTCGCCGGTACTTTCGTTGAGCCCTTGTTCGCGCCGCCTGCAGGTTCAGGAAGGTAAGGTCGGGATTTGGCAGCCATTCAGAGAAGCGCGTCGTGTGTGTTGCCTCCTGCAGAGCCTGAACGATGGCTGTCGCAATGTCTGCACGGCTTGTGTCCAACGCTGCGCGGAAAACGTCCCAATTTGTGCATGACCGCACGACCTTCCTGACCATCTGGCACCCCTTGACGGTGATTTGGATAGGGAAATGGTCGCTCCCTCTGGTGTCCGGGGCAGTTGCCCATGCCAGCTCGAGTGTTGGTGTATGCGCCGTGACATCGATGGCGCTATACGTGCTGGGAGGCCTGAAAAAAGTGGGCCCACCGTCGTTTGCCACGACCAAGTTAAGCTCCTCCAGCATTTTCGTAACGGCGTCCCCCCGTTTGTCCGTTTTCCGACTGCCCCATGCTTCACTGTGCGCATTGAGGTCGCCACACAGGAGTAGGTCCCCGTCGATGTTCTTGCACCATGTCAGAAGGTCATCTGTCGGCCACTCCGTACCGTCCGGCCGCACGTACCCCACGAGCACATGGAAAGTCCTTTTGCCGATGCTGACTCTTGCGGCCACAAACTCCGCCGACAGGGTACACAACTGACTGGTGTCCACTTGAAAGTAAGGCACTCCTTGTCGTATAAAGAGCGCCGCACATCCATGGGGAAAACTGGGGATGGATTGCGTCGTGAGCTTCACGTACCCAGGTAGTGTCCGCTTCCCCGGAAGGCCGGCTTCTACGAGTGCCAGCACTGGGCTTGGGTAGCGTTGCAGATGCAGGGTTAGTTCGCTGTGTCTGGCCGTAAGTCCCCGGCAATTCCACTGTAGCACGGTTGGTACGTCCTGTCCCCCCGTCCTATGGCTGGGCTGTCGCCCTTCCTTCAAAGCTGGAGTACTTGTTGGGGTATCTTGCGTCTGTCGACTCACGATACCCGGCTTAGGCATTCTGTGCGATGATTCCTTCAAGACTCTCCCCGACAGCATCTAGTACCTCCAGGGCGAATTTCGCTTCCGGTGTGTGGCGCCGTGCTTGTGCCAGTTGTCGCACCGCCCTGAAGAGCCGTGAAACCATCCGTAGTAGGGCAGCGTCTGTAGCCTCTCCCGTCGATGGGGTCTTGTGGCGTGCATCTCGTGCCACGTGGGCAAAAGACTGGCGCCTCTCCACCTGCGCTGTTCCTTCTGGTTGGCGTGCTTGCTTGCTTTCCGTTGGTAACTGCTTTATTCCTGAGCGCAGCGTTTTTATCACAGACATGACGTCACGAGCCGGCGGCGCTTCCGCGATGACTCACTCGCGATAACTCGAGCCGGCGGCGCTTCCGCGATGACTCGCGATAACTCAATCAGCACGCTACAACAGTAATTTTGTCAAATTATACGTTGTATAAACTTGTGTAAAACTGTTGTGATCTAGACTATTGTATTATACCGCGTATATGTATCTAATACTTATCTGTTTTAGTATGTCTAGGCTATAAAACTGCACTTTTGGCAGTATTAGAATTGGCTATTGAACTTATATGAATTTAATGTATATGTACTTGATATAAATGATGTATTATATGTATATGATATACTGTATATGTATGTTGATGCTGATGCTCGCTGCATACCAAGAGGGGGCTAAGGCCTTGTCAGGCACTCGTGCCTTTAGCCTTAGACCCCCTCTGCGGAACATGTATCCGCAGATACAAATAAAAAAAAGGGCTACGAATGGCTATTCGTGATTATAGTTGACAATTCTGTGCTATTTCGGTGTTTATACATAAAAATGACTTTAAATGGCTATTATTGGCAATAAGCATCTATTTTTATTAGATTGGTTTTAAATGGCTATACATGGCTATCAGCAACTATTATTTACAATTTATAACTTTGGACCATGTATACACCTTTCCAAGAAACACTCGACCCCAGGGGCAACAAATCGTTTTCCAGCCCAGTCACTGGGTTTGAGGCTAGACTCTCACCGGCGTCCCTGTTAACCCTAACCGAGTGGACTGTGATTTGGATAGGCGCAGCCTGCGTAGGCGCAGTTTCAAACACTGCTGGCACCTAAATTCCCGTCTTTTCCCGCTGCATTTTGTGTTTCATGGTGCATGTATATTTCCCGAGGTCATTAGAAAGCATTGTACCACATTTGAAAAAAAGAAAAAAAAACTATAAACTCTTTTTGTTGGGTTTTTGTCGCGCGACAGAAGGATTGCGACTAAAATGTATAGTTCTAGTCTGTTTTTTTACGATGAGTTTTGACGGCGCCACGCGATTCACCACATGTCAAACGACAAAGCGCTTAGCTGTCGAAAATAACTTACAACAGACGATAGCCGAAAGACATGCATATTTCACACGCCCAAATAACGTGTTTACCGATGGACAGGACACGGACATACAATTTAGTAAGTCTTAACATTTGAACTATATATTGTACAAGCCACACGACGCAGCGTAATCTGAAAAAAATTATTTCAGAAAGATCTCAACTAACACAGTCACAGTCGACGACAGTCACATCTTGACGATTGGACGGAATCCAAGATGACTTGGTTTTGGGGACGTTTTGGGGAGACCTTCCTTTTTTCCCAACAGCACCAAGGCGAAGGAACGAACGCGACTGACCCGTTTCCCACCCCGACCCGGACAACTATTTTTGCAGATGACTGAGGACTCTACGCGGATCATCTCTGGGAGGGGGGAGAACAATGTTCGCAAAATCGCGTCGAGGGCCGTTCGACGTCCTTCACCTCTCTCGTTTCCCGTGAATGCCGAGCAGAAAAGCTTGAATAGCAGGCACTTATTAGCCTTATTTCTCTCAATAGAACATAACACAGAAAGGGTACGGAGCACGCATAAAAAATATTAAGTGGAAACTTTCAAGAGGGGCAAGAAAACGTCGAATGCAAAACCGCAAAAACGTAGATAGAGAACCGCGCTGAGCGGGTCTTCACAGTCCTAGAGAGTGGCAGAAAATTTCTAGCTGATAGAGGGCGCGAGAGTCGCACCAGCCGCATCAGCATCAGCAACATGGCGGCGGCCTAGAAGCGTTTTTTGGAAAGTTGTATAGATTTTACCTTCTCCAACTGGATATTATTTGCTATAGTACCTATCTTTGACAAGGTTGGCTTGGATTGGCTATTACTGGCTATAAGCATCTGTTCCTGACCTGGTTGGCTTGAATTGGCTACACATGGATATAAGTGACTAGTATTTATAATTAGCAGCCGTTTCTTTGTCTACAAACTGGAATGGCTTCAAATGCCTACTTTTGGCTATTATGATCTATTTTTACCAGATTGGCCTCAAATACCTATGGATGGCTTTTCGCGAATATAGTTGACAATTCTATGCTATTTCAGTGTTTATGGATGAAAATGACTTCAGGTGGCTTTTAATGGCTCTAAATATTCATTTTTTTATTTGATTGGCTTGAAATGGGTATTAAGAACTAGTAATGATAATTATGAGCTGTTTCTATGTTTACGAACCGGAATGATTTCCAGTGGCTATTGTTGACTACTAGCATGTTGCAGTCAATATGTCCAGCATGACGCTGGACATATTGACTGCACCAACAAAGACGACGACGCAACTCACAGGCACAAGCGCGACGACACGTGAATTAAACAGAACGTTTTCGCCGAAGCTCGGAGTCGGTCGCACCATTTCTTCCATACTAAACAAAGAACGTGCTACATAGCATACATTTTATACCAGATTGGCTTCGAGTGGCTACCGATGGCTATTTGTGAGTATAATTGACAATTTTGCACTATTTCAGTCTTTATAAATGAGTCTTCTAGTGGCAATTTTGGCTTGGACAAGGTTGGAACTTTGCATCTATTCTTAATGAATTCGGCTGAAAAGGCCTAAACTTGGGAATAAATTACTAATACTGACAATGATATGCTATTTTAGTCTTTTTAAATACAATTGAAGTGGCTATTATTGACCTTTGACTGCTGCTCTTTTGCCAGATCGGCTTCAAATGGCTATATGGGCCTTTATTATGATTAATATTGACTTTTTGCAGATGGTTTGCTTACAGATTTGATTGACTTGAACTGGCTATGATTGGCCACAAGCATTTATTCCTGACCTGGGTCTCTTTAATTGGATACAAAAAATCCTTGGTGGTTATTAGCCGCATTGTTCTGTTATTCCAGACTTATGGCAAATAATGGCTTCAAGTGGCGATAGCATCTATTATGAACAAATTCAGCCTAAAATGTTCCAGAATTAATATTAGTAGCTATAATTGGCAATACTGGCTACCTACCAATGCCTAGCAATAGCCATTGCTGGCAATTTGAAACCACTGTCAAAAAACTTCGGTGGTAATAGCCAACAATAGCCACTTGAAGCGATTTCCGTTATAAACCATTCCCGTTATAAACAAAAAAAAAGCATATATTTATCAATAATAATCACTGATAGCCATATGCAGTCATTTCAAACTGATCTAATCAAAAATAGATGCTCATAGCCAATAATAGCTGCTTGAGGACCACTGTCATGCATAAACTTTGATATAGCACATATTTAATTACACCTACCAGTAGTCATTGGTAGCCATTTGGAGCCAATCTAAGTAATAAGAGACGCTATAGGCCAATAATACCCAATTGAAGCCATTCGATTTCGTAAACACAGAAATAGCTAATAATGATCAATACTTGCTACTAACAGCCACTTCTAGCAATTTCAGTCACCAATCTAATAAAAATACATCCTTATAGCTAATAATAGCAACTTGGAGACATTACCATACATAAACACTCAAATAGCACAGAATTGTCAGTTGTACTTACTAAGAGCGATTGCTAGCCACTCAAAGCCATTCTAGTTTCTTAACACAAAAATAGCCCATAACTATCAACGCTAGTCACAATAAGCAATTTGTAGCCGTTTCAAGCCAATGTAATAAAAATAAATGTGCATAGCAAATAATAGCCGCGTGTAGTCATTTTAATTCATAAGCAGTAAAATTGCACAGAATTTTCAATTATACTCTCTAATAGCCATTGCTAGCTTTTTGAGGCCAATCTGGTCAGATATAGATTATAATAACCAACAATAGCTACTAAAAGTCATTCCGGTTAGTAAACACTAAAATTGCTCATAACCACTAATATTCATTTGTAACTCTTTCAAGCCAATTTAGTAAAGAATAGTGTAAACGACGTAATTTTCGCGGGCTCAAATTTTCGCGAATCGGGCCAAAGTTGAAAATTTGAAATTATTCGCGGGTTCTAATTTTCGCGAATCGAGTGTAGCTTCCGTAGCGTTCACATATTGCCCGAATTGTTCGCGGGACGTATTTTTCGCGTTTGTAGGCGATTCGCGAAATTCGCGAAAATTAGGTCCTCGCGAAAATTGGGTCCTCGCGAAAATTTAGTCGTTTACAGTAAATGCTTATAGCCAATGATAGCCACTTGTAGCCACTTTTGTCCATAAACACTAAATAACACAGAATTGTCAATTATACTCGCTAATAGCCATTGCAAGCCATTTGAAGCCAATCTGGCCAGAAATAGATGCTAATAGCCAACAATAGCCACTGAAAGCCATTCCAGTTTGTAATCACAAAAAGTTGCTTATCAATAGCAACACTAGTCACTACTAGGCATTTCTAGCCTTTTTAAGCCAAACTAGTAAAGAATAAATGCTTATAGCTAATAATATCCACTTGTAGCCAGTTTTGTCTATAAACACTGAAATAACACAGAATTGTCAATTATTCTCACAAATAGCCATTGCTAGCCATTTGAAGTCAATCTAGTCAGAAATAGATGCTAATAGCCAACAATAGCCACTTAAACCCATTTCAGTTAATAAACACAAAAATAGCTCATAACTATCAACACCAGTCACTAATAGCCATTTGTAGCCATATCAAGCCATTGCAATAAAAATAAGTACTTATAGCCAGTAGTAGCCGCTTGTGGCCATTTTCATCCATATACACTTAAATAGCACAGAATCGTCAATTATACTCACTAATAGCCATTGCTTTCCATTCGAAACCAATCTGGTCAGAAATAGATGCTAAGAGTCAACAATAGCCACTTGAAAAGATTCCGCTTAGTAAACACAAAAATTGCCCATGACTGTCAACACTAGTCACTAACAGCCATCTGTAGCCATTTCAATGAAATTTATCTAAAATGTGATGTATAAGCCAATAAAGCCGCTTGACGCCATACTCATTTTAAGCACCAAAATAGCACATAATTGTTTATAGATCTCATCAATATCCATCAGTAGCCATTTCAAGTCAGTCTGGTCAAAAATAAATTCTAGAGGCCAACATTATCCACTTGAAGCCATTCTGTTTCGTAAAAATAAAAATAGCTCAATCAATAGTTAGCTATTAACAGGCATATGAGCCGACCTAATCAAAAATAGGTGCTTATAGGTTATAGCCATTAATACTCACTTGAAGCCATTTGCATTGATAAACACTCAAACAGCAGATAATTGCTAATATACTGACTAATAGCCATTAGTAGCCATTAAGCCAATCCGGTCGGAAATATATTCTAATAGCCAACAATAGCCACCTGAAGTCTTTCCAGTTTATAAGAAGAAATACCACAAAGTTTTCATTACTCATTATTAATATTTGAAGACATATCTAGCAAATATATATAAGAGTGGAGGCTGATAGCCAATAATAGCCAGTTGAAGGCATATGCATTCACCAACACCGAAATTGATAATTGTCAGTCATCTCATCAATAGAAATTGGCAGCAATTTAAGGTCAATCAGGTCAAAGAAGATGATAATAGCCAACAAAAGCTACTTGAAGCCGTTCATATGTGTAAACAAACAAAATATCACACATATATCAATGATATTCACTGCTAGTCATTTAGAGCCATTTCAACTCGATCTCATAAAAAACTGATGCGTATTGAAAATTATGGTCAATTGGAGCCAATGACATTTAATATGACATATTTCGGTAGGAATAAAACAATTAAATCAACAAGCTCAGAAAAAGTTATTAGTTATTCAGATTGTACAAAATCGCTATACAAATCCTGACTGGTTTATACAGCACACTGCATTTTGACATCAAAATACCGAGAGGTCCAACATCACGTGCTTATGCTCCCTATGCATCAGAAAAAAAAAAGGAATTATTTCATAGACTATCAATACTTCTATTGAGTCAGACCCACCTGGTTCATTTCCGGGGAAAGTGGCGAGTCGTCCACTCCTTACCGCAAGGATCGCTTTCTACTTCCGTCTCCCATTTTACCGCGGAGTTTCCTGTATTAGACTCAACGGTATTTGGTGGCACCATGATGCTAAAATAGCGCTGTGTATCACCTGGATGATCGGCTTCCGAACGAAGGTGCTTGTTGTGTCCTTCTTGACGTTGAAGTGTGATGTACGGCTCTTATATTGCTCGTATTCCCCAACATTAGAATTACCTCCGCGTCGCAGTCCCAACCTCGTGTTGCTCCTCTATGACGATCATCACTTGGACACACGACCGGGTCTAGATTAAGGGCTATAAAACTACGAGCTCGCAAGGTATGGCCTTTCCCACCCATTCGATACCCAAAACCTAAGCTAAATCCTGTAGACCCATTGAGACGCTGTGATTTTGCTACGGCTCCCCCAAATTTCGCTTTTTTCCCCAGTGTAGATTATCTTGGTCCCTGAAGACTTTTTTATTTATTCATTTATTTAATATACTTCAAAGCCCCCTTTCGGACGTTGTATGAGGGGGAGTACACGTTTTTGACAAAAATATGAAAACCATAAATTTCGTACATATTTGCTTAAAGACAAGGAACAATTCAAATATACCCGCTCAAGAAAAAGTAAACTCGTACACAAACAAAAATAGCGTAATATACCCACTCAGAAGAAGAGCAGTCGTACACAAACAGGAAGCATCGTGCCAAGCAGGCTACAGGAAAAAAAAATCAAGCTATGTTCGCACATGAAAAACAAAAAGGACAGCATCCTATGACTCATTCCTGGGAAAAGTGAAAGAAATGTTCACGTGTAGATTTGAATTAATTTTTATCTGTTGTATCTACAACGTGGTGGGGCAATGAGTTTCATTCTGTAATGGCAAGCTGTAATGGCGAGTTGCAAAATTGGTTAGTGCGACAATTTGATAAGCGAATTTTCTGAGGATGATCATGTCTGGGAAAGATTCGATGAGTGGGGGATAATAAGCGTTCCTTAAGGTTAACATCAAAGTAATAAATATTGTGGATGAACGTCAGACGGGAGACTTGGTGCCTGGCGTCTAATAAGGATTAATTAGTCCTTTGTTTCAGTGCCGAAACGCTCGTGTAAGGTGAATAGTCACTATATATGAAGCGCGCAGCTTTGTTTTGAATGCTTTCTATTTGGGCAATCAGGTAATCCTGGTGGAGAGACCATATGATGCTGGCGTATTCAAGCTGAGATCTGACAAAGGACTTAAAAGCTAGCAAACGAGTTTGAGGGGGAGCTAAATACAACTCCCATCTGATGAATCCCGACTTGCTTTCCCAACTGTGTAGTTAATATGATCGTGCCAGCTAAGAGTATTATTGAAAATAAACCCAGATATTTATATTTATTTACCTTTTCCAGAGGGACACCATTGATAGCGTAGTTGCGACTGATTGATGATTTCTTGTTGTCACAGTCATACATTTGGTTTTGTCGATGTTAATTCGAATCTGCCACCTGTTGCATCATAAAGCAACAGAGTTCCGATCGCTCTGAAGTGTACAGGTGTCGGCTATATGTACTATATTTCTATACAGCCCACAATCGTCTGCGTAGAGTCGAATCGATGAAGAAATGTTAACAGGGAGATGATTTATATGTATAAGAAAGAGAAGGGGTCCCAGCACGGAGCCCTGGGGCACGCCAGACCTAACATCAGTGCTTGATGATAACTGATTAGAAATGGCAACGAATTTGTATTCGTAAGGAATTGTCTCATTCAAATATAAGTGAGGGGTACATATTCAAACTTTCAAATTTTTTGTAATAACCGCTGGTGTGGTACGCAGTCAAATGCCCGAGAAAAGTCTAGAAATATGATGTCGGTCTGTTGGAGCAAATTAACGTTTTCTTAAAGATCAGCTACAAGCTCGAAAAGTTGCGTTTCGCACGATTTGCCTTTTCTAAAGCCATGTTGTCCCTCAAAAAGAATGTTATTCTCCAAAACAAAATTAATAATATGACTATATATGATAAGCTCTAAACTTTTACAGGGGATGCTCGTTAACGATATAGGTCTGTAGTTATTTAGGCCTGACGTGTCACCGGACTTGCAAAGAGGAATAATTTTTGCATGCTTCCAGTCATTCGAGGAATGCCCTTCTTCGAGGGACTGCTGACACAACAAAGTTAGTATGTCGCTAGAAAATGGCTGCGTAATTTTTAATAATTTAATGTTAATGCCATCTATGCCTGGCGAAGAACGATAAGGGAGGCCTTCGATGATTTTTCCTATTCCACGTGAGCAAACAGTATGCGGCCTACCAGGCCGCATACAAAGAAGTCCTCTTCGCTCTCTGTCAGCCAGAAGGAAGCAAAGAAAGACCGGAGACAAAAAGAAAAAGCGCTCACAGCTCCGCCGCACCAGCTTGCGTGCACTTCTACAGTTTTTATTTGTTTGTTTTGTTGTTGGAAGGAAACACTTTCTACTTGGGAGTTCGCCTTATATGGTGTGCATCGAAAGCTGGTTCATCGTATCAGTGCGCTTCCTTCTTCGCTGTGGGCGAGCAAGCTGACGAGTTACACATTAAGAACAACCGAGCCAAAACACTATTTGAGTTGAGGTTTTAGCTAACATGAAGAAAGGCTCTGATCATCTGAAAAATATCAGGCCTTGCGTGTTGTAAATGCCGGTGACAGCGTAAATACAATAAAACTTTCCCGTGCAAAAAAGAAAACATCAAGAAAACTTCTGTTTTTATGAGTTTTCAATGTTCCCGCCTTTTTCCCCCGTGAATGGAAACAAATATGTGACGGATTACAAACATTCCCTTACGCAAATAGTAAAAAAAGTACTTGATAATTACCTTGTGAAATATATACCTATCAAAATTACTAATAAAATTAAGGAATTACACGTCATTTGGCGACCTGTAACAGATTACGTACAACTTTCATTCGTCCCGTGGGCCGAGCTCGATTCATCTTCATGCGAAAAAGCCGCCCTGCTGGCACCGAGTTTTGGATTGGGAAAGTTTCCCACTTTGCTTTAGCGGCATAGCCAGAGAGGCTGAAATTCAGTTCAGACGAGTGGGGCTTGCTAAAGGGCACCCCACCTACCTAAATATTCAACGCATCCTAAAATAAAAGCACGCATTCCAACCCCCCCCCCCCCCCCCCCCCAAACTGCACCCAACCCCATGGACATCCTAAGAGCCTAAGAAAACCCCACCCTCCTTCGAAGAAAAATGCTTGAATACTCAAAGTGCTATGTGTTTTTGAAGTGTACATCCCGTATTAACATCAAAGCCACTAGGACGTTTCCTGACGATCGAATATTACAGGTAGCCAGTGTTCGTGGTAACGTGTCGCAAGTAACGGCGTTACCGGTGACGCGCCATATTTTGTAACTTAGTAACGTACTCGTGACATTTTTAAAACAGTAACGTGTAACGGACTTACGTCACTTATTTCAAGTAACGGGTAACGCAGTTACATTGCTCGTTACATCTTCCAGTGACCTGAAAAATGTTCAAAAAACTATTTTCGTGTTTCCATACTTTGTTTTACCTTAACTCTATAAGTAGCCTTCGCTACGAGTTGATGGGACCTAATGAGATCATCAAAAGGACACCATCATGGCGCTTGTCATGTTTCTGTGCGTGTTCTATCATTCCTGCACCAATCATAATACAAGTAAACAGTGACTTGCCCTTTGACGATGCTTGATTTGCTCCATTAGCTAGCGTCGGCAGCATCTAGACTTTAGCTAAAACAAAGCATAGACGCCGAGCCATTTTTGAATGCGCTCATTCCGCATGCCTAAACGAATTCGCCTGCCTTTTCTCACGCAAAAAGTTCCACTTCATAAAAAAGTCACCGCCCTTTGTCGGTATCAAAAAATGCTGTCGCAAAAAAAAAAACAAAAAAAAAAAACAACGCTGTTGCCGTCAATTTGTAAATATAAACTAACGCAAAAGAAACGTGCGTAACATTTTATAGTTAACTGTACGGTAAAGCGTAAGTTTTTATTTTTATGTAACGTAGGTCAGTAACGCGTTTCTTTCTTTTTTTTTTTTACAAGCAACGAGTAACGTATTTCCTTACTTTTTTCGGTATTGCCCACAACGCTGAATGTAGGCAATGGGTAGAGTATAACCCTGTTTTTTTTTTGTGCATTACTAGACTGGACTGGTTTCGTGCGGCCGCATCGCTCTTTCCGCGTTCTCATTCGCTCCTTCGTTCGCTCGTACGTCCCCTTTTCCTCTTACGTAATAACAAACTAGTGTTCTCGAAAACTCCCAATGAAGCACCGCTGATGACGCGCACTCCTCTCACGATTCCCCCGGGGTGTAAACAATTAGTTTCGTTACTGTGGTTGTTTCGTGACCAGAGGACTCCTTTAGTGCGCCATGCAGAAACTCGATATCTGCGACCAATCAGTATCTGTGTAAGCGGCGCTACGGCGCTTTACGTTGTGCCCGTCGACGTTACGTTGGAGTATAAAAGCACCTTCAGAGACCTCAGTACTGAAAAAAACACAAACAAAAACATTTGGCTCTGATATGAAAGTAAACAGATTAATACCGGTAATAGTTCAGCTATACCGACACACGTTTGTCAAACGGGCCACCCGTTTGAGCCGTACTGGTCTGCTGTTTGAGCCATAGCGGTCCTCCGTTTGGGTGAACGGGTTTTTTGTTTATGAAAACGGTCACTCATTTGGTCAAATGAGCGACCGTTTTCATGTTTGGGCAAACGGGTCACTCGTTTGAGCAAGCCGTTTGCCCCTAAATGTCTTCAAGCGGTTGACCATTTTGCACAACCGGGTGACCGGTGATTGTCAAACTGATCCGGTTTAATGAAACGGCTCACCCATCACGCGGTGACACCGTTTGATACTAAAGTGCAGAGCGGAGGCGCGGGCACGCCTATTTCTCCCGCATGCAGTCTCGAGAGAGCTGTATTGAATGTTAGTCCACATGTCATTAGTGTAGGCTGAGGAGCGACGTAGCAATTGCGACGCAAGAGCCGACTGCGCCTCGATTCGGTTGACCGCACTCGCTGTGCTGAAATTAGAACTTAAGACCCTCGAGCAATGCTAGCTTACTGAAGATGCAAGAGGCTGGTTCGTCGTCGCAAAAACTTTGCCTTTCGAACGCCTGCGAAGCCGTTCCATCGCTCGGCGTACCCAATGCACCGCCTTTCAACATCCGTTCGCGCAGCATCGCAACTTTCCGTCTGTGAGCCCTGGCTGTTAATCGCCGTGGTTGATCATGCTCATAATGGTTCACAGAATACTCTAACTCACGGGGCGACGATGAAACACCGGCGCTCGCAGACTGCCAACAGGAGCCAGAAAGTTTGCGAAGCAGCGCGGGAGGAGCTCCGAGCATAGGAACAGCTCCGCAGGCGTTTATAAGGCAGAATATTCTCAACGACAAAGCAGCCTCTTGCAACATCGGCAACCTAACGGTCCTCGAAACTACCACGCTCAACGCTCACATTTCAGCAGAACGAGCGTTGTCGACCAGATCGAGGCGCAGGCGGCTCCCGTGTCGCGATTGCTACATCGTTGCTCTGTCTTGCTCTGACATTCGAAACAGCTCTAGAGAGAGTGCATGCGGGTCAAATACACGAGTCTATAGCGCGGTGTAGTGTCGTTAAAATGTGTTAACTGTAGTACTCACCTCGACAGGGGCGTAGGTTGTGGCGATATACCCGTCGACACTCGCGTCGAGAACGACAAAATATACATTAAAACACTTTTTAAGACCCGAATCACGTGTCTAATTACTTAATGTGAGTTGCGCTTTAGAGACAGCCTATAACCTTACTGCCTTTCGATTTTTCCAATAAGCACGCGCAGTCGCTTATATTTGTTTGTATTATTCTGAGATACTAAAGTCGTTAGCTTCGTGGAGCCCACAACCCCAACATGAGTTGTCATCATGGTGTTGGATTTTCTTTTTTAACTTCAGACCTGGGAATCTTTGCATTCCGGTGGCAATTATGATTACATGGTTTAAGAAACGATACAGTATTTGTTACATCTACATAACCTTCGCTAAAAAAAACTTTGTTATTAGCGTACTGCGAAAGGTCCGGCGCAGCGTATTTCTGGGTTAAATATCTTTCATTTGCCAGTTCAGTTTATTCGTGGATTAAAAATTAAAACAGTGCAAGGACACGGACAAGAACAAGAAGGTAGACGAACAAGGCGCTGACTTACAACTAAAGATTATTCGTGCTAACATCAAGTATAAATACTATAACGTCAAACAAACAAACAAAGATAAAATACATGTCATGAACGCCACGTGCTCCTTAGCCACCGTTATGCGCTGTCACTGTGTGTCTAGAAAGCAACATTCGATCCCTTTCGGATAAACATAATGAAGGAGTGCTGACACAGTTTTCCCCCAATTTTTCAATTTCCCGCGCCTCAATGATTTTTCGAGTGAGTTTGTCTTTATTTTTCCTAATCACTACACACTTGTCGAAGACGGGAGTGCAGCAGCAGTCATGGCTATGCAGACCAAGGTGACCTGACACAACTCTAAAAACGTTATACTTATGTTCTCGCAAGCGATCATTGAGGCAGCGCCCCGTTTGCCCGACGTATCTCCTGCCGCACAAGAGGGGAATAGAGTACACTACTCCTTCAACACAGTTCACAAATTGATCGTGGTGTTTTTTGGTGCAACCCTGCTTTCCTTTAGAACAGGAGTTCACTTTTCTGCACAGCCCAGACAGCTTTTCCGGAGCCGAAAAAAACCACATCAACACCAACCCGTCAGCCACCTTTCTTTAGGTTGTGCGAGATCTTTGCAGGTATGGTAAAACGGTTACTTTTTTGTTAACCCTATGAGCCTGCTGGGTCGTTTCCTCACGTGCTTTCTTAAGTAAGCTCTCAGCAACTGTCGTCATCAGGCAAGACGGATATCCCGCATATCTGAGCCTTGATGCTTGTGTGTCGAAGCTCACTTTCACCCTGTGGGGGCAAGACTTGAACAAGGCATTTCTAAAACAGAGGTTAACAATTCCCCTTCTTACTAGTTTGAAATGCGCTGAGGAAAAAAGCAAGATGGGTTTCTCAGCCCTCGGCTCATATATCCAGCACACATGGCCTTGACCTAGTTGAAGGCTCAGATCCAGAAACCTAATGGCCCCATTTACAGGTACTTCATGCGTCAGCACTAGCTGTTCCAGGCACTCTTTAAACGTTGACAGGACAAACGACACAGCAGAATCCATATCTTCCTTGTCACAATCTAGGAGCACCCAATAGTCATCTACGAATCTAAAAATTGTTCCCTCCTTGGTTCCTTCCAGTTTGCCTGACAGGACTCTATCGTGGAACGCAAGAAATATATCGCTAAGTACTGGGGCTATGCACGACCCTATGAAAACGCCATTTCTCTGAATAAAAACACCGTCATTCCAGGTCGAGAACGTCGACTTGAGATAAAAAGATAGAAGTTGAAGAAAGGGACTCACACTAAGTCCACATTCATTCTGAAACGTCACGGTACCATGATTGTCAATAGAGTCTTCAACAGATGCCAACAGCTCTCTATGGGGAATCGAATAATACAAATTTTGGCAGATTGATACTTTAGACCCATGTTGCGGATAAAAAAAAACAGGACGCGGGATGGCCAAAAAAACATGCTTTTCGTGTAAGGCTCGTCAAATTATGAGGCGCTGGAGAAATTCAGCCTTCTGCGTTAAGTCCTTATTTCGAACTCTTTTTGTTCGCCTTCCGCCCATTGAAAAGCATGCGGGAAGGGCCTTAGAACGCACCTGGTATCGCTGCGCCGCAGCGTTCTTCCGCACGTCTGCTTTCCTCGCCGTCACCATGGCAACGAACGCCGAATGAATGGAAGCACGCACGGTACCGCCGCGTGAAGCCAGCAACAGCTGACGCCATTTTACGAACGCCGTCTGCTAGCCAAAGCCGAAGACGATGCTGGCTGTGGGAAACCTGGTTCACAAGTTGGGGGACGTTGAACTTCCAGTGAAAGTGGAACAAGTCATTAGTCAAGGCCCGAAGTTCGTGGTCGAACCAAGAAAATCACCTCCCGAGCTGCTAACGATGGTGTGACAAGTTTCCAAACAAGCTTCGGAGTCTGAAGTTGACAGATGTATATCTGAAAGCGTGGACGTGTTGTTACATGCAAGCCCTCGGGGTCCAAGGTTCCGCTGAAAACCACTGTCGCCTACTTAAAAAAAAAAGTCCCCGTCTTTATCACCAGCGGATAAAGAGGGAGGCTTCGTAGTGGTGCCTAAGGGGATGTTTATGTCTAAAGCGTCAGACGTCATAACGGCCACGTTTAAGTGCAGGGATGACGTGTCACTATTGAAGGTGAAAACTGAAGCACCTAGGCTTTGCAAACGCCTAAGCCTAGATAAACTGGGCCAAGTGATCGATAAGGACAAAGGCTTAGGTTTAGATTTATTTTTTTCTGCCAAAACGCATAAGATTGACTGTCCGCTACGCATGATTGTGTCGGAGAAAGGGACATGGCAAAAATCGGTGGCTTCATTTTTGCAAACAAAACTAAATATGTTAAAGATTGATGATCCCTTTCGGGTGAAGAACTCTGATCAGATAATAGATTTTTCTAAGGACCACCCAAACCGTAGCTTGTTGGCTTGCTCGATTGACCTTAAAAATTTGTATTATTCGATTCCCCATAAAGAGCTGTTGGCATCTGTTGAAAACTCTATTGACAATCATGGTACCGTGGCGTTTCAGAATGAATGTGGACTTAGTGTGAGTCACTTCCTTGAACTTCTATCTTTTTATCTCAAGTCGACGTTCTCGACCTGGAATGACGGTGTTTTTATTCAGAGAAATGGCGTTTTCATAGGGTCGTGCATAGCCCCAGTACTTAGCGATATATTTCTTGCGTTCCACGATAGAGTCCTGTCAGGCAAACTGGAAGGAACCAAGGAGGGAAAATTTTTAGACTCGTAGATGACTATTGGGTGCTCCTAGATTGTGACAAGGAAGATATGGATTCTGTTGTGTCGTTTGTCCTGTCAACGTTTAAAGAGTGCCTGGAACAGCTAGTGCTGACGCATGAAGTACCTGTAAATGGGGCCATTAGGTTTCTGGGTCTGAGCCTTCAACTAGGTCAAGGGTATGTGTGCTGGATATATGAGCCGAGGGCTGAGAAACCCATCTTGATTTTTTCCTCAGCGCATTTCAAACTAGTAAGAAGGGGAATTGTTAACCTCTGTTTTAGAAATGCCTTGTTCAAGTCTTGCCCCCACAGGGTGAAAGTGAGCTTCGACACACAAGCATCAAGGCTCAGATAAGCGGGATATCCGTCTTGCCTGATGACGACAGTTGCTGAGAGCTTACTTAAGAAAGCACGTGAGGAAACGACCCAGCAGGCTCATAGGGTTAACAAAAAAGTAACCGTTTACCATACCTGCACAAGATCTCGCACAACCTAAAGAAAGTTGGTCGAAGGGTTTGCGTTAATGTAGTTTTTTCGGATCCGGAAAAGCTGTCTGGGCTGTGCAGAAAAGTGAACTCCTGCTCTAAAGGAAAGCAGGGTTGCACCAAAAAACACCACGACCGATTCGTGAAGTGTGCGGAAGGAGTAGTGTACTCTATTCCCCTCTCGTGCGGCAGGAGATACGTCGGGCAAAGGAAGCGCTGCCTCAATGATCGCTTGCGAGAACATTAGTATAACGTTTTTAAAGTTGTGTCAGGTCACCTTGGCCTGCATTGCCGTGACTGCTGCAGCACTTCCGTCTTAGACAAGTGTGAAGTGATTAGGAATAATAGAGACAAACTCACTCGAGAAATCATTGAGGCGCGGGAAATTGGAAAATTGGGGGAAAACTGTGTCAGCACTCCTTCAATATGTTTATCCGTAAAGGAATGTTGCTTTCTAGACACACAGTGACAGCGCATAACGGTGGCTAAGGAGCACGTGGCGTCCATTACACGTATTTTATCTTTGTTTGTTTGTCATGACGTTATAGTATTTATACTTGATGTTAGCACGAATAAACTTTAGTTGTAAGCCAGCGCCTTGTTCGTCTACGTTCTTGTTCTTGTCCGTGTCCTTGCGCTGTTTTAATTTTTAATCATGAAATACAAACTAGCCCAAACTCCTATGTTAGTCAAATTTATTTGTGGACATCGTGCGCAGAAACATGACACGGTGAATTGGGCATTTCAATTTAGAATGCGGGTTCTACGGCGTAAAACATACGATATTCATTCTTCTCTTTTTTTTGGGAACCATTTCGGCTGGGCAGTTGGTAGTCCAAAAGCTAGCCTTAATGCATCTGTCCTGTTTACTCGGTATTAACAGCAGAGTAGACGTTATGGGTATTTTGCGCCAATCGTGTCTCCGGATATGGTCACGTGACTATAGCCACCAAGCGGGTGATAAGGCAGTGCACGGCCCCTGCCTGAAACCCACTGCTTGGTACACCATTCACATAGCATCCACTGCACTATAATCTTCGGGACGAACTCAAAAAATGATCAAAGTGACAAAATCCCCTCGCTGTGTTCATTGTTGGGACGCCCTGTGAGACAAGCCATTTGTGAGCACACCCCACTGCCTACACACTTTGGAAAAGGGTACTGTACTACCCTCCTTAAGGGGTAACCGACTTGCACACAAGCAACCCCCCTTGGACGTAACAGTACCCCGGTACCCCCTGCAACGAGGGTGCAAACTGACGCCCTACGTTAAGCTGCATCATTGCCTCCTGTTGGAGAGAAGCTTAGTTCCTTTTGGGGTTAAAAGTGAATCCTTTCAATGTCAGTTTTAATTTTCTTTAGGAGGAAACACTAAATTCCTTCGTAGGTAACACGACATGCTTAAAGGGCCCATGAAACGAATTTTGGGCTGGAATAAATCAATTTATATTGGGACTTTACTAATAGCACATCGTTCAATGAGCCAAAAGAAAAAAGGTAGAAAGTCAAAAGCCTTACTTTCGGTACGAAAATTTGAAAACACAGCGGACTATTTCGTACCTCCTTTCCTTCGTAAGCCCCCTGCCTTTTCACAGTGATACATCCGCGGACCCCGCAGCGCGTCACGGGGCCTACGCAGCGCGTCACCGGGCCCAAACGCACGTCACACGGCACCGGACCTTACTTAATCTCTTCACCCCTAAGCTGTCATTGTGGTGGAAGCTACGCGCTTGCCGGACCAATCAGCCGCCCCCCTTTCATCACCTGACCTCATTCTCTGCGCGTGGGTATGCGCGAGAGAGCGTGATCACGTGGCAAAAGTGTGGCTGGCCCAACGAGCACGTAGCTTCCACAGCATTGTAAGCTTCGGGGTGAACGGGGTGGGGAAAGCAACTTTTGTCTGAATTTTGAGCGACGGGCTAATCTTCTAGGGCAGTGGTCTCAAACACGCGGCCCGCGGGCCGCATGCGGCCCGTGACTCGCTGGGATGCGGACCGCAGGCAACCGGCTACGAGTCCCGGCTCCCATGTCCCGAGCGCTAGAAATGGCATGCGCCACAGTGACCTCATCTCATCACTTCATATTCACTCGAAAAGTAACTCTGCTCTTTTAACGTATTCACATTGTTTATACTTATCTGTGATATTTTGCCCTTTGTTTTGCGTTATTTTTTGCTTCCCAGCTCCTTCTAATGCACAACAGTTCCGCTACTAGGCCGCAAGCACGAGCTATTCGTTGAAGGATGCATCTCGGCTGTGCGAACTCTCGATTAGCAGGAGCAACTGCCAAAGATAAAGCTACAAGCTCGGTATTCTCGCCCTCAGAAAAAAAAATGTCCCAATTAAAACCCAAGTATTTGTTCAGAATGTTCTAATAAAGATCGTCAGGAAAGTAGGAAATGTCGAATTAACTTATTGTTTTTTAGAGACATGTTGAGCTTGGTTAATTCCTGAGTGAATAGAGCAACAGGAACGACAGCGAACTTGCTCTCTTGCTCTATTAATAATGCCAGCACGTTGGTGGTGTGTGTCATCTTAATTCATGTTATCCCATCTGGTCAGGGCCCAAAGTAGTCATATGAACAAATCAAATCTAAAGACGTCACTGCCAAACAACTGCGATTTTCCAAAAAGCATATAGCACAAAGGTCTGTCTGTTCTCTTTAAAATCGTTTGAACGACCCCCCCCCCCCCCCCCCCCCCAATCATGCAATGGCCCTCGGCCTTTCCGGTGAGGGATATTTGGCCCCCACACTCAAATGAGTTTGAGACCACTGTTCTAGGGGGACAATGACTGTGCCCGGGTACATAAACGAGATTCCGAGCAAGAGGGGACTCCCCCCTTTCCGTCTTCTTGAACTGTATGGTAGAATGCGCGATTTATGAGTTGAGGAGGAAAGCTAAACAGGAAAAAGTTGGAAAAGCGTTTCATGACTCCTTTAAAGGGGAACTCCGCCGATTTTTTGAGCTACCTAATCCAAAGGCATAATCTGAATGCGGATGGCTTCCTGATTCCGAAATGCTATGTCGTTCTCCCAGATTCACTATAGTTAATTATAAAAGTGATAATTTGTTTGCTGCCGAAACCGAAACATCGTTCTCCCCAGTTTTTTCATAGTTTTCCCCGCCACCCAAGCGTGACGTCACGGGTGGGCAGCGAGGCGCGCGGCCGGCAATCGGGTACGATCGCGCCCGCCCTTCTCGCGTTTAGCAGCGAGAAAACCTGGGCGTTTGTGATATTTGAAGTTGATAATAATCTACATTTCCACAGAGTATGACCTTCGCCTACGTGCTGAACTATGAGAAAGTAAAAAAGAAACGGCAGAAATTGGGATTTTGATAAAACCGTTTTTGCAACTCGATACGCTCAAGCCGCGGCTCGCTAGTTTCGTGATATCGCTAGTAAATCCGTTATCTTTTTATTAGAAGATGGCTGGCGAAGAAAGGTCGAAGAGTCACGCAATACATTTTTTTGAAAAATTGCCAAAGCACCATGGAAAATGCTCGGAATGCGTGTACAGGTGCCCCACACGCCCGTATAACCTGCGGGAACGTGCCATTTGTTTTAGATTTTCTTTAGAAACGTTACTGTTGCAGGCGCCAGCACGTGTGACTACTCTTGTGGCATGAAGATGCTCCTTGGTGCTTAAGTAATTTAGCAAAATATTTATAGACCATTTTTGGAAAGTGCTTCTGGTCGATGCCATTTTCAGCATTCGTGCGTGTGGCGCGTACTTTGCTCGCCTTCCAAAGCGACGAACATGTGCGAGCTGGGCTGGGACCTAACAAATGTAGACTGTGATTCTCGTCAACAATGAAATGTATAAAATGGAATGAACTGTATTCGTGTAGATTAGATGGCAGGTTACTGGTCATGAAGATTGTGTTAACATGACAATTAAAAGAACTCCGCAACCACCAAGCCAAACATCAAGGTGCAATGGAATGCGTAGAAAATACACAAATACACTGTTCCTCTTCAAATAGAGAATATTTGCTTGAAGACACAGTAGTGCGTAAGGTACATAAATACGTGATAAAATTTTTAATTCAAAATAAGTTAACATTAGTTACTAAAAAAATAAGTACCCGTATTTGTTTCTTTTTTTTTTACCTTTGGAATAGAGTGCAACGCGTTCAATTACCCCTTTACAAGAGCACATGAGAAAGGAATAATTCTATATAAGATTTGTTTTAATTAAGTGTCGGTTTAGCACAGTCTCCATCAGCTGTAAATTTGCATGCCTCCCCTCAACGACAATAATGTTTTCATGGCTTAAAAAAACGAATTCAGCCCTATACTTCTTCGCAATGGAATAAATAAAAGACGTTTTCATCACTTCTTCTGCAGAGAATAGTGCACGCCAACCATTTGACAAACCATACAAAAGCTTTATCGTATATTAATGGAGTTCTACACCTGCTCCATAAACCTCTGTATTAGCAGACAGTATGTCGAAAGTCATGTCTAAATACAGACTTGAACTTTGTTTAGACGTTTCACTTCTCGTTTTCAACACATAGGCCGCGTGAGTGGAACTCCAAGAGTAGCCCGAGCTAGATTGGATGTCCGAAACAAAAAGTGTTTATAAAAAAAAAAAAAAAAAAAATCACTGAACCAATTGTGAATAACCAATGTGACTGCAAAATGTCGACTATAGTGCTAGATTGTGAACTATTTTTCTCGGTATTATTAGCGCTCTTCTTTGGACGGATGTCGTAGTGGTCACAGCCGGCTTGAGTTTGCGCTTGCCGCTCTTGAAGCTGTTCCAGCTGCTGAAGGATGCTCAGCACGCAGCACGCGGCTATAAAGTATTCCGAGCAAAAGTGAAAATGTTTCACGTAACAGTAGTTCTCTCGGCACACAACTCGCGCAAAAGCACCTTCACGTGGCTGGCCTCGATATCTGCCGGGGAAGGCATTTTTTTTTTCTCCCACGAAAACAAGGGTAAAAAAGAAGCTTTTTCCCGGCAATGTTTTTACAATATATTGCGGAGCACAGATTGCTACCCATTGCAAAGGAACGTTCATACTTAAAGGGGCACTCAAGCAGTTTTTGGAGAAGCTACTTTTTGGTGCGATGGCGTTAAGAAAGTGTCAGTGAATGAGTATCTTCAGTTTTAGAAGCCAGAACCGCCTATTAATCACGCAGGAATAAAATACGTGCGGACTCTTTTCTGTACTTGCGAGGACCAATGAAATTATCGTATGTTTGAAAATTTTGGCGGCCTTTGTAAAGTTTCGCTAAAGAAACAATTTTCAGTTCATTTAAATATGTTGTGCGTGATAATTTCAAAAGACGTAAAATATTTCTAGTTTAGAATACGCGATACTGCAATTATCGTTTCACAAACAAGGGACTACGTTTTCTCCTTGCCTTCCTCCGCGGGGGGTGAATTTCCCGCTCCCCCGGGATGCGCGGAAGCGCACGTATATATCTGCGCGCGTTGCAGGCAGGTCGGGCCGGTCGTGTCGGTAGCGGGCCGGCCAGGCCTCGGTGGTGGTCGTGGACGTGGACGGCGTGGTGAAAGCTCATCGTTCCGCGTAAAAGCGCTATCCTTGACTGTGAGTTTTCGTCGTGTGTCGCTATGATAACCCAGCACGTACTAAAAGGGAAGATCCACCCACTTGTGCGGCGATGTCGTGGCGGCACTCTCAAGACAGCAGAAACGCCCGTGCCGTCGTGTTTGTTTACTTCGACTACAGTGGTGCTTTCTAAGCATTTGCGTTCTCGAACATCGCCCGGATTTCTTATTTGGCGCATTTCATGCGTGTGCTCAAGTTCAAGGTATTACTGGCGCGTACCGTATAAAGTATGCGAATTTTCACGCGTTTTCATCACCGTAGAGAAGTGATTAGTGTTAGCAATCCTGAACGCTCGCAACGTCTATCTGATCACGAAATCATATTTCTACGTTGCTATATGGCTGCTAAGATTACATTGTCTTTTAAAATCGTAGAAAAGGCGTGTGGCGATATTTGTACTATTGCAATGTCGTGTATTAGAGTCGTGATCGTCCAAGACGGCGTACTGCATCTTTTTATTTTATTTTTTTTCATCCACTGTACCCCGTAAGCATATCAAGAAAAAATAATAATAAAGCTTTAGGCTATAGACAACTGTCTGTCTATATTCGGTTACGGCATTGAGTAGCAGTGCGTCCCCTTTTTAGAGGGGCCGCTGAAACAGCTGACGGCCGCGTATAGAAGCGGTCGCCGTGCTGACGACCCGCTGCGCTTGTTGTAGTGGTTGCAGGTGTGTGTACGCGCGGCGCAGAGCGGTCGTTCCGGTCGCAACAAACGCAGTCGTAGGTACGCGCTCTTTGCACATGTCTGAACCAGCCTTTCCCCCGTCCTCCCGAGGCGAAAGGCAAAGTGGCGACATCGTTTGACATTACGTACCAGAGGTAACGCTGCGATGTCAAACGTTGGTTCGGTTACGACTTGCCCCAACCGCAAATCGAAGAATGCCCGAAAAGGTCTGCGTTTCGCCGTCCTCGGAACCCGAACATGACTCCGAAGCGCTGCTATCGTCCACATCGCACGTCGAAGTGGCGTCATAGGAAATCATCCCAGGTCGGCTGTCCGCCGAAGAATTTCAACCTCTAACGGCGTCAGGTCCTTGAGCGTAGAGAACTCCGCCATGATCGAAGCTCGAATGACAAAGAGGTTCGGCCGATGCGGCTACCTCGGGATCACTGCGCGACGGAACGTCGCCCAACGCCATTGGCCCGAGATCCTTTTGATAAGCGTGCGAGGACCAATGAGAGTGGTTTCGTTTTCGGATGAATCCGAGGTTTGGCGGCCTTCAATTACATTTTTATTAAAGAAATATTCACCGTATGCCTATATTTTTTGGTTTTTAGGGATACTTAGGGGGTCTAAATTCAGCTGTCATCATCAAAACACGAACTCAAAAACCACTTGAGTGCCCCTTTAAAGCTGCGAAAAAATAATCTCGATCGCTGGCGCCCGGAAAGCCACTTCGCGGCTGCCCGAGTCCCTCGTCCGCCTGCCCACCCGTGACGTTCGCGGGTAGAGAAAAGTAGGGATTTTGCATTGTTGCCAGTAGAGAGTCGCCTCCTGGAACCTTCCCGGCCGGCGTTACTTGAAAATTCAAAAACTTCACGGAAAAGTTTTTTTTTTTTTATCTTTATAAAAATATTTTGGTTATCAGTTGAGAAAGGGTTATTGATGCGGTCTGCAAATTTCCAGCAAATCAAAGTCTACAGAAAAATCGGCGCAGTTCCCATTTAAATGGACTGCTTTCACCTCCTATTGGAGGCCACAGCACCTGCTATAGGTGGCTGGTTTTACCTTCATATAGGGGGAACAGTTGCCCCATTTTGGAGGCAATAGCAAGCGCCCCTATGGTCAACTTTTACCTCCTCATGGAGGGAGCTATGATTCTCTTTAAGGTTAAATATGATGAGATCACTTTTAAACCCTAAAGTAGGGTAATATGTCCCTTTGGGGAGGGGGGGGGGGGATAGCTTCAAGGGTGGCCTTATGATTGATGAGGGTGGCACTAGCTCTGAAAGCAAGTAAAAATGTTTTATTGTGGCTGTCACAAACAGAATGACATAAAAATCACTGGCATGACAAAACATCTTATAAAACCTTCTAAGATAAAACCACTGAGTGCAATAAAGGCACTTGGAACGATACTTTCGGGGATCTAGTTTGCGACAGTCACTAAAATAGACACAAAAGTGCATAAAAATCAGTGTTTACCCGGCAAATAACATTGAATGCTTGAAACATTGCTTGGAATAATGAAGCTTCATCGGGGTGAACTCATATGACTGAATGTTGTGCAAAGCAAAATCACAATAAATGCAGTGTGATATAAGATATATATAGGATAACACATATTATAAAAAAGCAATACAAACAAGACATGATTAGCAGTGAGTAGTGAGTTGCAACTCATTGACAGCAGTACACTGTGCACGTCCTTCTATCCACAGTGATGGAATGAATGCTGGAGTAGAAAAAAGCAGATACTGGGATTTGCTCTTGTAATGTAGAAAAAAGAAAGGGCTCGCATGTCCGGCTGCTAATGAGACGCAACATACTAGCGTGAAGGCCAAGGGATTCTTACCCAGTTTAAACGAACACTGTAACTTAATACATCGGTTCAGCTAGGTGATGGACTTATTTTATAAAAAAAAAAGTTTGAAAGAAAAAGCTTGCCTCAGTTAAAAGTTACGAATAAAAACACTAAAGTGCCTATGGAGCGAGATGGAGTTAAGCCCATCTCAGACTAGAGCTTGAAAGGGCTCTTGCAGGCCACTGGGGCATACGGGTGTAGGACAAAATGGTCCCCGTCAGAATGGTCTCGGTCAAAATGGTCCCGGACAAAATGGTCCCGGACAAAAAGGTCCCAAGTGCCAACCCGGACAAAATGGTACCAGGTGAATTTATCTATACTTTGAGCGCTCTTAATCGGACAAAATGGTTTGGTACATTTATTTTGACACACGTTCAAGGATAATATCAACATTTTCATTATAATCATTTGACACAAATTTTAAATCCCTTCTATCTATACCATGTAGCTCTAGTTCTCAAAGGTTCTTGATTTCTACCGATATATTCTACGTGTGTAATCAATATCTTTCAATCGCCGGAACCTGTTTCCAAATTAACGCTATCGAGCTTCAAAACGATATTCGGAACGAAAATCATTATCATACACGTACTTCAGGTTCTTGACGTGTGTTTTTTTTTTTTTAAATGAACCTGTCGTACCACCGTGTTCTATTTTTCAGAAACAGCATCGCTCTGTCTGAACATTGTATATTAAAGAACTCAAAAACTGATTTCGCAATTATGAGCGTATTTATTACATAGACCACTTAAGAGACAAGAAGTTGACGCTGCAAAAGCGAAGGCCTAATACGAAAATGTATTCATATGACCCACACCCATCATAAAGTCGTTCAAGGGAGGGAGCCCTTGCACGTACTGTGTGCACAGAGTTACAAGCCGCTGCTAATATCCATCAAGAGTAGAAAATACAAAAAACCTCCAAACAGCAAATAACTAATGCCACGCTGGGACCATTTTGTCCGGAATGGCAGTTGGGACCATTCTGTCCGAGACCATTTTGTCCGGGACCATTTTGTCCGGGACCATTTTGACCGGGACCATTTTTACCGGATCCCGGGGCATACATGAGACAAACCCGGCTACCAGAGCAAAATAAGAAGGTCTTGTTCCTACATTCTGTTTAAGCTTGCTCCATTGTCCCAGTGGCCCGCACAGTCATTTTGAAACTCAAGTCTAAGGTAGGCTTAGCTTCACGGCGGTCCATAGGAAATTTATTGCTTTCGTTTGTATTTTTAACTGTGGCAAGCTTTTTCTTTGCAATTTTTATAAAATAATTCCACCGTCTAGCTGCACAATGCCGTAAGTAACAGAGTCACAGCACGCGAAACTGATTTTTACGATTTATTCAAAGTGGGTTAGCACCCTCTGGCCCTCACTGTATTGCAAGTGGTGCTATCCCGCCTTTAAAGTTACACATCACAAAATAATCAGGTGTATGTGAATTGTGACTCTCTTGACCGAATTGAATGCTTTCCGAATATTTTGCGCACTGATTGCAAATAATATAGCTCGTCACAGTTTCCCTGGAACCACTGGAAAAGCACAATGCTAAGTGAAAACTACCATAATTGAAGCCTGTGATTAAGTTGAGCCCAAAAATACAACAACGTATGAGTTTGGCATGTGCAGCAGATTTCGGGTAGAATGCAGAAATTGTTGAACATGATTGTAAACCTGAGACTGGGGCAGAAAAGAGAACACAACAGAAGGTAGAAAAAGAGGAGGCAACGTCTCAAACTCAGCTGCAAAGTTTATTTCGTACAAGCCTTATATACCACATCTCCAACGTCGTCTCTACAAAAAAAAAATGTGACAAGAGGAGAATGAAATTTGGGTAAACCTTCTCTTATCTCCCTTGACCTCGGCTGCGAAACACTCACACAAAGGGTCACATTCTAGCATAACCACCGCCACCCGGCGAACGTAGGTGAATCACTACTGAACACAAAGAAAGGGTTTGACCTTCAAAGTTGCGTTTCCTTTAACAACTCACTTAGTCCAAAGAAACAATACTAGACACTGCTAACAGCCGCAAACTGGGGGCCATCTCCTAAACTGAGAACGACATTGCCCTCCTACAACGAAACACAATTGGCTAAACACTTCGACTTTCTCGAACAAGTCCAAGGATACACATATAAACACTGCTAGTACTATAAAAAAAAAAAAAAAACTTCAGTCTCAGGTTTACAATCATGTTCAACTTACACCAGCTCGCCTGCACCCGGACTATTTTTTCAGAAATTGTTGATGCATGGAAATCAAGTTATGTAAACTGCCTTGGGGCAGTCAATACAATAGAAGTAAAACTAGAAGACCAACGTTGAAATGCTGAACATGAGCTCACGCAGTTCCCATGCTGCAGATTTGTGAGAACAAGAACTGTTATAATCGTACGGCTTTCCACAAAGGATATGTTTCGCAAGAAAGTGTGCACTTTCGCTCTAGGTACAACAGGAGACGGACAAAAATAAGCCAACGTTCTGCCAAATACTAAGGGTCCTACTCACGAGAAAAGCATACCGACATCTTATGGCACGTACGGGAGCTTTTTGGTAACCGCCTGCAAACAGAAATTCGAGGTGTGAACAGTTTTCAATCTGCTACTGATTATTCAAAAAACATCCGAAACATATTAGAAACTTCTAAAAACAGCTTTTTGATTTGTTATTCAAAAATTGTGAATATTCGCACAGCCATAAAAAGATTGTACATGCAGAGCATCTAGTACTGGGAAACCTTCATGTATTTAATTCTTTCAAGCACAAATTAGTCTGTACATTAACCCACAAACATCAAATGCGATCACAGACCGAGTATGAAGTAGAAAGGAAGAAATTAAATTTTCCAATGCTGAACAAAGCAAAAAGCAGTGATTTGGGAAGTTACCTAAAGGTGGATATAAAGCAATGTCATTACCCTTGTGTCACCCTCAGAATCAACCATCCTGCCTTATGTCAGCAAAGAAAAAAAAAACATTAAAAAGAGTACATAAAAAATCCGTAAACCTGCAAAATTCAGAAAAACATTTTTGTTCATTTTTTTAGGCTTGAAGGCAATGCGGTGCACGTGACACCCGACTTTAGTGTTTCGGAGAATTTAGTATTCGAGTGCGATGAATCTGCGCCTGAACTTGTTGTGGTACTCAAAGGTAAAGATAAAGTAGAGGCAGAATACAACCAGATCTGCCTCAGCAGGCGACGCATCTTCGAGGTCTCCCTCCACTGCCACATAGCTGGGCACCTCAGGATTAGTTAGGCTCTGGCTGACAGCTACCGGGTAGATTGCACTGCCTGCCTAGAACAAAAAAATTGTGAAAATCATTTGATATACAATTAAAACGTATCACCCCCAATTTAAAAGAAACTGTCAAGAAATATTTCATTTTTCTAAGATGCATTTGGAGTATGTGATGGCCCACTGATGCCAGCGTTCAACAGTACCAACCTACTTACCAGACGTGACCAATTTATCTGCTGAGTAACTACAGCATTGTCTGAATTTATCGCATGGCAGGTGGTAACCATAGATTAATAAGCACTTTGTATTCACCGGCTATTTAGAAATTTGTCACCATGATTTCCTTAGTTAACTAACATATCTTAGTCAAGGGGTACAACTATTGTAGCAGGTAAGTAGCTACTCAGCACCACAGCCGACTTCGATGACCACGAGCACCAACTGCCGAATGCCGAACTTCGGCAGATATGTAAAAACAAGTTTTGCCGAAGTGATTTTTCAAAATAAAATTGAATACATGTTTTATTTATACATGAGTAAAACAGCACAAGGGACAAAACACAGGAAAAGAATACAACGAAAAAGACACGCAATTGCCTTGTGTGTCTTGCTCTAATTTATTTACTTGAAGTATATTCTCAACTTTCTCTCTCAAATGAAAGAACACCAGACACACAAAGAAAAGATGAAAATCAAGAGCCCCATTTACAAGAGCCCAATTGCGAACAAGAAAATTAAAACAAAATAACTGGCTACGCTTACCTGCAGTAAACAGTGTAAGGAACTGCCACGAGATGAGTCCACGGTAGCAGCAACAACAACATCTGGTGGTGGTCCTTAGTAGACCTCCAGGACCCTCGATGAAATCACCCTAAATCTAAATTACAAATAGCGACTCGGGAATCTGAACTATGAGGTGATGCCCGACGGAATACAGACTTCATCACGCCGCACTCCACGACAGGAAGGCGTCAACGTGGGGAGCATCAAGCCGTACTACGAGCGAGAGGACTGTGAACTGCTTTATTGTATTACGCTCAATAGGACTCTCTTTTACAAGCTCCGCAGTTTGCCATTATTATTTGCTTGTTTTGCTGCTTCATTTCCCGCCAAGTGACATCGAGGCGATGCTCTTTTTAAAGGGGGGATAAATGCCACACGCGCCGCAGAGCGAGCGCATGCGTTGCCGCTTGGCTAGTGTGCTTGGCTGTAGCGCGGAGGATTAGGGTACGATTTCAGGGAGGGGAAGCATGTTTGATTTATTCTTTCTACTCGGCGTTCTAGTAAGTCTCGAGGACCTTCTCGTCTGATCGACTTACGAATGTTCTACGCGCCGAACATTCTAGGCCAAATTTTTGAGAGACACACGCGTGTACAAAAGGTGCTCCGTTTGGCGAGCTAGGGGTCAGTCTCGCCGAAGCGTTCGATTCTGCTGTTACGCCGGCTTCGACGCCCTCGACGATTTGTTTTTATCTTCTATTTCCTTTTTGTTTTTGGAACTAGTTTGCCCAGTTCAGCATTTCAGCTTCCTCAGTGATTCTATGTTTGGTCACCTCGTCATTCGTGACAATATTACGAAATAAGGACATTAAGTTCTTCCCGGCAGCGAGAATAGCAACCATCTTGTTGTCTTGGAATTTTCTTTGCGTGCAATCAGACATGTCTAAAATTATGATTATGGATTAGGCGAAATAAAATGGCTCATGTTAGCATAATTTTAAGTTGATTTAATATGTTTCTACCAACCTGCTTCCACGTTTTATAGTAAATCAAAATATTCTGGCGGGCTAGATGATTATACATACTAAATTACAAATAGCGCTAAGACAAGGGCAGACGAAGAAGTGGACAGGACAGGCGCTTACTCACATCTGACGGTTTTATATACAACGAGAAAGAATATGAAGGATGTGTTGAAAAAACGAGAAGAAATAATTATATTGCCAGCCGCGGCGGGGCGTTCTAAGAAAGGAGCTTGTCAGACAGACTAAAACACAGTTCACCGAAACAATTATGTTAAAAATTAAGCAAAGGTAATGAATTTGAACTATATACGATATTATTTTTTGAAGGGTTAGAAAATAACCTCAAGACCGTGGAAGACGAAAATAAGAGTGAAAAAAATATGTGATCGCTTATAAGGTGCCGATCAGTTCCTCGTACAGCCTATAATTTCTATTACACCGAACAGGCACCACAGCCAAAACTATACCGGCACGAGCGCGAGAACCCACCCGGTGCCCCACCTCACGCGCTATCGTGCAAACGTGATTGCGAAGATTGTCATGTATAATGGTTCAAGTACTGAAACTCTTTCTTAGTCAACGCCAAAGATGGTGTGGAGACGCATTTCCTTCCATTGGCTTCTATGGTCTTCGCTTCAAACATTTCTTTGATCCTCTTGCCTTGGAAACGTCTGACCACTTTTGTGTCCGAAAGCAAAGGTGTTCAGGAGCAATCTCACACATGCATTGCTAAATGTCCAGAAGGTGTTGACTTCAAAGTCAGAGCATGTTCTCTCAGTCGTGTATTTATGCAGCGTAGAGTCTGTCCTAATACATTTTGCCACATGTGAACGGGATTTAATGCACCACTCCGCTGTGGCAGTTGACATACCGGTGCTTGTGGCTTATGACGCAGTCCTGATGTTGTTGTTTGACATTGTTTATCTTTGGGCACATTCGTTTTAATTTATCCGGTGCCGATATTACAACTTGGACATAAAAAGTAGATGCTATCTTCTTGATGTTGTGTGAAATCTTGTGAATGTGACGCATTACACCCGTTTGTTTTTGTTTTGTACCCCGATATTTTTGGGATTCTAAAATGATAACGCTGAATGGAAGAAATATATTAAATCAACTTAAAATAATGCTAAAATGAGCCATTTAACTTCGCCTAATGCATAATCAGACTTTCAGATATGTCTGATCAAACACAAGGAAAATGCCGGGAAAACAATATAATTGGTAGTCACGCTGCCAGCAATAACTTAATGACCTCATTCCGTAATATTATCACATATGACGAGGTGACGAGACAAGGAATCACTGAGGAAGCTGGAACGTTACATTGGGCAAACTTGTGCCAAAAAAAAGGAAACAGATTACAACGGAGCGTCGAAGTCGGCGTAACAGCAGCATCGAACGCTAGGGCGAGACTGACCCCGGCTCGCCACGCCGCGCACGTGTATCTGAAAAATTCGACCTAAAACACGTTCGGCGCGTAGAACATTCGTAACTCAAGCAGACGAGAAGGTTCTCGAACTTACGAGAACGGCAAGTAGAATCGAACCCGGCTCCTCCGCGCCACAGGCAAGCACGCGCTAACCACTCGGCCACGCACGCGCTCGCTGAGCGACGTGTGCAGCAATATGCAACGATTAGTGTTTGTGAAGTGCACATATAATTAACTCAGACATTGATATTTGTTTTTTTCGAGATAACGTGGCGTTTCACCAAAATATTTATTGAACATTGTAAAATATTTACAAAAATAACCTTGATATTAAAAATTCGTGTTCAACACTGACTTTTACAAATATCAACGATGTTGGGAATGAATCACGGCGGGGCGGCGGGGTGCCGGTGCTTTCGATCAATGTATGATCGGCTCCTTCTCTGCAAAATAATACAATCCTATGATATTTTCAAGGATTTTATCAGATCCTTTGTTCAACGCCGGACGCGACACACCAACAGCACCAGACAGAGGAAACCTCCTACCCTCTCCCGCTCTAAACGTAGGCGACCCGCGCTTCACAAGGCGTCTTGTCGCCCGGCCGCCTCGGCCGCCCAGCTCGCCCGGTTCCCACTCTCCCCCCTCCTTCACCCGAACACACATACACCCAGAAATTCTCCTGGCTACGCCACTGGTTGACGTATGTCAATTTTCTAAATGTGCGCTTGTGGAAGCGATAGTCCTTCTAGTTCTTGCTCTTTACGAATTTCGATTGTCTAAACCATGTCTGCATTCGCGCCACACACTAAATTTATCGAATGCTCGACGCGTTCAAACGCGCAAACATGCCCGCCAACCCTTTGTCAGTGAAGATGGGGTCATTTTCACGGGGCCGTCATAGCCTAAGCAAACTGTCGGCCGGGCAGAACATTTCCCTACCAGCATACGGTGAAAACGACTTGGATCTTCAACTGAAATCATTGCTGCGCTCTCCGTGACTTCATAAGATTAGATTAAGCCAACAAGAAGAATAAAAATGTTCCTGTGTTGGTTGGTACGCTTCCTTCGAACGTTCGAAATCTACGAAGAGAGGCCGTTATGACCTGCGGGCAGCATCAACCGGGAGCTCGCTCGCCGCCTGGCGGGCTCTCGTCCACGCATACACGAAGAATGACGAGGGACTCACGTCTCATACAAAGAGACCAATTAGCGCTCTTGTTTGCTTCGATCTATAGCCAATCAGAGCGCCCAAAAGTTGCACCCTATGGTAAGTAACATTTCGCTTGTTGTGGCTCCCTCACGGAGAACTTTACCTTATTACAACACTAGTGTCTGCTGTATCTGAGGAGGTCACAAGCGAAGCGCTTCGCACCTGTCTGGGAGGAGGGTGGTGAAGGCGGTCTGTAACCTCCTTTAGTACAGTTTTTTCTAAGAGTACCTTAAAGGAGCACCAGCTTTGCGGGCTGGGGAAGAGGAGCGACGGGAAGGTTTCCTCCACTTCTCTCCAGCAACCTGTCTGCTTCCTCCTCTAAAGCCCTCTTTTTCCTCTCCCTCAAAATTTAGCTATGGCCTGTAGGGCCGCCGTGGATATCAGTGGCAACGTGACAAAGTATTCGAAGTGTACCAGAGCTATCAGTGTTTGAAACGTTCTACGCGTATATCGGCGCAAAGTGATTTCTTCTAAAAAGTCACAGAAATTATTGTGGTGTGGTTCGGTTCGCCAAATGACAGTTTGTGCTGCATCGCGTTGAATCTTCACGGAGCCCTTTCTTCTCGTTTTCATGTTCGTGTGCTAGTCCTACAGTTCCCGTATCGACATATATCCCGGATTACATATTTCAAGTCCGCTATTTTTATTGTAAGTGCACTGCAACCTACTTGCTGGCAACGGGTGACCGTTGTTCCACGGGTGCACTTCAAGATTATTTATAGAATTAGGAAGTGTCTATTCTCTCGGTGGCCGGGTGAATATTTTCCCCGAAATTCAACCGGCAGTCGCCTCCCATTAGCTGTCTGATATTATGCGAGAACTGCCAGTAGAATACTGACTTTCTTGTTCTCCCGGCATTTCGTAGAAACACATTTTTATAGAAAAAACTTTCCGTATATACAGGTTTCATAAACCCGTTTCGTCGACCTATTTTTTTTTTATTTTTGTTAGAAGTTTTCCCTTTTATTATACTATACTCTGGATTCGTGATATTTAACAAACCTCTGAAGGCTGTAGTCCCCGTGAGCCAAACGGCACATCCTTGGCAGAATACGTGACTCTACTCTATCTCACAGATCTTCGATACTCGTTACGCGAATATCATTCTGCCGGTGAATTTCGTGGCGGGTGTATCACAGGCCGGCCGACCCATCCGTGGAGCTTCGCGGCGACACTCTGCGACGGCTGATTACAAAACTGTTAGCCCTCCTGGCCAACCCTAGATGTCATTTGTTGCGGCAGTCTGGGGTGGCCAGTTACCAAAGAGAAAGCTAAACACAGCTGTCTGCGAACAAATCTGTCAACGGTACAGCGTGTCAATGAAACGATTTGTTGATGGAATGGTGTTTGATGAACTGAATGCCCCCGCCAATAAGAGGTGCCTGCGGGTAGAATTTTCGGGAAATTATTTTTCCATCTGCCGGGAGAATAAACACTATAGCCTAGAATCACCTTGCTTCTTGTGTGCTTTTCAATCGTCTCAGCTGTATAAAAGCTCAGTAGTACCTCTTCACATTTCGCAGACCGATTGCACGTTTGTAATTGTCTGCGAAAGAGGTTGTGTTTAATAAACTTTTGAAAATTAAAAAAAAAAAAAATATTTTGTGTCTGTTGTCCTGCATGTTTGAAAACACCTGTGCGAGTACATTTCATTTGCAGGTTTTATTATGTTTTAAATTGATTAATTCAGTTCGGGATGGCTTAAATAAGTTTGAGATATCCCACCTTCCAGAAGGAGTCCATTTAGGGCTAACGAATAATTTGCCTCACTATTCAAAGGGCACGTTCAAATGTGTGGGCACGTGCCAAGTCGAACGGACACCCGTATCAAACGGGTACGACCTCAAACGGATACCCGTATCCCATAAAACGTTTGATCAAAACGGGTCGACAAGTTTGCCACCCACTTGAATTTCAAATGTTTTTTGTGTTTTTTTTCATTCGGGGAGACAGCGAGGAGCAAGTCGCACATCTCCCGAAATAAAGGAAAGATACTTGATTGAAAACAAACCAGTGTCGCCACAAACTAGGAAAGTGGATTGAGAAGCTGGCACGATAACGAGCGCTACACTGTACGCGCTTCGTTTCGACCGCACAGGGCAGCGCCATATTGGGCTTCGGTTGAGGCACAACTGTTGCGCCGCGACTCGGTTCTTAAAGGAAGCTCGGGGGCTTCGGTACGCTGGGAACATGCAGTGACTCTAGCCAATAGTAGTCACTATTCATTATTCTGAAGTAATTTAAGCCGATTTTGTTAAGAATAGATGCCTATAGTCAACCATAACCGTTCAATGCCATTTTCACTCATACGCATGGAAATAGCGGCACATTGCGACTAATGAGCACCAATGGTCATTTCTAGCAATTTAGGCTAAGCAAATCTGGTATAGATTATTATAGCCAGTGATAGCCAATTCAAGCCAACCAGGTTGAAAAAAGATGCCTGTTCCAAATAATAGCCAGTTGCTGTCATCAGATCCATATACACACATATTTCATAAATTGTGCATCAGTTACTGATATTCACATATAGCCATTTTATTCCGATCTGGCTCACAACAGCACCCTATAGTCTTTATGATCCACTTACATTCATTCCTATCCCTAAAGGCATAAATAGCACATTATTGTTAATATTCATGACTCTGAAGCGATTTAAACTGATTTTGTTAACAGTATATACTTATATAAAACAGTAGCCACTTGAAGCACATTTTACTCATACAGATGGAAATGGCATTAAATTGACACTAATAGGCACCAAAAACCCCTATTCATTTCCGGCTAATACTGTAAAGAATAAATTCCAGATGACAACAGTAGTTACTTGAAGCCAATCCCACATAAAAACAGATATTGTTCGAATTGTCAGTAATGATGATTAGCTACTTTAAGTGAATTTAAAGGCAATCAGGTCCAGATTAGCCGTTAATAACCAAACCATAAAGTCTGTAAGCATACAAATTGCGTAAATTGTCAATAACAGCGACTGAGTCATTTATAGCCATTTCAAGCCAATTTAACTATGAACAGATACAAATAGCCAATCATATCCGCTTAAAATGAGTTCTACCTCTAAGCAACCAATGCCTCAATGGTGAGAAAAATAGTTGAAAATAGTTGTTCATAGCTAAGTGACGTTGATTATATCAAGGATAGGTCCGAAGGGCCAAATGAGCCACTTGAAGTAGATGTTGGGCTAGTTGGTTTTCGAACTTGGAATACATTTTAGCGCTCAAAACACAAGGACACATAGACGAGAATCAGACAAAGACGAGAATCAGGTGTCTGATCCTCGTCTTTGTGTCCTTGTGTTTTGAGCGCTGAAACGACTCACGGTAGTTATTAATGTGAGTAATAGTCATATGTATCCATTGCGCTCGTAGAGCGTTCCAAAAGCAATTGGAAGCTGGCGTTGTCCACACAGAGCGAAGTATACAAAATGGTGGATAATAGTCATTATCAGTCAGTTCGAACCAATCTTATGCATAAATATTAAAACAGCTTAAATAGTGATTAATGACCATTGATCTGAAACAAAAGTCAATCTGCGCATAGGTATGCAATTAACTGAGAATAATTAATAATGAACAATAATAAACATAACGTAACGGCCGGGTTCTTAAATATTTGATAACAACACAGAGTATTGACTAATATCTCTAAACTTCATTTGAAGTCAACCTAGCAATGAAGAGCCAAAAAAAATTGAATTTGACATAATGAAAATATGTAAGGCAATACAGTTACGTTTTAGCTAATCATAACGAATTGAAGGTGACGAGACTAAGAAATAGTAAAACTAAAAATGAATACTAATAGCCATATATAGGCACTTAACTGCACAACTCACATACTCAAGCAAGTGAACTACTCGCATATGAACTTTCTGCAACACATCAATCAATACAAAAGTGCCATAACCAAGTGTCTCGTCATTTAAATAAGTTACTGGGAATGTTTTGTGTGATAGAGTAAGGGAGGAAAACCGTTAAGAGCTTGATTGATATCAAACTAATTATCGGCACCGAGTCGTCCACTCTTCGCCAAGAGATCCCACCACATCTGTGCCTCCCACCAACCTTGTGTATTTTTGGTTCAGTTCGCTGTATTTGTCAGGACGGTACTGGCCAGGTTGTATGTGCTGCTCACAGATGGCGCAGTGTGAGACTCGACAGTGTGGGGCGCATCGACCTGTCACCATCTCTGTAGCAAAAATCATTACGATTTGATTCGCTGTTTTCCAATTACATTTTTAATCAATGAATGATCCCACTATAGGAAGTGTTCAGAAAGGGTATACCCGACGGCATAGTGAAACGTTTCGGAAAATTGTGGGCTAAGTTCGACCGGGGCCGCCAGCACTGGCTAAGACCTCTAGCGCTGCCGCGTTTGGCGCGCCCTCTACACTTCGAACATCTCTCGACGGCCAATACAACTAGGCGAGCACGGTGAGGACATCATCTGTTAATACTGTCGTAGATTATCCAAAACAGTTTTTTTTTTTTTTGTTTCTGCGTATTTCCTGTAACGAGGTTAGATGTTTTGTTGATATTTTCACTTCAAGCTTCCACCACTTATAGCCGCAACTCTGTAGTCAGTTGCATCGCTATACGTTAATGAACACATATTTGCGGGCCTTCTAAAATGCTCTCAAAGCGTTAGTGAACGTGATGTGGTTCTTTTGTTGATCTCCCGCGGAGGGAGGTACCACCCGCTGCACTCGCTTCAGTCCGTCTCCTGTCGTTCGAAAGGTGATCTCGATTTCAAAACTGTGTCTTGTATAAAGTGCACTGAAACACAATCTAGACGTGGGTCAATACATGTATTCGACGGAGTACGCTGCAGTCAACTTTGAAGCCGTCCTTAAAATGGTGGCGCGTCGACCGACACGACGGGAGACAGGCCGTTCGGGAAAGGGGGGGTATACTGCTCGTGCAAGTGACGTCCATGGGCAGTTTCGTAACTGAGCTTCTCTCGTAACGTTCACACCAACTCAAATCTCTGACGTACTGTCACTGCGAGGGCACCGCTGTCTGAACTGCGCATGCGCAGGTGCGTTATGTCTTTGGACTTTGATTTCTGCGCACCCTCAGTGCCCAGACTTGATGTAAGCAAACGAGGATATCTTTGTAAACACTGTGTTTAGGATTTTGAAAATAAACGTCGCTGCCATCATTATTATTTTTTTTCTTTTTTTTTTTTTCAGGTCGTACGCTTTGGAAGACCCCGTGGAAGCAACAAGCTCAGCGCTAATGATGCTGTCGAATGTCACCGGGCGTTTTGAGCGTATTAGAGATGGTAGAGATTACGGCCCATCATTTTCAAAATGCTGCCGGATCTGTCGCCAGGTCTTCCACCTTTATTTCTCCAATCGCGACAGTATGGGGCCGTCGCCGCTCATGCGCTTTCCTGACCCGTACACAAATTGCGCCTGTTGCAATGTAGCTAACATGACCGCCTGCATTCTGTGCGTGTTGAAAACTCCCTTACACAATCAGTGGCAAATGTCCTTAAATGAGTGCAAAGAACCCTGCAAGGAATTTTGCAAGATCGCACACTAGATATGACTCTCGTACTAATGTCCCATTTTTCCACTTTGTTTGCTCCGGATTATTTGTATGCTGTTCGCATGAAATAATAAACGGTTGGGAATAAAATAACCGAGTTATGTATCGGTACCAAAGTACAGGTTGTCCGCGAAGAAAATTTTCTAACTTTTTTTCTTTTATCGCAAAAATAAATTACGCACCGCCAAACAATAAGTCTACACCCAAACGGAAGCCATAGCGAACCTGACCAAATTACGAAGTTTTAGCAGAGACCATTATCCTTTTTTTTTTTTGTTAGGAGCGGGTTACAGACAATTTTTATATTGAAAATGGCGGTTATCGCGGCCCACGAATATATGAAGCTGAATAGCGCAAACTGATGGAAACAAGTTCCCTAATGAAATTAAAAGAAATAATTCTGTAACTTTCAAATAAGATAACCATTAGTTATGAAAATGTAGCATCTGGTCCGAACTACTTTCCCTACATTTGGGTGGAGCCAGAGCGTTTAGCGATGCAAAGTATTGTGATAGAAAAAAAAAACGGTATTTTGGGGGGACGGGGGAGGGCGGGTGGGGGGAGTGCTTTTGCAGGGCTATTTCTTTACTTTTGTTAGAAATGTTATATTTGAGTACGCATACTCTGTATCCCTATAAATCAACAAACCACAGAGCTAAATGGTCCTCGTGAGCCAATCAGCGCATCGGAGGCAGACACTTGACTCGATCTACTCTATCTCACTATCCTCAGTTTCACCTGACGTCCGACCGCAGTGGATCCAGACTTCGAACGAGGAACTTGATGTGCTCTCAGCCCTTTACTGCGCTCCCTCTCCCAGGTCACGTGACACTCACGTGACCTTGAATTGACTCAGATGGGTCTCGTAGCCTCCGGTCAAGTCTTTCGTGAGGTGAAACGGAGGTTTGTTGCGTGCTGTGCTGTCAAAGCCACGAGTGGAAGAGAAAAAAAAGAAAGACGTTTACACATCCCGATATTGCAAAAGTAGTGTGCAGCTCTTAGGGAGGTGGAGAGGAGTGTAAGGAAGGGACGGTATGCCCCTCCTTCTCCTCCTCCCCTGCACCATCTCATCTCCATCCCCTCCTCCTCCCCTCCTCCTCCTCCTTTCTTGCACCTCCTCTGTACCCTCCCCCATCCTCCTGCTTACCCTCACATCCTTCTCCTCCGTACCCCCCCTCCTCCACCTCTGCAAATTCCCCTCCTCCCACAGTTCCCCGCTAAATGTAGCTGAACAATTGACGCCACGTGACCTCACCAATTCAGTTTTCTCGCTAAAATTTACCGGGTAAACTGGCGTCACATGACTTGCTTTTACGCCACCTACGAAAAAATCCAGTTTCACCGCTAGATTTAGAGAGCGAATTGACGTCACCTGCATTTAGAGGGGGAATCGGATTGGTGTTGAGGTCATGGGACGCGAATTTACCCGCTAAATCTAGCGGAGAAACTTAATTTCTCCACTAAATTTTCCGGGCAATTAAATTCGTGTTGAGCTTACTTGACGTCAATTTTCCCGCTACATTTATCGCGTTTACGCCAACGCCAACGCCGCGAAGCCCGGAAACGGGCGCCTAAGAGCTGCGGTCTTAAAAAAAAATGAAAGCCGTTTTGCAACTCCCTGTAATACCGAATTAGAGCGCAGCTCTTGACGAGGAGAAGGAGAAGGTACGAAAAGGGGGCTGTGCTCCTCCTCTCCTGCTCACCTCCCATTTAGGGGAAAATCTTCCGCTAAATTTAGCGGGGAAATTTAGCCCGCGCACATTTTGATAATAAACTTTCACATTCATATTCATTCATCTGCATTGCTCCTCTCGTTTCCGTCTGAAAGCTCAAAACGCATCGATGGTAACAATCGGCCAATGAACTGCCTAAAGATGCTGCCGTTCAGCCAGAGTTCGGGTGCATTGAGACGTTCAAACATATCATCTGCCACAGACAAGTAAAAGGACGAGTACGGTGGGTGTCTCGGTTTCAGCTTTGTACAGATCACCTCCTTATCGCCTAGTACAGGAGCCACAATTGCAACCACGTCCGTTTCGCTTGTGTTTTGCGCCAAGCGTGACACAAATAAAGATTTCGTTCTTGGGTGACCAGGAACGGCCGTTATGACGGAATCTTTAGCAACTCCCGTTTTCATCATAGGGTTTCGTCTTCTTACCACTTTGGTGAGTCCATCGTCATCTTCAGCTGAAGCCTTGGCATTCCTCACGGTTGCTGAATCCCGTTGTGATGTCAAATGTTTCCTGTCGACGTCCCGTCGGTGTAGCCGTTCACTGGCAGTCACCTTTGCAGAAGCGCCCGTAGGTTGTTTGTCCTTCACTACCGCAGCATACGCAGGCACGGTCTCCGATGCAGAGCTCGTACCTTCCGAGGCAATTGACTGCATAACAGACAATGACTACGAGCGAGGTTGGTTTGGTCTCGGTAGTTTGAGTTCAAGTTGAGGAATCTGTTCGCCGGAATGTTACTGCCACAGACTATGAAGGAGTGTAGGAAGGATACCGAGCCGGTGCACTTTGTACCGGAGAGACCTCTGGCTTCGTCAGGTTGGTCGAGCCAGCCATTGGATGCCGCCGGAATACAAAGAAACGTGTTTTCCGTTTCGGATTTTCTCTGCTCGGTTAGTATTTTGGACTGCGTTGGTAGGTATTTACTCTCATGCATGATGTTTTCATGAAGCTCGGGAATAACGCTTTGTCACTGCTCATTTGAATGTCACGGTCATAACACCTGATAATTATTGCATTCGGTGACACTTCCTTGGCACAAAGTCAATAAAACATCTCGGTGTTTCTTCGAACGAACGCGCCAAGTTTTTTATGAAAGCTAGTCGCGTCTTATACAAGCGATTTTTGCTAGCCTTTTCTGTTCAATCTGGGCCTCTTCGGACCCCCATACGCGGAGTTCAGGGGTTCCTATACCTTCTGCGGTATGTTTTCTTCATTACTGACACGCCGTGCGCCTCCAGTTGTCTCAGCCAACTTGGACGAGTTGCATTTGAATTTCTATATGAATGTTTAGACAGCCTAGACAATTATTCATCGGAACGATTTCGATATTTTTTTTTTTTTCAGCTTGATTGGGTACACTCTCAGAGAAAAGGGGTATCGATAGTCCTCCCTTAGGGGAGGAACGGTCTTGTAACCTATGTTCCTTTAGAAAGGAAGAAACTTTCGTCCGTGAAGCAGGGGAGCAACTAGTTCCTCCGTCGCCTGCATCTCATTATGGCGGCCCTGAATCGAGCAAATAGAGCTCAATAAGGCTTAACGAGGACGCTACGTTTCTTGTACGGGACGAGAGGAGCAGCAATAAAAGCGTAACACGAGCTTTCCGTGAACTGTGTTTATATCCGAAGCCAGATTCCCCCCACAGGTACAGAAACTTGCGTTTCGAAAGCAGTTACTCAGTCTTCTCGTCAACAGCACTGCGATGTTAAACGGAGACAACCGATACCGAGTTACTTCGCGCACTTTACGTCTTACCTTTGGTGTTCCTTGAGTCACAATTCCTTCGTCAACCGCACATCACGGAGGAATGGCAAACCCAATCCGCGAAACCAAAAGCCGCTCTCGAAAGAACAAACTCGAAGCCGCTGTTTATCGCGTAGCGTGAAAGAAGGTTAAATCTCTTGCCACCAGATGGCAGGGTCAAGCAGAGTAATTGCAAGTAGTTAGGCTAGGTGGTGCTAGGTACCGCCCAATTTACGTTCTACAAAAGATATTTTAATTTCCTCAGGCCACCATTGCGCCTCGGGATCTCTGGGAACCTCTACTATACGTGGCTTGCAAATGATCTCATTTCCGATGCCCTCCAGAGAAAAGGAAAAGAAGGAGCTCCCCTCTTATTAAGATCCTCCTTTGAGCCTCTCGGATTCGCACAGGCGTCGCTATTCTCCTCCTTGAAGATTATGGAAGATAAACCTGTCACTCAAAATTCTTACAAAAGCAGCTTCCCTCTCCTCCTTTGACATGGTGTTCAAAAGTGTGCAATGTGACGTCAGTGCAAGGAACCTTTACACACATTACGCATACTACAAGCACCAGGTGAACATACAATGAGCACATACACAACATTGCACATATAAACATCAATACAACGGCACACTAACCCGAACACTACACCCGAGCTCTGCGTTCCGTCTTTTATGCTGGTCGTTTGGAACGTACGGAATTTCTCGGTGACTGAATAAGCAATAAAAAATATTGCCGCGCGCTCAGCTGGCCAAGTAGGCAGCGCGCGCGTGGCCTAACGGTTATCGTACCTGCCTCCCACGCGAAAAGCCAGGGTTCGATTCCTGGGAGCGACGTGTCTTTTGTTTATCCCTGCATTTAGTGTTCTGGCAAATTCGAGAATCCTGGTGCTTCTTCGAGGTGCAAATGTGCTACGCGTCGAACTTTCTACGCCGATTATTCTAGAAGCCCACGCATGTACATAAGGGGCTCCGCGTGGCGAGCCGAAGTCAGTTTCGCCCCAGCGTTCGACTCTGCCCTCACGCCGACCTCGACGCCCGCGACGCTCTGTTTTCTTCCGTTGTTATCGTTTTTCCTTTTTATTTTTGGGCACAAGTTCGCCCCCCATTAAACGTTCAGTTTACTCAGTCATTCGCCGCCTCATCACTTGTCATTCGTGACATTTTGGTGGAGGTGCTGGGTACCTGCATTCTATGCCCGTGGACCGTACCCCTCCGAAAACAAGCCGGCCAAGTGACGTGCTCAGCCCCGGGAGGCTACCCTTCGCAGAAGACCAGACCAAGGCCCGGTCAAGTCGCCGTAACCAAGGCCTTCTCCCGGAATTTGGACCCCTGCTGCAGAAATCAAAGAAGCGGACCGCGACGATGACTACGCCACCCGTCGTCATCCTGCCCGTCACCCCCCGCACTCCGACGCCCTTCCACGGTGAAGCTCACGAAGACGTAGAGGACTGGCTGCATCATTATGAACGTGTAGCCCGCCACAACGGATGGACGGATGAGCACCGCCTTCAGAACCTCTACTTCGCGCTTGAAGGCACCGCGAAGAACTGGTTTGAGAACCACGAGTCCTCCTTTACTTCGTGGGAGCCATGCGCCGCCGAACTGAAGCGGACGTTCATCAACTACCACCATCGACAGCGAGCGGAGGACCTTCTTCGAACAAGGGTGCAGGGCCCCAACGAGAGTGTGACAAGCTTCGTCGAAGAAGTCTTGCGTCTAAGTGCCCGGGCCGATCCAGATGCCACCGAGGAGAAGCAGCTTCGCGCTCTCATGCGTGGCGTGAAGGGAGAAATTTTCGGAGGATTGGTACGCAATCCCCCAACGACTGTCCGTGGGTTTGTAACCGAAGCCACCAATATTGAGCGCGCCCTGACAGCCCGAGAAAGCCACTACCACCGAATCGCCGGCGCGCCTGCTGCTCCAACTATCGCTGCTTCCCTTCTGGACCTGGATACCAGCGGTGTCGACAGCCTTCGGGAGATCATCCGTGAAGTCGTCCGGGAAGAACTCCGCAAGATACTCCCCGCTGCGGATCGCCCGTCCTCACTGTCGCTCGCCGAGGTTGTCCGAGAGGAAGTTCACCGGGCCTTCCAACCTGAGGCTCCGATCAACACGGCGACGCCAGAAGAGCCGACGTTGAGCTACGCCGCCGTGGCCCGACGACCGCCGCAAGCTCCTCGCCAGGCCCCGGCGCCACCCCGAAGAGACCCCCCAAACGCCGCGGTATCCTCAGCGTCAAGAGGAGCAAGCCCAGTACGTCCGCCCGGAGCGACCCTCAACGAGGAAGACAGACGTGTGGCGAACGGCCGACCGACGCCCGCTTTGCTACCACTGCGGGGAAGCCGACCACATCTACCGCGGCTGCCCCTACCGTCGACTTGGGTTGCGTGGTTTCCACCCGAACGACCCACGCCCGAGGTACGGCGAACGCCCTCGCGACATCGAGGAGTACCTCCGACGCTCGCCCCCCTCAGTGCCATATCTCCGCCGTGAATCTCGCTCCCCATCGCCACGGCGTTCAGCGTCCCCAGCGCGCCGACCCCGCCGAGAGAGTCTGTCTCCCCTGCGTCGCCGGGAAAACTAAGTGCGGCAACGCCTGGAGGTGACGTTGCCGAAAACGACGGAAGCAAACAGCCTCCAAGAACGCCGGAGCGCTCCCACTCTCCTGACGCCCCGCATCGCACCGACGCCCATGCAACGGTGTCCAACAACCTAAACGTTGTTATCGACGGCCTCGACGCATCGGCACTCGTGGACACCGGAGCAGACTACTCAGTCTTGAGTGGGAGGCTCACTCGCCGCCTTCGGAAAGTTACGACGTCGTGGGACGGACCGCAGATACGAACCGCCGGCGGACATCTCATCACACCTGTTGGCAGGTGCACCGCTCGCGTTGAGATCCACGGTGAAACCTGCCCTGTGAAGTTCGTTGTTCTGCAAGACTGTTCGAGGGACGTCATTCTCGGAATGGACTTCTTGTGTGAATACGGCGCCGTCATCGACCTTGGTGAGAACAGATTGACGCTGCGCAGGCCTGTTCTGCCTTCAGAGAAACCCCAAACAGCGTCAGCCGCCGTCCGAGTCGCTACCGACCACGTGAACCTTCCGCCGCGATCAAGTGTTGTCGTACCCGTCGTGACTGATGCAGCTACCTGCGGCGAAGTTGTTCTGGAAGGCAACCTCCAGTTGCTTCTAGGAAGAGGGATGGGCGTCGCACGAGGAGTAGCTGAACTTCAGGATGGCCGCACTGTGGTCCTCGTGACGAACTTCCGGAATGAAACGCAACACCTCACAAAAGGTGTAGCCGTTGGCCACGTCGAGGAACTCCGAAACTCCGCCGAAATCGCCGCCATTACTGACGAATCCTCGCCACCTCAGCAAGACAGTACGTCGCCAGCGCAGCTCGACATCGACCCTAAGCTTCCGGACCCGAGAAGACGGCAGCTGATTAACCTCCTCGCCGAATACCGTGACTGCTTTGCGACGTCGTCGAAGGTGCGCCAAACAGCCGTTGCGAAGCACCGCATCGTTACCGAGGACGACGCGCGCCCTGTGCATCGATCACCGTACAGAGTCTCCGTTAAAGAAAGGGAGGTGATCCAGGAGCAAGTTCAAGAGATGCTGAACGACGACATAATCCAGCCATCAAGCAGTCCGTGGGCGTCTCCAGTCGTACTGGTTAAGAAGAAGGACGGAACGCTTAGATTCTGCGTGGACTACCGACAGCTGAACGCGGTGACGAAGAAAGACGTCTATCCACTCCCCCGTATCGACGACACTTTAGACCGGCTGCGCCACTCCCGATACTTTTCATCGATGGACCTGAAGAGCGGCTACTGGCAGATCGAGGTCGACGAACGGGACCGAGAGAAGACAGCTTTCGTCACGCCGGATGGACTGTACGAGTTCAAGGTGATGCCCTTCGGACTGTGCACGGCGCCAGCAACTTTCCAGCGTGTAATGGACACCGTACTGGCAGGACTGAAATGGCAGAGCTGTCTCGTCTACCTCGACGACGTCGTAGTTTTTTCCGGCGACTTCGACGAGCGCTTGCGACGACTCCGAGCTGTTCTCCAAGCCATACGGACCGCCGGACTCACCCTGAAGCCATCAAAGTGTCGGTTCGCCTATGACGAACTGAAGTTCCTAGGTCACGTGGTTAGTAACGAAGGCGTTCGCCCCGACCCAGAGAAGACTCGCGCCGTCGCAGCATTTCCAGCGCCGAGAGACAAGAAAGCCGTGCGAAGGTTCCTTGGACTATGCGCCTACTATCGGCGTTTCGTTCGGGATTTTGCAAGGATTTCCGCACCGCTAACAAACCTCACAAAGGACGCCGAGAAGTTCGAATGGGCCGAAGAGCAGCAGCAGGCATTCAACGAACTGAAGCGACGACTGCAGACTCCTCCTGTTCTTGGACATTTCGATCAGGATGCGGAAACCGAAATTCACACGGACGCAAGTAACGCTGGACTTGGCGCGGTACTGGTTCAAATGCAAGAAGGCACCGAGCGAGTTATCGCCTACGCGAGTCGGACACTGTCCAGGGCGGAGAAAAATTACTCCACGACCGAGAAAGAATGCCTTGCGGTCGTCTGGGCAATCACGAAGTTTCGTCCGTACTTGTACGGGAGCCCGTTTCGTGTAGTCACCGACCATCACTCGCTCTGCTGGCTTGCGAACCTCAAGGACCCGTCAGGACGCCTCGCTCGATGGAGTCTCCGATTGCAGGAGTTCAACATGACTGTGGTCTACAAGTCAGGCCGCAAGCACAGTGACGCCGACTGCCTGTCCAGAGCCCCCGTCGAAACGCCTTCCGGCAGCAGCGACGACGATGACGACGAGTGCTTCCTAGGCGCAGTGAATACCGACGACTTGGCACGACGTCAACGAGACGATCCTGATTTGCGCGCGCTAATCGAGCACCTCGAAGGACGAGGGGGGACTGTCCCCCGTGTCTTCTCGAGAGCCCTGCCAACCTTCGTCCTCCGACAAGGTGTGCTTTACAAAGAGAACTTCGGGGACAACAACACAGCATGGTTGCTGGTAATCCCGACCGACCTTCGGGAGGAGATCTTTCAAGCATGTCACGACGACCCGACGTCCGGACACCTCGGTTACAGCCGAACACTGGCCCGTATTCGTGAAAAGTATTACTGGCCAAAGCTCCCCAAGGCCGTCCACCTCTACACCCGATCGTGCCACGAGTGCCAGCGACGTAAGAAACCGCCGACGAAGCCGGCAGGTCTCCTGCAGCCGATTGCTCCCCCGACCGCACCGTTCCAGCAGATCGGAATGGATTTACTTGGCCCTTTTCCGCCATCAACGTCGGGAAACCGCTGGATAATCGTCGCCACTGATTATCTCACGCGGTACGCCGAAACGAGAGCCCTTCCTTCAGGGACTGCCGTGGAAGTCGCGAAGTTTTTCATCGAGTCAATCGTCCTCCGGCACGGCGCTCCCGAAGTTCTGATTACAGATCGCGGATCATCGTTCATGGCACAGATGACCCAAGAAATCCTCCGGCTCAGTCACACCAGCCATCGTCGTACCACTGCGTACCACCCGCAGACCAACGGGCTGACGGAGCGACTCAACAAGACAATCGCCGACATGATCTCTATGTACGTCGACGTAGAGCACAAGACGTGGGACGAGGTGTTGCCCTACGTCACGTTCGCCTACAATACGGCGGTTCAAGAGACCACTGGATTCACACCTTTCCAGCTGGTACACGGTCGGAAGGTAACGACCATGCTGGACGCCATGCTACCCCATGAGCCATCTGACAATGAGAGCGACGACGCCCAGGCGGTTGCTCAACGGGCCGAGGAAGTCCGCCAACTCGCCCGACTCATGATTCAAGACCAGCAACGCGTCGACGCGGGCGGCTACAACCTTCGTCGCAGGGACGTCCGCTTCCTGCCCGGAGACAGGGTGTGGGTGTGGACGCCCATCCGTCGCCGCGGCCTCAGTGAGAAACTGCTGAAACGGTACTTTGGACCATACAAGGTACTTCGTCGCCTCGGCGAGCTGAACTACGAGGTGATGCCCGACGGAACACGAACATCATCACGCCGCCCACCACGGCCTGAGGTCGTCCACGTCGTGCGCATGAAGCCGTACTACGCTCGATAGGACTGTGGACCTTATGTGCTCCAAAGGACTCTTCTGTTTATCGTTCTTTTTTATTTTTGTTTTGTGTTGCATCGGGGCGATGCACTTTTTAAAGGGGGGAGTAATCCCGCGCGCGCAGCTGGCCAAGTAGGCAGCGCGCACGTGGCCTAACGGTTATCGTACCTGCCTCCCACGCGAAAAGCCAGGGTTCGATTCCTGGGAGCGACGTGTCTTTTGGGGTGGTTCCCGTTTCGACCCATTCCCAATACAACCTTCCCGTTTGTACCTTCCCGTTTCGACCCGGCTCAAAACAACCTTCTCGGTTCATCCTTTCCCATTTCGCCCTTTCCCGAAACAACCTTTCCGCTTCGGCCATCGTTCGGTTCGTTTGTATTGTTCGTTAACAGTTGATTAGGTTCAAGTGTCCAGTGTCTGTCCTCCTTGCTCACATCACTTCTCCCTCTCCCAAAACAACCTCGGAGACATGACACCGTAAAGGCCCGTTCACACTCTTGCGACCGAGTTCGACCGAGAGAGACTAGACCGGTTTTTAAACCTCTTGCGATCTCTTAGGACCAGCTCCAACCAGCTCCGCTGCAGCGGAGCTGGTTGGAGCTGCAGCGGAGCTGGTTCGACCGAGAGAGACTAGACCGGTTTTTAAACCTCTTGCGATCTCTTAGGACCAGCTCCAACCAGCTCCGCTGCAGCGGAGCTGGTCCTAAGAGATCGCAAGAGGCTTAAAAATCGGTCTAGTCTCTCTCGGTCGAACTCGGTCGCAAGAGTGTGAACGGGCCTTAAGATAAACGCTGTGTCAGGGAGGGCTCACCCGAACATTTACAACTTCATCGACCTGCAAGCGGGATGAGGCCTTGACAAGGATATCGCTGCAGCAGCTTGCAAATGGTGGTGCCGTGCGGGCCAGGTGACCGCCGCGAACTATCACAATTGGAGTGTCGCCTTTCTGATGGCGCGATTTTCCTGCTCGACTTCCTCAACCAAGGCGATAGCATTTTGTGGTTTATGATTTTTGCCTGTGTACGCGACGGTTCTGTGTTTAAACTTGTAAGAAAATGAACTCGCAATCATATGCCCGTCAGCCTGTCTGATTTATCACTTCTAAAAATACCCCGTTTACTATAAGGAAGTTTTAGAATAACGTACGCAAGCGCTTTGGGTAACCTAAAAATAGCGTCGCGATATAAGAACTTAAAGGGGCGACGCAACGATATTCGTTTTGAGCGTTCTTCACTTTGTATGAGCTTACTGGCACTAATGGGACCCAAGTACACTCGCACGCAACGCCACTGACCAAGAAACCTCTTTGTTGCGGTGTGATTTCAAGGAGAAAAGCGAGCGTTTTCTTTCAATCTCTCCTTCGCAAATTTTGATGACGTACCCTGGTGGTAGCAGCAGCCTCCAGGGACGATATTTGAATGCGGCTCATAGATTGGACCCGAGCATTGCGAGGGCACTCGATTTGGGCTCGTGATAATTACTAGCTCGAGAAGCATTCGGGTAGTGGCCCGTGTCCAATCGCTGCAACGACGACAATAGCCGAGTCATAACAATGTCTGGACCTCAGCGCGTGTCCTGTGCTTTGCCAACCCCAGCGCGTGGCTATGATCAACATTGGCGGCATATAATCGGCTCCAGATCACATGGCCGCTTGTTCTGGCTGCGAGTTGAGGGGGTGAACGCTGCTCGTTTTTTTTTTTAATTTTTTACTGGGACTTCTATTGCGTGGGGTGAAAAACGAACGCGTGTTTCATAGGTCATTAACGTCAGGGATCCGTTCTAAGCGGTATTTGCGCAAAGTACGAAAATTGTTGCATCGCCCCTTTAAGCAACGCAAATTTTTGCTTACTCAAAGTGCTTGCCTGCGTTACTGTAAGACTTTATTAGGGAGTTTTCGTAGACCGCGTTTCCCCTTTCGCTAAGCCCTCCGCAACGAAGAAGCCGCTATTGCACTTGCGCGCCGATGGCCTTGACTGTAGAGTTCTGGGTATCGTAGCGGGTTGCGGAGAGCGTCGCGTGACGTCAAAAACGGTCTACGAAAGCTCCCCGTTATTGTACAGAGCGCGACACCGTTAGCGCGAACAAGCGATTGTTGGTTTTAGCTGTTTGTCTAAAAAAATATCAGAAGACTGCCATCAATATTATTAGTGTGTCTGAAAGTGCTCACACTAGTGGCCCACACTAACCTAAGAGGTAAAATGTGGTACCTTCTAATACCATTTCGAAGTAAAATTCGAAAAATCACCAACATCGTGTTCGTGGTACCTTTGTCACGCAGTGTACATAGTGCATTTCGTAGTTACACATTTTGGGGACCATTTTGAAAGAAACATTTTAAGTGGTTCAAGTAGAAAGATATTTCGTTGAAGCTTGTCGAAAAGTATTGCATATTTTAAGAATGCATTTACAAGCAAAAATATTTCACAACATAGCTGAATTGCTCGCCTGCACCTTTGCATTAATTGCATTAACATAATTTCGGGACATATTCTTGAGCAGAAAAAGTGCGGAAACCAGGATTAGAACGATAGACACTTTTCGCGAAGAGGTTGAGATGTGCGGGGCTTTATACCAAAGGGTTCAAACGGGACGAATTCAAACGTAAACTATGTCTTGGCTACGGGTTCAAATATAAAGGGCGTTTCGGGAACGGGTTGAAACGGGACAGGTTCAAACGGGAAGGTCGTTTCGGGAATGGGTCGAAACGGGAAGGGTTCAAACGGGAAGGTCGTTTCGGGAATGGGTCAAAACGGGACAGGTTCAAACGGGAATGGGTTGTTTCGGGCTACACCCGTCTTTTGTTTATCCCTGCATTTAGTGTTCTGGCAAATTCGAGAATCCTGGTGCTTGTTCGAGGTGCAAATGTTCTACGCGTCGAACTTTCTACGCCGATTATTCTAGAAGCCCACGCATGTACATAAGGGGCTCCGCGTGGCGAGCCGAAGTCAGTTTCGCCCCAGCGTTCGACTCTGCCCTCACGCCGACCTCGACGCCCGCGACGCTCTGTTTTCTTCTGTTGTTATCGTTTTTCCTTTTTATTTTTGGGCACAAGTTCGCCCCCCATTAAACGTTCAGTTTACTCAGTCATTCGCCGCCTCATCACTTGTCATTCGTGACAATATTCCCAGCATGTTGATTTTTTCCAGCAATGACATACCTCTGAGAGTATTTTGAATGGCTCGGGGGATGAATCTCTTATTAAAAAGCGAACGCTCGATCATGCCGTAATTATTTGAAATCCAATAAATCAAGCCGCTCCAATGCGGTTCGAAGCCATGAGTTTGTTTCCCCGCACGGCACGTCATAGCCTCTATTTCTATTGTAGTGTTTGTTTTTCTATTTGTGCTGTTCGCGCAAGGCTGCAATTGCCGTCTTGAATTAATCTCTGTAGAGCGGATATTCACTCAGCTGGAAGTGATGCTTCACGGGCTGAGAAATCGCTTTTCGATCAACTTGAATGCTGTCAAAGCCGCGACATGCGGCAGGTGTTAAGTGTACGGAGATACGCCATGGTGAGCTCGAAAACTTCTATCGCTCATCCCAGCGCGCCACTTTGAGGGCAGTTTCTCCAGGAACCGTAGTATATTTCAAAATAAAGGGTAGCTTTTTTTTTCGATTTTACCTACTATTCTTTTTTAATGCTAAAATTCCATACTGTAAATATACGTACTTTCCGTCATGATTGCGTACTGTTCAGTCCTTTCCCCAGAGCACAATCGCTCTCGGGGACGAGACAACCGACAGTCACATTGGCCACTGTACGATAGGAGCTTACTGTTCAGACCATGCAGCGTTCCAAAATGACTATCCGCACGTCGATCGATTGCACCTAATCCCTCAAGTGGTATTAAACTTTTTAATGTAAAGCGGAATGTCAACCTGCGACACCCCGCCCCCTACGATCACGGCCCGACCAGCGGCATCATTGCCCGACAGTTTACGTCATCTCATCTTGTTGTTACACCACTGATACGCGAACACACGGTCACATCGGCGATAATTCCAGTCTTCTGTTCACAACCCACAACACTGCCATCACGATGTTGCTGCTATGTTGCTGACACGCACAAATACAGAACCACGTTGAACGCCGGTTGCACTCAGCATAGGAAAACAGAACTGAACTCTGCAAGGAAGGCACCCAGGCAGCCGGCAGCAAAACCTGCCTGTCTTGGACGCAGTTCCTGCGATTTCCATAACGTCGAAAACGTCGACACAGTTCCGCGTGGTTTCGCTACTGTAGTTCCCCGTGAGTCCCGCAATCCGGAGACGGCCATCTTTCCCAGTGTACGTGGCGCTGCTGGCACTGCTCCGGAACTTCGCTGTTTCTAGCGGCTTCGTTTGTTCGTTTGATAAAATTAGTGATCAAAACGTCAATGCAACCGAAATGTTCTGCACGTTTGAACTAGAAGGCGGAATTACAGGCGGCCTTCGCTGCCGCTGAAGCTCAATCAACTCAACAGCATTTATTAAATAACGTGCGCAACCTGCTCGAAAACGAAACCGAAAGAAGATGAGTCGGGAGGGCGAAAGCTTTCTCCCGTCTGCCTGGAGAAGGAGGAAAACGTCTCGTTCCTCCCTTCTTCTCGTGTCCGCTTGGGGGCGCGTCAGTAGAAGGGAGGAAGACGCGCCGTTGCTACTTTTTTTTCTCCATTTTTTCTTAGAGTAGGAAAGCAAACACGGCGTTGCTAGTTGTAAACATACGTTCTGCGGTAATGCTTTTTTTTTACTTTATTACTGTGATAGTAATTTAATGGTAGCACAAAAACGTTTGCGCCAGTTTTCTTAGTTTTATTTTTAATCTGAATATTTTACGTTTTGAGCATCAATAGCACGTTTTAAAGCGAGGTACTGCCAGTCGCTCTATGTTCGGTGACAGTGGTGGCCCGGTAACTATGTGCGACGCGCGACGGGCTTTTGCGCTCATGTGTTTTGGATACAGAAATATCGCCGCGTATCGCCAGCTGGTGCCCAGTTTCACCGCTCATGTGTCCCTTTCTTTAGCCCAGGCAGGCATGCCGACCTTGCAACACCAACCGATGTACACATCGCGACACTGTTAGCGCGAACACGACATCAGCGCATTTTCCCATTTTACTTATAAATAGTATTGGCAAGCACGACATATTATCGCTTACATTATAGAACTAAATGAGCTCTTTCCGTAGCAATATTAACATGAATGACATCCCTTGGTTTCAAAGGAACCAAGGGATGTCAAGGGATCGAACCAAGGGAATGACATCCCTTGGTTCGATCGTTTGTTCGCGCTAACAGTGTCGAGCTCTGTACCAATGCAGTCGAGCTGCGACTGCCGAGGTCGCTTCCCGATGAGTACGCGCGACGCCGCCGCGAGAGGCGCGCGTATCTGCACCGAGTTAGGGTGCCTCCATTTGCCGGCCGCTCCGGTGACAGGGTGGAGACACCCGCCATTTTGTGGTGAACTTTGCGATGCTTTCACGGGCGTCATATTGCGTCACTCTTTCCAGAACTTTCGCTAAACACAACGTTTTTGCACCACGACTTTATCACACACAGCCTACAGGACCCACACCCAATGTGGAGCTAATACTGACTTCAGGCGCCATATTGTGACGCTCCATTGGTGTCTCCACCGCGTCAGCGGAAGCGGCCGGCAGATGGAGGCACCCTATACCGAGTTAGATCTGCAGGGAGACTATTGAAGCAACAACTTCTTCGCCGCTGCGAGCAACTGGGTCTTCTGCCATACAAAGATACGCCGCGGAGGACGGCAGCCAGCAACGAAGACGGCGCACTACCTGAGCCTCCCGAGCCTTTGGCGCGTTAGAACGACACCCGCTGGTAATCGCTATCGCGATCACTAATCTGGCAGCACTTTACAGAGCAACGGCGCCGCTTTACAGGAGCTGACATCTCCAAAAAGTCTGCATTTGCACGCGCAAGCAAAAAAAAAACATGCTAAGAAACCGCGCTAAGAAAGCCAAAACCCCGCGTCGCGGCCTATCAAAACACCTGCGACAGCTGTTAAAGGGGCAATGCAACGAGTTTTGTACTTTGTGTAAATACCGCTTGAAATGGATCCCTGACGTTCATGACCTGGGAAACACCCGTTCGTTTTTCTCCACACGCAATCGAAGTCGCAGGAAAAACATGGAAGAAAACGAGGAGAGTTCACCCCCCCCCCCCCCCCACCCCCCACCCAGAACAAGCGGCCACGTGACCTGGAGTCGATCGGTTGTATGCCGCCATTGTTGATCATAGCCACGCGCTGGGGTTAGAAAGGCACAGGACACGCGCCGAGTTCTAGACATTATCATGGTTCGGCTATTGTCGTTATTGCAACGATTGGACACGGGCCACTACCCGAATGCTTCTGAAGCTATCGATTATCACGAGTCCAAATCGAGTGCCCACGCAATGCTCGAGTCCAATCTATTAGTCGCATTCAAATATCGGCACTGGGTGGTACTGCGGCCGTCCAGCAAGTTTTGCGAAGGAGGGATCGAATGAAGAAGCTCGCTTTTGTCCTTGAAATTACACCGCAACAAAGGCGTTTCTTGGCCACTGGCGTTGCGTGCGAGTATCCATAAATCCCACTAGTGAGTATCCATGAATCCCACTAGTGCCAGTAAGCCTGTGTAAAGTGAAAAACATTCCAATTGAATATCGTTTTACCACCGCTTTAAACACACGCTTCTTCACTTCAGGAAGTTGCACTCAAGCACCTGGGTCAACAGGAAAAACTGATCATTTAGGCGAAACGACTCGTCGAGGCAGGCGAGACAGGCGGAAGCAGACACAGCGTCGGCCATGGAAAGAATGGCGAAGCTTTTGTTTGTTATGGTATGAATCCAAACGGAAGTGCCCGTCTTGTAAACTTTTTGTAAAAAATAATTATAACTCTCATTACATGGGTTACTTTTTAAGCGTAAAATTATGCCGCTCAAAAGAAAATTACAACATATCAAAAAGGTTTGATAACCAGGATTTAAGCTGTGAATCAATATCATGGCCAACGAGAAGACTTTCTGTCGCACGTCACTCCGTGACGTATAATACAAACTTTGTGGCGCGCAATTTAAAATGGACAAAATAGCCTGAAACTAAAATCAGTCTCGCGCAATAAATATTGCTGTAAAACGTTTTTTACGCTGAAAATTGTTTTGTGGCATGCTTCTCCCAATTAAGCTGTTTCAGAAAAAAACTTTTTTTTTCTGTAGTTATCCTTTAAACAATGAGGTCACGGCGCCTATTCTGGTTCGCTACATCGTGAAATGGACGAAAGGGAAAATCATGATTACATATAAAAAGGCACATAGATAAAAAAGAAAGAAAGACCACAACAAATACGAATATAAAAAACGAATTGCCAGAAGTGTAATTTCTAATATGAGATCATAATGACTTATATCGAGTTTTTGGTACAGGTGAGTCTTCATGAGGAATTTCAGGATTCATCATATTCTATGATGTATTAAGACTGCCACTAAAGTTGAGTTGTAGTACTGTTAATAATAGCCACATGCCATCGGCGAAAAATCATTTGATATCTAAGGATAGTCCTCTGCTACATAAAGATATTTGTATGGGATCGAAATAATCATCAGGCACCTAAGTATGATCTTTCGTCACTCAAGGATAACTCTCCAGGATTCAGGGAAATCATCTGGTACCCAGGAATAAGCACCTAGTATTCAAGTAGTTTTCTCTGGTATCCAATGATAGTTCTTTCATCAAGAAAACTCCTAACATAATCAAAGTTAATTCTACTCTAGCCTAAACTCCTCTATTTATCAGGAATCCCCGGATGGTTCTCGGATAATCTTTGATTATGCGAGGAAAATCATCAAATGTATCTGAAGAGAACCTTTCAAGGTGCTGTGCAGGGATTTTTGTACTTTCCGAAAATACCGCTTAGAATTAATCATTGACGTTCATAACCTACGAGACACGCGTTTCTTTTTCTCTCCGTGCCACGGTAGCTGCAGAAACCACTACACAAAAACGAGCAGAATCCGTCCCTTCAAGTCACAGCCAGAACAAGCGGCCGCTGGCAATGTTCATCGTAGCAACGCGCTGGGGCTGCAGGGCCGCCAAAGAGCAGAGCACGTGCTTGATTACACGCATATAGGGTCTATTCTAATAATTGCACCGATTGGAAACAAGCCACTACCCGAACGCTCGTCGAGGCATTGATTACGACGAGCACAAATCAACAGCTCACGCTGTGCTCGTCTTCAACCTATGAGCCACATTCAAATATTGTCACTGTGGGCGAATTCCGTTAATCCCCTGGACCGGATGAATATGCGCCATCACTGCGACCACCATGATACGCCGTCAGGTTTCGCGAAGGAGACTAAAAGAAAAAGGACCGCTCTCATCATAGGATCACTCCGGGACACAAAAGCGTTGTGGTCATTGGCGTTGCGCGAGAAGATACACGAACCCGCTATTTCCAAACGAGCGAGCATTTTCCTGCAGAAAGTGTTGGCCACCGCGCACGGAACGCAGAAACAAGATTCATACAAGGTAACGATATCGGCGCACACGCACTGCCGATAGCAGCGCCACCGCAGTAGCCTGACGTCAGAGAGGGAAGATGGAATATACGGCGCGCAAGTTCGTCTGCCCCTTCCGCATCTCGAGCGTTTGTTTACCGCCGACCTCAACCATCGACGGCGTGAGCTCGGCTGCTTCGTTATTGCGCGTTCTCTACGCGGTATCTGCGTTGTCTTTTGATTGACCGGCCCTCTTTGCGTTAGGTCCGAAAAAGACGCGTTTTAGAACACTTGCTCGCCGTATACTTGGACCCCCATAGGGCAAGTAGAGAGAAAGGACTTTATGTTGGGGCAAAACAAAGACCCTCTAAGTGCCAGTGAGCTTTTGTAAAGTGAGAAACATTCCGACTCAATAGAAAGTTTTAGAATAAGGGGCCCCAAAGCTTTGGGCTCCCTGAGCAGCTTGGGATGTCTTACTGCACATGCGCATAAGTTCTACGCATACGCAGTGCCACGTCTCAAGCTACTCGCAGTTCCTTTTAGGTATCCCCGATAATCCGAGAGTACGTGAAACTCACACTCACCAAGTCAGTCATTGGCATGTACAGCGCCCTGATTTCAGCGAGGTATTTAGCTTCACAAAACCGACGCTGACCTGAAATACTTCGTGTGGGCGCCTGCACGCGTGTATAGCACTCTACCAGCGAAGCGCCTGATCTTCAATTTACGAGCGTGCAGCTGGAAAACAGCACACCTGCTTCGCGCGCATTGCACTGGATCGGGAAATTACCAAAATAGGCCGCTGAACACATGCGGCTGCGCTTGGCGTTGCCTTTGAACGGCACAATCGGGTACGCGGCTAACTTTCGTTTTATGGGGATTGCTAAAACAATTGTACCGTGATGCGGTTGCGTGGATGGTAGAGGAGGGGCTTTATAGCGGCGTGGTAAGAACGAAAAAACGGAGTATAGGACCCGCTGATATGCGGGTCCTATAATCCGTTTTTCTTAATGACGTCAGATGACACCGTGAGTTCCGTAATGTGAGGACGTGACGTGCTCTGTGACGTCACGCGAGATTCAGACGTCACGTGGCGATTCCTCACGTGACACCATGGCGGTACGTAAAAACATAAACATGAGACCCATAATAATGGAAACTACAAAAAAAAAAAAAGTTTGCGCTAATTATGTTGGAAAGGTGTTTGGGTGATAAAGGCAATAAAGCTATACTTGGTTTCAGCTTCGGTGCGAGCGTGGCCGATGTTATGAGCCGAAGGGCCAATCAAACAGCGAAAGAGGCACAACGTCATGGCGTGCTCTGTGCAGTTGATAGGACCAGCCGGTATTCGCCGTCTCTCTGTGCGCGCTCCTCCGCCGGCTAGTCCTATCAAGCGCAGAGAGCACGCCATGACGCTGCGCTTTTTGCTTTCTTTGATTGGACCTTCGGCTCATAACATCGGCCGCGCTCGGACCGAAGCTGAAACGAAGTATAGATGGGTGTTAAGCCGGCAAAACCGTGGCGTGCTACTATACTTCGTCTCACCCTACGATGGACTAAAGGCAAAAGCTACGGATCGCCAGATCCAATCACGAGTCACTTAGAAATTGTGCGGTATTTCGCTTTTATGCACGTATCGGTACCCGTCTCTCGGATCACTGTTGAGGGGACGGGTGGACAGTGGTTCGAATCGGAGAGCACTGAGTGACTCAACAATTTTACATCACAAAAAAGCCACGAAATATAGGCTCTTGCAGCGTCAAAGTTACAGAAATGATGCGGCGCTTTTAGATTCGAGCATTACTCGTCCACGCCTAATCAATGTTAAGTGTGTCATAGCATAGCGTGGAACGTGATTGGACCTGGCGGCCCGTGGTTTTGGCCTTTGGTCCATCGTAGGATGAGACAAAGTATAGGTGGAGCTACATGCTTAAAACTAGAGTGCGCGATTTTTCAACTGTTCTGCCGCTGAAATAATTAAGTTGTGTCATGAAAAAGACGCACTCCGGAATATATGTAAGCAATAGCGTTCTCAAAAAAAGGAAAAAGTTCAGAAGCCTAGGGAATAAGGCTACCGCCAAACTAAGACTTGCTAAGAAAAAAAAAACACTACGTTGCTCCTTTGGAGCGTCACGGTAGAAACGCCAAGAACTCATGGAACATTTAGAAAGTGGAGACACATAAGAGACGATAGAGACAGGACAATCTTTCAAGGACAATCTTTCAGGACAATCTTGAAGCTGAAAGATTGTCCTGTCTGTATCGTCTCTTATGTGTCTCCACTTTCTAAATGTTTAAAAAGCACCAACACGCTCAAATAGTACAAGTTTAAACACGTGGAATATTATACATGAACTGGTTGGTAAGATAGGGAAAGAAAATATTGAAAAATCAATCAAGAAAGTTTCCGGAAACCGGGATATACAGTCTTTGTGTGAGAAGTTAAATGAAATATTAGTTCGAAGTGTTGCAGATCTCCGTGTCGGGGTTTGGTTCCACCAATATTTCCACCGGTCCTCCGGGAGTTTGCGCCAAATCAGCCTATTTGTTGCAGATGACGGAAGAGGAGCTAGGAATGATCGTAAATATTCAATCTGCGGCCAAAGCCCCTCGGAATGACATTAATCGCTTGAGAGATATCTTGGCTAACTTTAACAAACTTGAATACGTGCGGCTGAAAATAATTAAATCATCTCTTTCAATAGCAGGCTGAATCCCCAGCGGCCTAAAAGCTGCAGTTGTAAGGCATATCCTTAAAAAGAAAGTAAAAAGGACATGTCGAACTACAGGCCCATTTCTATTTTATCCGTGGTATGTCTAATCATGGAAAAATGTGTCTCTAGAACATTGACGTTCTTCTGTGGGAAGTATTCTTTACTGTATAGATCCCAGTACTGCTTTCGCCAAAACACAGGAACACAATCATTACTCGAAGACCTGTCCGATCACATCCACAAAATATTGAGCCTAACAATTTTGTGCTAGCTTTTTTTTTTTTTTTTGAAGTCAAAAAGGCATTTGATACAATTCGCCGCGGATTTCTTATACATAACTCAGAGCACAGGAGTTTCAGAGGCCCGTGTATTCACTTCCCGACTTACTACATTTCATGGCGTCAACTGCTGGTAATTATATGTGATGCTAAGAGTAAGCTATAATTCGTTTCAGCTTAGGTCCGAGCGCGGCCGATGTTATGAGCCGAAGGACCAATCAAACAGCAAAAGAGGCAAACGTCATTGCGTGCTCTCTGCAGTTGATAGGACCAGCCGCTGTTCGTCGTGTCTCTGTGCGTCCTCCTCCGCCGGCTATCCTATCAAGCCCAAAGAGCACGATATGACGTTGCGCTTTTTGCGCTGTTTGATTGGCCCTTCGGATTATAACATCGGCCGTGCTCGGACCTAAGGTGAAACGAAGTAAGTGACACTGATACCCGTGCCTCACGGGCAACTCGGATGCCATTTATAACAAATGACATTCGTGTGATCGACGAATCAGCTCGCGATCTGTCGCGCGTGGAACGTCCCACGCTCGGAGTGTCGTGCGCTAATTGGCCGATCGTTCAAATGTCATTAGTTGTAAATGGCATTCGAGTTGCCAGTGTGGCACGGGTATTAGGTACGGTGTTCCCCAGAGATCTTTTTTGGGACTTCTCATTTTCAACATCTACGTTAATGAAATTGGGAGGCTTCACTTTTCCTCGGGGGCATTACAGTACTCAGATGATTCCGCTTTGGTTTTATCTGGTAATGACGAATTCCAAGCTACATCGTCTTTTTAAAATGACATATTCCACCTAATGGCGTGGTTCACAAGCAACCAATCTTTTTGTAAACTTCAATAAAACGAAACTAATGTGCTTTCACAACCCGCGCAAAATTATAAAATTTTCGGCCCCCTTAGTTTTTCACTTACCCCCTTGTGAAAACTGCAGGTGCGCACCACTATAATACCTGCCATCTAGAAAGTATCTGGGCGTGCCTTTCGATGAACATCTGTCATGGGATGCGCATGTTGGCCACCTGGCGAGGCGCCTACTAACGATATCTGCTTATTTCTACCGCCTTCGTTTTCTGACCGATGCGCCTACAAGATGTAAGACATATCAGGCACTGGGGGCGTCTGTACTACGTACGATATGGCGTAACGGCTTATGGTTCCTGCTCGTATTAATAAAAAAAATGTGATTCTGAGAAACATTGCAAGAAATATTGCGTATGGAACTACATTTTCTGAACTCGAAACTGACCTAAAGATGCGGTTGCTACGGATCTTGCCAGTTGTCAAATTGGATATCCATACCATATTGGTACGCAATTCCTACAAATACACGTTTAAGCAGCCACTAAAGAAGCAAAGGGTCCTGAGGAAAATAGAACGTTTTGTTCTGCCTGGAGTTTTACAAACTACGGTGAAAGGTTACGGCTATATTAAAACGTGTTACCAGATACCCTTTTGGATTTGCAGTCAATTAGGATTGTTAAGAGACAGTTGAGAGAACGGTGCCATAACCTTGATGCATAGCCAAATTTGTAAAAACTGTTTGTTGTAGTTTTTTTGTTTTTTTTTCGCGGAAGTAAGTTTTTGTTTATTTATTTATTTATTTAAAATACCCTCAAGGCCATCGGTATTACAGAGGGGAGTAGGGGTTAGTGGCAGTAGTACACTCTGCAGCTCAATCTGAGCAGTATAGATTATTTATGGCTGTTCTAAATAAATGGTCTGGAACAATCGTTGCGATAGATCCAGGAAGGGGGTTCCAATCCACTGAAGTTTTCGGAATGAATGACTCTCTGGGTGCATTAGTGTTACATTTTAGATTGTCTACTTTACACATATGATCAATGCGTGACGAAATATAAGACGGATGATTCAGCAGTCGGTTATGAAGTAAGGAGTTAGTATAGTATGTCTTAAGAAAGAGACACAAGCGAGCTATTTTGCGACGTAAATTGAGGTTAGCCAACGATTTGGTACGTTGTTCTGTGTAAGTCTTTGCATATTGGTGCTTTGTAGTTTAAATTTACAGAGTTCGAAACTTGTCGGGTTTCATAACATTTAACTTGGATTTCGGTTGTAACATTTAAAGGTTTGAAACTGTTTTGTTTTTTGTTTGTTCTTTGCCGGAAGCATGCCGGCGCGTTGTCCTATGTACAAGTAGACGCAGCAGCGTCCCGCCCACAAGCACACACGTGCTTTTACGGGCCTGGGTCCCTTTTGTATTTGTTTATTGTGCAATAAACATATGTATGTATATGCACGTACCTAAACATTGCATATGACGTGCAGCTAGCAGCATCAACGGTGTTCATGCATACGCATGCAGTTTTATCGTTCCCTGGATTTCAAACTTGGGCCCACGATTTTTGAAGCGTTCTTCAATCGTCACAAGGCAGTCCTGGTTTGCGTGCAATAAAATTGTTTAACAGGTTCGCCTAAAGGCTCTCTACACACGCTCTCAGTTTCAAAAACGCTATCTGAACTTTCACCCGGTGTGTTACAAGGTTTAATACGAAACGTACCAGGCGGACTTTCTGGTGCGCTCTCGCAGCCATTTAGGCAGTTTGATACTTTAGACCCATGTTGCGGATAAAAAAAACAGGACGCGGGATGGCCAAAAAAACGTGCTTTTCGTGTAAGGCTCGTCAAATTATGAGGCGCTGGAGAAATTCAGCCTTCTGCGTTAAGTCCTTATTTCGAACTCTTTTTGTTCGCCTTCCGCCCATTGAAAAGCATGCGGGAAGGGCCTTCGAACACACCTGGTATCGCTGCGCCGCAGCGTTCTTCCGCACGTCTGCTTTCCTCGCCGTCACCATGGCAACGAACGCCGAATGAATGGAAGCACGCACGGTACCGCCGCGTGAAGCCAGCAACAGCTGACGCCATTTTACGAACGCCGTCTGCTATAGCCGAACGCGGTATGTCAGATCAACCGCCTCCGCCGGTGCTCGATCGGAGAAATTCGGCTGAATTTCTCCAGCGCCTCATAATTTGACGAGCCTTACACGAAAAGCACGTTTTTTTGGCCATCCGGCGTCCTGTTTTTTTTTTATCCGCAACATGGGTCTAAAGTATCAAACTGCCGTTTCATCTTCCGAGCGGCCTAAGTGCATCAACTTTTTTCAGTGCGTCATTGCTATAGCCGGTTCTAGCAAGCCTACAAAGACGAGCGATATGACGATGCAATTTTCGTCGCCGCTTGATCGGCTACGTGGACTCGTACCGTCAGCTTCGGTCGGGCTTAAAGTGAAACGGAGAGGACGCATTTTTACACAAATCGTGTTTACCTATTTTGAGAAAAAAACTGTAACGCCCGAGTATGTTGAAAATTGTAAACACCTACGCAACTCGTAAGGCGAAGCACGACAGCTGGGGTGTGACGTCGGAGCCGCTATGTTGTCATTTCGGAGCAGCGGGACTGAATGAACGGTAGAGGTACGAGCGCGCACCTTAGAGACCGCATAGGCGTTTCGTATCTGAAACGAGTAGTAGTAGCACACCGGACGAAAATTCCATAGCCTTTTAGAACGAGAGAGGGTATATTACGTAGAGAGCATTTCAGCTGTCTGCGTAAGAGTGGAGCGTGTTTTCGTACGTCACTTCGGCACAAATAGTCACACGTGCTAAAGAAAAGCGCCGAATAAACCAGCTTATTCGGCGAGGAAGTAGACAAGACGAAGCGCACTCTCACACGAAGGTTTATTGAAACACACACAGACAATTATTGCATCTCTTTCTGGCTATTCGTTTAAAAAATAAAATTCACTCTCTGAGGTGCATTGACGGGGCACTAACGCACTTGCTTTCTCCTTCCTTTTATTTCTTACACAATCCATGGTAAAATTCTATTACCGTTTTATCCGCGTATCTCCCGGGAAGTTTGGTTCGTGCTAATTCTGGCTCACATGCCCACCTCTTCCAAAGCACGACCAGATTGCCCGGCGGGGACTTTTTTACTGACTGTGCATATTATCTTGCTACCACGTATGACCATGCATGTAATCTTGCTTGCTCGCTATCTTGTTATCAGCGGCCCGTGGAATGTTTTGGCGGAGTGCCGAAAACGGCCCGCGTGAATATGGAGTGCAGTCGACGGCGCGAAACAGCGAAGTGTCCCACTAAAACCTATCACTGTAATATATATTTCATTTTACCGCCTTTTCCAAGCATCACTCGATTCATCTAAATTATCCCATTAGAAATATGCCGAAGTCGTCGTCCACGTGTATCAATCTTGAAACCGCAATCATATATCTTATTACAGACCCTTCTCTCTTAAAAGCATCCCATAAAAATTATTCGAGCACGTTATCCACTCGCAAGTCATGGGCTACCTTAATACCTCAGCTATATCACCCTCACCAACACAGCTTTTCTAAAAACATTTCTTGTGAAACTCTTCTTGAATTTGTAACAGACGTGAATGGTACATTCATTGACTCTTGTAGTGCGTATTCCATTTTTATTGATTTCACTAGAGCATTTGTTACTGTCCCTCGTCAACGTTTACTCCTGAAACTTTCTCAACTAAACAATATTGGTCATATTATTAGTTGAATTTCTTAATGTCTTACTAATTGCAAGCAATCTTCATATAAATGACACCTCACCCTGCCCTAGTTCGATGAAATCCGGAGTCCCCCAGAACAGCGTCTTAGGACCACTTTTGTTTATCGTCTACATGAATGACCTACCTTTACTAATCACGTCATCTGTGAGGGGCTGCGCCGATGATTCTGTTCTGCACTGCCGAAGTTTCCACCCTAGCGACTCAGAAATTCTCCAACAACAGATTGACATCTTGGGAGGATGGTGCTTAAAATGGCAAAGAAATATTAAAGTTGATAAGACCAAGATCTATTTTAATTGTTCTAAACACTACGTTTCTTCTTACTCTATTTTCTCCGCTTCTGTTTCGTCTGTTCCCACATCTAGGTACCGAGGTATCACGTTCATTTAATATCTGAAAAAGCAACAAGAATTGACAAGTGACAAAGCAACAAGAATACTTAGATTTCTTAGAAGGCATTTGTACTTAGAACAGAGGGACCTAAAACTTACTCCACATAAAACCCGCGTTCGATCTAAAAATTCAAAACAAAGCCGCCTGCTTTATTCATCAAAACTATTCCACAAAAAGTAGCATATAGGGAAATCAAGGCTATTTCTAATTTACTCCCAATTATTTTCACTGCACGCTCTCTCCTCTTACTATTTTTCACAAGTATTATTACAACGTGCAATCGTTCATGCTCACCTAGTGTAAGTCTGCATCATACATTCCTTTGCGTCACGATCACTCCTCAACAATTTCACCTCTATTCGGTCGCAATATTAGATTCACACTCTCCTCTTGTTTTGTCTATTGAAGATTAGAACTGCCTTCCTAACGATATAGCCTCTGAAACTAACGATCTTATATTCCGACAAAAACGCTTGGTTTGGATGTGATGCTTATAGTGCTGTTTTAAACCCCATGTGTGTTCATAATTTCTAGTAAATCCGGATATTACTATATTTCTGAAGGCTTCCAGCTGAACGTAAATGGAAAAACGAAGGAGGGGACGAAAAAAAGAAACAAACTGCTGGACTTTCAACCATTTACTGAAAATTGTCTTTTTGATTGACACGGATGAATTAAAATGTTTTGTTCCCAGGGGTGACTTCTTCTTCGGTGTGATCCGTGATAGAAAGCTTTCAAATGCTCCTTTGTTGCTCACATGGGGTGCTCCCTGCAGATACGGCTTTTATTTGGGAAATAGCGTAATGGAGGCGGCGCTTACACAGTCTTCCCCGTTCGCCTCAATGGTCAAAGACTCTGGGATCTCCCTTGCAAGCTCCTTTTTGTGTTCTGCAACGATGGTAACGCTCGAGAAATCAGCCACATTGGCATACCCGACAATGCATCGGAAGGTAGCCAGCTGACGTTAGTGCGCCACGGAAGCTGCATGCTCCCTGGTGCGGTCGTTACTACAACGCCCAGTTTGCCCTATGTAGCATTTGCCACATGACAACGGAGTATTGTAAACGATTCCTTTCTCGCATGGGGCGTAAGGTGTTCTGTGGGTGGTGCCGCAGGTGGTCTTCTTATTTTGATCAGTCCTACGATTCAACTTACGGCACAGGGCATATGCCTTGTTGGGGGCTGAGCAGGCGAATTGTGCACCTTAATCGTCACCTTGTCGACCTGCAATCGTTTTTACGCGATGCGTTATCCCGTGGATGTATGGCAACACCAGAAAAGGTTTTGTGTGCTTCTTTTTCGTTGGTTGTGCATTTTCCTCATGATTTTGCCGCACTTCCTTGCAGAGGTTTTTGCATACCGGTATTAGGAGTGTGCTTGTGTACCCCGAGTCCTGAGTAAAAGATGTCATATTTATTCACATTTCCATTTATATTCCGACATGTCGTCGGTTCACTGAAGAACCTTCACGTTTACGTATGTTTCCTCGTTTTTTTTTTATTTGGGTTCCTCGTTCAGGGTTGATCCCAACATCTGTAAGAACAGATTTACGAAGTAGTTTACTACCGCAGCTCATAATACGCCAGTTAAAAAAATAATTAGACAATAAATACCTAAATTGGCCAGTGACTAAAGCTTTTGAAGCACTGATCTTTCGAATAAGCCCAAGTAGCCTAGCACCCAGTATTGTAGGTTAATAATACTCCCCCATATGAACTTCTAAATTCACATACACTTTTTTTACCAATCTCACACCAGGTTAAGGACCGATCAGCCATTCACCTAATTACATATTTTGATGAGTTTTAAAATGCAAATAAAGAACGAAAGGGAATATCTGCCAGTTCTCAACTCTCAACGCAACACATTATACATTATAATTTTGAACAGTAAAATAGATCATTAATATTTTTTTCTCGCTCTACACTAATAAATTGCTCTAAAATTAGTTGTCTTTATGTTAAGCAATTTCCACATCTTTGAATGGACACACTGCTAATATTATGTAACAAATATTTAATTGAACCACTTTTAGCAAGACCTCCACATCTTCGGGATATTGAAAATGTTAAAGTTCAGAAAATATATCCCTACTGGATCTAAAGCTGCAACAGCAGCCCTTGGAACTGATTTATCTTTTTGTTTCGTAAAAATTGAAAGTGGAAAGAAAAGCCTTGTTATTTTGAATACACATTTTAAGTCTTTTTGAACGAAGACTATAGTCGCCGGTGGCGTCGTGAGGCAGGTACCTAAGTTAAAAGGAGTCAATGCTATGAAGAGCTAATTATATTTGAATTTTAAACGAAAAGTACCACACATTAAAAATATCGTTTGGTAGCGTGTATTCGTACACTATCAAATATATGTCAGTAAGCGAAGGACAGGGAACACGAAATAAAATGATCAGACTTGCTTTTTATTCTATACTATCTCACCCTAGCATGGCTCTAGCATTGACAATAACTTTCGCAGCACAAGTTTTGATGCAAGCAATGGACATTCTAAAACAAGGAGCTCACGTCTGGAACAATTGCTGAAATGTATGTTAGATGAGATGAAATATACAAACGAACAAAAACACACCAAATGATGCCAAGAAGCACAAATGAGCTCAATACCTTTGAATAAACTCCAAGGTGGTTCAATCTCTTCTGTGTACGCAATCTTGAAAACATAGTACGCGCTGAATAATACAGCCAGTGCGTGGTCGAACATGTGAATTCCGTCCATCACAGTTATTCCATCAATGAAGATTGAGTGCATGCTGGCTGAGCAGATGCTTTCCCCTAGAAAAGAAAGTAATGATAAAACAAAAGGCGGGAAGGTAGATATAAGATGTAGTAAATTGCAGAACTATAACTGTAGTTCAAAATCATTATAAAATTATAGGCAATATTGATGACTTAGGGTTCGGAAAGTAATCAGTGAATGCTCACCATGAACTACAATGCTTGGGGAGATGGGTGGTGCATCTTGATTCATGTCAGTTACTGATTGGCCTTAGTGGCAGGCCCATCACAGAATTCCTCTAAAAGACCGGGTAAGTGGGATTCGTTTTGAGGCTCGGTAAATACCTGGCCCAGATTTGTTTGCTAGGGAGTATTTTAGTGTCTCTTTAACGGGGACATGCGGCGCAAACCGGTCCTTTTGGCCACGACTACGTCCCATGTACATACTCACTGTTTCCACATAAGTGCTTCCTCAAATATGCAGACCTCATCTGTTCTGGAAGAAAGACGGTAGCATCCAGGTACATAACGTTGTACTCAATGTCACGCATAACTGGGGTAGCCTCGACTGAACCAAGCATGTTTTGAAGGCTTTCAGCAAGTTTCCCGAACATGCGTTGTTTTACAAGAGATGCCGACGTTGAAATTCATAAATGGTTTTTTAAACGGTTGATACCGGCATAAGAAGCTTTCCGTTCAACTTCAAATAATAATAAAAAAAACAAGATTGTATTTTACGTTTTTTTCTTTTTTTCTTCCGCAGAGAGACATTCACACGTCGTAGTTATCATCAGGGGAATGCATCACGTTAACAGCACCGTCTTCATTAGAATCCGCACTAGTTCGACCGAGTCGAAGGGTCCTCAACCTGAAGCGGGGCTGCAGGCGATGCGCCGTACCCATAAACCCGTCCCTCGTAAATGCGCCCAGTTCAAATGTGTCGTGAACTATGATTTCACGCCGAATACCTTCTGACAGTTGGAGCACGTACACGAACCCAAAATACCGTGAGTGATGTGGCCTTTTAGATGTTTTAGCAAAGCCTCCCTTGTGCGGCACTCCTCTAAACATGCTGACAAAGTGCACTGAAAGCTTTCCAAAATCCTCGAAGCAAACCGAACTTACCCTTAGGCGTTCGAATGCCTATGTCTTCTCAGAATATGACACCTGAGAGCATCACACGTAACAAACTGGCGACAGCATCCTTCGTCCACACACGAAATATTTCGAGAACTGAAAACGTGCTCCTCGAATTGCGCAACCAGCAGCGTGCTTGAACAGAAACTACAAATTCTGCAAGTAAACATCTGATTAGGGTGTTGTATAGATGCCACCAACACACTATCCTTGCCAAGCAGGGAACAGATTGATAATGAAATACCTGTCTCGAGTATCCAGTTGCCTTCCGCTCCAAATTTTCAGGTGCACAAAAAACCGGGAATGCCACGAACGAACGAGGACAAAATGGCGCGGAAACGGGCGGCAAAAAGAACCGAACGTCCGCTTCTTCCACTTCTTCCCGCGTTGTCCCAACCAAGGGCGCTTTCCTCCGCGAATCTCGCCCGTCGCATTGTTGCTCTATTGTTGGCTCTTAGCTGTTTTTTTTTCTTCTTTTTTTCTTGGCTGGCGCGGCGTCGCATGTTGAAAGGAAGAACAAAGAAAGGAGGTGAAGGGGTGAGAGGAGCCTCTCTGGGTTCCCGCAGCACCCGTCGCTGCTTCCGAAGGTCAAGCGTGGTGACCAATTAGCGATGCGCGTCTTTTGTTTCTGTTTTCTTGCTCCAAGGAGTTTTGCGTTTCCCTCTCGCTCTTTTTTGCTCGTTTACGGTGCATTTGAGGTAATTCCTTTTCACGGCGTACTCGCAGTTTTTATTAGCGTATACCGCCGTAAATTTAACGGTTATTTTTTACAGTGTACGATTCAACTTACCGCACAGGGCATATGCCTTGTTGGGGGCTGAGCAGGCGAATTGTGCACCTTAATCGTCACCTTGTCGACCTGCAATCGTTTTTACGCGATGCGTTATCCCGTGGATGTATGGCAACACCAGAAAAGGTTTTGTGTGCTTCTTTTTCGTTGGTTGTGCATTTTCCTCATGATTTTGCCGCACTTCCTTGCAGAGGTTTTTGCATACCGGTATTAGGAGTGTGCTTGTGTACCCCGAGTCCTGAGTACACAAGCATAAGTATGGGTAGCCCCATACTTATGCGGTTTGTACCTAGCAGAATGCGGGAAGAATAACCAAGAAAATCTAAAATATCAACGCATCAAGGCTAACTTCCTGTATGTAGATGACTTTCTCATACTGTGTAACTCTGATGCAGACGACCCCATTAACGGGTGTTTAAAAATTGTCATGCGCAGCTTTAAACGCAGCTGCCCAGGGTTATCTTTCACCCAAGAACTTCCAGTAAACCGATCCATACGGTTTCTAGACCCTTCATTAGAGTTCAAAACTATCCACCTGTGCTGGATGTATGAACCCCGATCATGCATAGGATTCCTTACGAGAAACTCGCAACACTCAAAAACTGTAAAACGAGGGTTGGCAACCAAAGCTCTTCTCTCGGCATTACAAACATCTTGCCCTCATAGGGTTGGACTCAGCTTTCAAGAACAGATCTGTAGACTCCAGGACTCTGGGTACACAAGCATACTCCTAATATCGGTATGCGATAACGTCAGCAAGGAAGTGCGGCAAAATCCTGAGAAAATGCACAACCAGCAAAAAAGAAGCCTCCAAAACAAGGAACTCAAACCGTAACCGTAACCGAAACCGAAAACCATTAAGGAACAAAATTGTTTTCAGTAACTGTAACCGGAACGCAACCGTTATTTGAAATTTATAAAAACCGTAAACGGAACCGTAAATTACTTACCAGTAACTGATATTAACCGAAAAATAAAAAATATTATTTTTTTTTTCAAGAATGACGTCGCGGAGGGATCTTGAAATGTCGAGGCCATTCGACAGAGTTAACGTCAGCGTGTGGTGCTTTGGGTAATACATGTCCGTTCAATCTAACTTAAGGATTTAAAATACTTAGTTGGAATCAGTAGTCGAACTTACAATAAAAAGTATATTTTTAAATCTGCCACACTCCTACAATCGCTTATGTATTCAGTACCTGTCGTCTTTAGTGTATTAACTAGGGGTGTGCGAAGATTTGAAATTTCGAATAGGAATCGAATATTTTCCTTATTCGAAACGTATTTGATTCAAAAATTGCATATTCGGGAGTTCAGGAGTTCGGAGTCGAAAGGAACTGGCGAATATTCGCACAAACTGCGAATATTCGAGCAAGTAACGAATAATCTGCCTGCCACGCATTCCCCTATGAATGTGTATTCACTGAGAAAGGCTTATGATGCGTGCGTTATCGGTCTACTCCGTTTTATCTGTCCGATGGGAGCAAGAGAGGATCAGTTTCGGTTTCTTTTTCACCAAGCCCTTTGTTGTGTGGCACTTTTATAGCAATATGTGATGTAATTGCGCGTTATATAAATGGATACAATGAAATAAACCTCGAGAGGGAAATATAAATATAAAATAAATCTCGAGAGTGTTATCTAATATAAATGTTTGAAAATTAAAAAAAGAAAACGCTAGGTGCGAACAGAACATTGCATCGCCATCGACAACAACTCCTGCCACTCCCGCGCAGTCAAAACCACGTGGTCAAAACTAGGGATGTCACGAACCTGCCCAGGTCGAGTGCGACCTAGTTCGACTTTTTCGAACTTTCAACGTGATGTTCGACAAAGGTTCGATTGAAGCTCACTTTTGTGCGGGTGAGCAAAAAAAAAAAAGAAAAACTAGTTGATTCCACCTGGCGGAGAAAAATGCAGTATTTGTTGGGTTTATTGGTATCACTGGTTCACAATAATAACTAATAAAAGCGTTAAAAACGCACATTTTCGCTTTTATATGGTGTAAACATTGGCAATCGTGTTATAAAATATAAAATAAACTACTTTCTAAATTATTAATTTCCCAAAATTCGAAATATTCGTGTAGCAGCCTGGGACAACTGTCCGTAAGTCGAACTTCTTAAAACTTTCGTGAAATTTGGCAGGTTTCCCGAGTGCTTACATGGTGCGTTGGGAGCGCTTACTTTCTGAACACGTTGGGCAGTTCATTTGCCTACACGATAATTTGTAATGAGTGCATTACTAGAAATATCTTTAGCTTGCTGCAGCCCAATAAAATACAGTTGCCTTGATTTATTTTAAAAAGGCAATAAAACCTACGTTACCTCTTGTTTTGTAATTTTTGTTTACTAGACACATATTCGATATTCGATTCGATATTCGAAGCCCGTTTTTCGTCTTATTCGTATTCGATTCGTATTCGAAAAATTCAATATTCGCACACCCCTAGTATTAACTAATAATTAAGTTAGAATTTGGAGATGTCCATCCAACTCGGTTCTATCAAAACCACCGTTATGCCTGACCTACAGTAGCCAGTATGAAGAAAAGAGGTAAATTGACCATCATGCAGAGCTGGCGGAAAACAAACCCTTGTATTCATTTCGTCTAAAATGTCACGCGAGTGAGGGACGATTTTGAATGAACACAGAAAGAAAAAAAAAATGTCAGAGGTTTTTCATTGATATTTGTATGAAGTCAGTGACAGATACAGATATACATATATACAGAGTGTTTCACCGGAGGTGGACGAATTCGGTATAGCGAAAACTACGCGCCGCAACAAAAAAAGAAAGGCTTGTGTCGTTTTGGTCTTGGGCCAGGGGCCCCTTTTGAAAAATTATGAAAGTTTGATATAATTAAGTTGTTAAATATTTTTGCGAAATTACCTTTTTTAATATTGTGTTTAATGGCATGGTTTCAATTAGAAAATTGCTCAGCATCATCGAAAAACACTAAATCAACAAATTGCAGAACGATAGAAGGCACGCGCAGCATTTCACGACTTTCTGAAAAACCGCACAAATTTGACGGGTTTTTAAGTTTCGGTTTGCAATCGGAGCGCTTCTCGGCCCCGACGGCACAGCGCCCCGTGGAGAAATAGTGCAACCAGCCTTAGCTGCGCTGTCCTCGCACAATGCAGCACAGGCTGCGTTTTGTCATGTTCTTGTTGTGAGGAATTGCTTTCAGCAACACACCAACACAGTCGTCAATACCGCGGACTCTATCGGTTTTCTTGGCATTTGCTGCGATGTTATGAATTGTGGATAACATATGTACTCCTTGCCTCTGAGGCGGAGTGCAGAATTTGGGACCTTTCTCGAGCTCCTTTGAAATGTTTACAGAAAGTATGGCACCTCCCAGCAATGTGACACACTCTCCTTGCTGTTGTTTTTTCTTGCTGCGGTGAGTTTTTAGTTGAGGAACGTAGGACCGCCAGATAAATTCAGTCATCTTGCTTGCTGTGAGCAGAGCAGTGTTATGCGACATTTTATTATCCAAGTGCAACCGGGTTATTGCCGATAATCTTCCAAGCAGCCAAGTCATACGTAATCTTAGATACCTTGACGACTACCTCGTCCTTCTTATTAATCGTCCGGAAGAAAGCAACACCAAAGTAGTTCACGACATTCACGCCACCTTTGTGAAACATTCTCAAGGACTCAGCTATACACATGAACTTCCCACATGTAGCGTCCATCAATTTTTAGACTTGTGAATGACCTTCCAGGACATTCATTTATGCTGGATGTATTCACCTAGATCAAAGAAAAAGCTACTCCGATTCGACTCAGTGCATTCCAAACTCACCAAAAGAGGAATCGTGACCAATTGCTTAAGAGCGCCGTTAAACAAATCGTGTCACCATTCAGCCGGAGAGAACTTCACTAACCAAATCCAGCGACTGCAAAGTTCGGGATACCTGGTGTTCATCTTGATGGATGGGGCAGAAAGTATATTAATGCATGAAAGAATACAAGACCGAAGCAAAGAGAAGAGGACCCGACCAGCCATAGTGCCGTACATCCATTGCATATCACATAACTAGAAAAAGGTAGCCAGCAGGTTTGATGTCAAGGTGGTGCTTTCTGAACCTGACAAGTTGAAACGGCTGTGTCCTAAAATCAACTCTCAACACACAAACAGAACAAATGCGATGTCAATCAAGTTAACAACTTTGTGAACTGTCTTAAAGGCGTAGTATACGAGATTTTGTTCTCATGTGAAAAGGTGTACGTGGGTCAGACTGGCCGGTGTGTGAACATGAGATTGAATGAACATGCACGGTCTCTGGAGTCATCACCGGCGGGACATCTCGCTTTACACGTACGAGATTGCAAGTGTACTCCCTTATTCCATCGAACAAAAATCCTAAGGCAGTTCAGCGATCAAAGAACAATTTTTTATGAGGCGCAAGTCACAGCAGCTAAAAGGTATACATGCGTCAGTGCACCGTCGGTAGCCTTATCGGCGAAGGAACGGCACCACTTACAATATTTTGTCTGAGAACTTTGTTTAACTAGATTAATTTTCAGAGGTCTCTTCTTTCTCTTCCTTTTTCTTTTTTTTTTCATTTTATTAGAGTAGGTTTTCATTTCAATTTGCTTTTTGCCAATTTTTTATTTATATTTTATTTTATATTTTTTGTTTCATTAGTGTAAGTTTTCAATTTTTTACCACGCTTCTTTTCTTATTTCTTAATTTTGAAGTCAAAAAGAATTGTTGCTTTTTTTCGTCTTGGTTAGTATTCTTTCTTATTTTTTTACATGTCCTTGCACTTCTGCTTTGTCTTCTTCACTAAATATCAGTTGTGAGTCAGCGCTTGTCAGAGTCTGTGTCTTCTACTTGCCCTCGTCTTTAGCGCTACGTTTAATTGTGTAATGCATAACTACGTTTAATTGTGTAATGCATAACTAACCAGCCGTTCACATGATCTTAGTTGAAAATATACATATCGTTCCAATTAGAAACTTGCTTAGCGTCATCGAAAACCACTAAATCAACACTTTTTAGAAGGACATGAAGCAGGGGCAGCATTTTACGGCGTTCTAAAAAAGCCCTCAATTTAGACTTGTTTCTAGGTCTGGCTTTCTTATCGGAGCGCATCTTTGCGCCCGCGGTCCTGCCCCCCGGCGGTCGCGGCGCGAAGCCACCCCCCCCCCCCCCCCCCCCCCCCCCGCCTCCCTCGTAGACTACTCAGGGTGTTGGAACGAAATGTTTTTCGTTTCGGTTTCATTTTCGTTCAATACAAAAAAGTTCCGTTCCGTTTCCACTCCGGAACGAAAAAATAATGCTCCGTAACGGTTCGTAACGGTTTCTTTCCATGAAAAAAAAAATCAGAACAAAAAATTAAAAGGAACGTAACGTTTATTTTTACACAAAAATAGATAATTCAGGCGCTCTAGAGGAATCCGCGGAAACGACATTGCTTCTGAGATCATGTTCATTGCCTTGAAAATGAGATCATGATCAAGGCACCGAGCATGATCTCAGAAGCAGCACGTCATCAAGTGTGCTCGGTGAAAGGCAAGACCTCTGGTCCGATAAAATAAATTTCAGCGCCGAGAAGGCCCGCTCCACGCTGACCTGTGTGGCTGGCACACCTAGGGCAACTTTCGCTAAAGAATACAGTTCCGGTTGGCGTTCCTTCCGCTCTTCCTAAAATGCCAGTACATTTGTGGTTCTTGGAAGGTGTGGTTCTTTGTCCAGCATTTCCAACAAACATGCGATGTCCACCGGGCCTAGCCCACTTGCTTCAGGGTGAGCTCCAGCCTCAGCTTCCTTTTCCTTTAGCAACGCTTCGAGGGCATCTTGCGGCTCCGCTGGAGATGCTGCCGCGCTTGCTTGGATGCATTTGCTGGCCTGCTTCGGTTGAAGGCCTGTAATTCGTTTCCAGATCTTGCTCAGGTGCAGCTTTGCTTGGCATTTTTGCTCGGTGGTAAGAAGAAGGCGGTAGCGAGGGTACATGTACAGTGCAGCGCAAAAAATATTCGTGTCGCAGAGATCTCGCTCCCTCTTCTTCATGAACTTAACCAAGGTCTTTGCCAGTGGCGACGGTATCTCGAAGGTGTTTAAGACACAGGTCAACCATGCATCATAAAAGTCTTCAATTGTCAGCTGCTCTCTCTGAAGCGTCTTCGTGGCCACTTGTGCCGGCTCAAGGGACACCGTGAGCATTTCAACTTCTGCCCACATGCTTTCGATCCAGCGGGAGCGTTCTTCCTCCGATAAAAAGTCCTCGACGAAGCCCTTCAATTCAGTCAACCTGACCAACATATTCAACGTCGACATCCATCGTATTGGGCAATCGATGACAGGCTTCTTTAGCCCTAGCTTCCTTATCAAGGCCATAGCACTCTGTACGCGGAGTTTCTTCACGAGCGCGCGACACTCTGCGACGATGGTGCAGGAACCAGACTCTTTGAGGGCATCAGTAATGGCCAGCTGAAGTGTGTGCGTGGCACACCTAACGCCTAACATCAAGTCTGCGTCGTCGAGACCTGGAAGCTGAAAAACCTCTGGGTCGTCCAGCAGAGAGATTAAGCCGTAGGTTCCAAATGCGTGCTCGCCGCTATCGGGCTCTTCGTCTGAACTGCAGTCATCACTTTCATCATCAGCTTCACCGAGAAGACGAACAGCCTTAAGCATGTTAGCTCCGTTGTCGGTTGTTACACTGTACACCTGGCTGATGCTGAGGTCGTAGCGAGACAGTGTGCTTTTAACTTGAAACCTCAGGTGTTCCCCAGTGTGTCTGTCAAAAATCTCCTTCGTGGCCAGTGGCTGAAGAACTAGCCTTCCATTTTCCGCGTACTGTACATTGATTCCGGGCAAAGCCCGGTCAAGTTGGGACGCGCAGTCAATTTTGAGCGAAAAACATCCTTCCTCTAAGCGACAAAGAAATCTCCTCTCGCATGATCTTGGCTTCTTCCTGGACTCTGACCTTAACAGTCGCCGCTGTTATAGCCCGCCTGGCGCCGTGTGCTTTGAGGACCGGATCAATAATCTGGCGAAAGCCGGAGTCATCGACGAGTCGGAACGGCCGTCCGTTTCTCGTCACGAGCTCGACGCAACTCTTCATTATGCTGTCCTTTGTTATTTCAAGCGAAACGCACTTCGATGAAGTCGGCTGAAGCATGCTTGTTATGTCCACTTGCCTGAGCTTTGCGGCAGGAGAGTCTTCATTCCGGCCCGGTTCAACACGCTTTGTAGACACGGCTTTCTCAGCAAGCAACTTCTCGTATACGTCTTTGTGGCGCCGCTGCAAATGGCGCTCCAAGTTTCCGCCGTGATCTCCAGAAACAACGTGCTGGCAGTCTTCAATCTGACACGTCGATTTGTTTGAGACGCTGTCATAGCTCAAGAATCTTCGGGCGCGATTAGTTCTCTCGCGCCCCATAGGGATGAAGAAGTAGTACACTTTTGCAACAGAGTCTCAGACTGCCGTATCCGTAGAAAAACAAAAGATGAACTTCAGCGCCGGGTCGCAAACTCCCCGCGCTTGCCGTGATCTGTTGTCTGTCTGTGTCGTCCGAAGAAAGGGTGGAGGAAGAGGGCGCAAGAGCCAAGGAGAGCATTGCGAGCGCGTGGAGGCGTCGCGCCACCGCGCTCTCATTGGCGGGAAGCGATGGCGCCATCGTTTTTGTTTCTCTTTGTATTTTTTGTCTTTGTTTTTGCTATGCTTGTTTGCCCGGAGTTTAGACGCGGGCGCGGGGGCTTCCTTGTTTTCTCTTTAATTATGGCTTAAACCAACGGCAGTCTCTTCGCTGCGTGAAACCAATTACTGAAATACCTGATATTTTCCCTTGAACCGAAAACCGATACGAAATTTTTTCGGTTTCACTCCGGAACAAAATAATAAATAACGTTTCGATTACGTTTCCGTTCCGCTCAAAAATATCGTTTTTTTTTTCGTTTTTCGTTTTTGGTTTCCGTTTCGTTCCGAGTATGGAGGGAAGTTGGGCGCACGTGTTTTGCCCGTCTCAGCCACTAGGGTGCAGGGCCGCGGGCGCAGAGATGTGCTCCGATAAGAAATCGAAACCTAGAAACGTGTCCAAACTGAGCGTTTTTACGGAACGCCGAATTATACTGCCCCTTCGTTATATCCTTTTAAAAAGATTTGATTTAGTGGTTTTCGATGACACTGAGCAAGGTCTAATTGCAACCATATTTCTATTTTAATTATTTAAAAACTAATTAACGAATTTTAATTAATTAGCCGACTGTTCGTTACGATTAGCCCGATATACTATGTCGCCCTGGCCGTTTAACTAACCTGCACAAACCGCATTAGTGTGACTTTCACTGCTTTTTTTAAACAAATCTGTTAAGTTTAAAAAACACCCTATATATATATATATATATATATATATATATATATATATATCAGGGTGTCGAACCGGAACCGAACCGAACCGAAAACCGGAACCGAACCGGTATTTTTTCCGGAACTGAACGCGAACCCGAACCGTTATATTGTTATCGCGATGAACCCGAACCGGAACTGAACCGGAAAAAAAAATAACGGTTACCGGCTCATGTCAAAACGGTTCGGCCACGCGCTGTTGACAATGAATGTGCTATCAATGCCATTTGTTTTTTAAGTGCCGTCAACTGACACACACCTCGCTTACATATTTTCTTCTCTACTCAGTCTTAGGAATATAAACGCTGCATCCATGAATCTTGACAAACGCTGCATTCATGAATCTTGACATAGGAACCAGTATTGCGCTGGTCGCGGCTAGCACGGAAGAAAAGAATTGGAAGGCTGTGCAAAAAAAAAAAAATCGCGTCACGGGATTTCATTTTCCTACAATCTCGTAAATCCTAAATGCTGCTGTGTGCTCATTTCATAACACGTTTCTAGAACGCGCGAGTTCTTGAAGCTTGCTTCCATCAGAATGAGAAAAGAAAAGGGCTGTGGAGTTTGATAATGTTTTGAGGGAGAGAAAGAAATTTTATTTACAGTTGAAATGAGCATTCATGAATTATATCTGCTCTTCGCTGCCCCAACCACCGGTCCCTGAGCCTTACACTACGATGTATCCCGTTTCGTATGTGCTGATTTCAGATGTTTTATTTGTAATTTATTTTGATGTTGCAATTGTCATTTATAATTTCCGAACCGGTTCGCGAACCGGTTCAGCGCCCCGAACCGGTTCGCGAACCGGTTCGCGGATTGAATTAATCGAACCGGAACTGAACCGGAACAAAATAAATTTACCTGAACCTGAACCGTAACCGAACCCGTATTTTTTTTCGGTTCGACACACTGATATATATATATATATATATATATATATATATATATTATATATATATATATATATGTGTGTGTATATATATATATATTATATATATATATATATATATATATAATATATATATATATATGTGTGTGTGTATATATATATATATATATATATAACAAGGAAAGAAAGCCCACCCCTATTTTTTGGGTTGATTTTCTATTTCTTAAACACCGAAAGATAGACCACTTCTAGTAATAGTAATATTGGTATCAATCAGGACATCGGCGTAAATGCGGCTAGTTAGCTATGGCGAGATATAAGCCAACGTTGCTGACTGATATATACAGTCATCTTCGCTTTATTGCCACTCGCCACCATAACCAGTTTAGAAGAGACACAATCTAAAAACACCAATTTTTTAAACCTATATGCATACAAACACACATGCCCGCGCACACAGATACACACGAACATATACATGTACATGCACGCACGCACGCGCACACAGGCAAACGTGCTGTACATCGTGCCATCTCGATGTGGACGAAGAGGGCTGAAGCCTTATAATCCTCCCGTTGCATACAAGAGGTGGCCGTACTTCTTTCATAACTTACACACATGCATGCTTCTTACATAAATGTGGCTATTAATTGCCATTTTTCCACGTTTCGGTATTAAAGGACTGAAATCGTGGAGTTCAGCCATTCCAAAAGTGGGAATGGGAACAGTGTCTTCATTCCGAGGAGTCGAAAGGAATGGAATTGTCGGAAACTCTAATTCCCGGAACGGAATTGGAATGGAATGGGGGTGCCCGTTCCGCAACACTAGATGATAGCCTCGGTTGTGATGGGATATAAGTAGGATGTGTATTTTAAGGTGTCTAAAGGAGTCATGAACGCCTTTAATACTTTTTCCTGTTTAGCTTGTGGGAAGAAAAGGGTTGCGTACCTTTACGTCCGGGGACCTGTGCTCAAAGGGGAAATCCGATGCCCGTCCCACCGCGCGGCCGACGGCTACCAGCGAGGGCGGTCGCCGCGCCGGGTTCGGCCAACGCCATGCCAACAACGATGATCCCGGTATTCAACAGCGTTTATTGAGTACCAGGGGTCCCCAACAAGACACTGCGGTCAAGCGAGCCGTGGACACGGTGTGCCAGCAGCGCCCGCCGACCTGAGAGCCAAAGGGGTAATTGCGAGCGGAGTCATCGCCGGTCGGACGAGCTCACGCCGTTACCCGTAGTCGCAGGAGTTCGGGGCCAGGGCTCTCGGCAGACGGACGTCCACTGGGGGAGTGGACGCCGACTGTCAGAGCCTGGGAATCGCTAGCGTCGAATCATCGCCGGTCGGACGACCTCGTACGCCGCGACTCGACCCGTCGCCCGGAGTCCAATCCAGACTCCCCGACCAAACGGCCGTCCACTCGGAGGGCAGGCCCGCGTCTCTCCCGGAGATCTCGCTGGTCTCCAAAAACGGGAGACGCGCGGAGGAGTAAGAGAGAGTAGGCCAGCATGGTGACGTAGTATCTCCGACACGATACGGAGCGACCAGTTCATCTGAGAGGTACAAAACGCCTCCCCGATTCTGGTGGTTTATGATCCCTTACAAGGCACTGTTTGTCTTTGTCTTGTAAGAAGATGTACGCAGAACAAGCATGAGAAGTTTTCTTGTACAACACGTGCAATGTATCCCCAAACGTGCGCTGTCACCGACAGCTCGAGGCTTGGCAGGTATTCTACATTGGGATCTGACAACTTGTCTCAGATTTCTTCTGCACTCTGTGGAAGTTGGAATGGCAAGGCAGCTGACATTGTTGGTTTTATGCACCGAATTGCTGAAGTCCTACCCGGCCAGGTCGAGGAAGCATCTGACACATTGCTTTGCTGGGAAGCTGTGATGAGACCAGTTTTCGCAATCTTCTCGATTCCTGAGATTGCAGCCCGAACGTTAAGCTGGTCATTGCAAACTTGGGATCGTCTCAATGAGCCAAAGAGAGACTCAATGACATCGCTGCTGAACTTCCTGGTCAGTACAATTCCGCACTCTTCCTTGGTGAGGTGTCGCATGCATGCCACCCTCGAGTAGGTTGTCAAGAGAAGGGCTTAGTAGGTGTCTGTCATCAAGAACTGTGATGGGCTTACCGTGCACTTGATCAGCTTGAGGTAGGCTTGGAATGAAAACTCGAGCCAGACGCCCAGACGAGGGTTGAGGGTCGTCTGGGTGATCCTACTGACGCATATCTGGGTAGCGTTGGTGTATCTGTTGTGCGCAGTTACTGGTATCATGTAAAATAAACCAGCGGTACACAGAGGTTATAAAGAAGATGGTTGGTCTTGCGTCGGCATTCAGTACGTCACTCGTGTGGCCAGCTTGTTCCTGAGTGTGCTTGAGCACAGTGGTCATTTCAGGGGAGAAGAGCTGGACTGCTCTCTTGGCATTCAGTTTCTCTATGTTGCTAAAGAAAACATGTTTGCGACTTAGAAGCCTGACTGGCTTGACAGCCGCCTCTCTCTGGAGCCTGCACAGCTTCTTGAGGAACCAGCTCTTCACCTCATTGTCGTTTTCGAAGCTGCGTTCCAGGAACTGCGACCGTATATTCTCTAAGATATGAACATAGTCAAAGCTAAGGAACAGAATCCTCTCCAGGTCATTTGGGTGTAGGATATGATGCGTAAGGAGTCCCCCACAAATGCTCCATTGCATTGACATCCACTCGGTGGTTGTCAGTTACAATCCGGAGTACTTTCAAGCCAACTTCTTCCACCTTGCCCAAGACATTAAGCAGGAGCGTGGCCAGTTCGGTTTCTTGTAACCCTTTGGTAAAAAAAGTATGCAACAGGAATACGGTATAGAATGCTGAGCCCATTCATGAGAAAGCACAGCAGCGAATTTCCAGGATGGGCTGCTTGGTCTTTCCTGTCAATGGTCCCAGGCCCACTTGGCCCACAAAGACATCCTGCTGCTTGTTGTACCGCAAGCTCTGTTTAATATGCCTCTTATCAATAATAATAGAGCATGTCCTTGATTGAGTGTTTGCCAGGTTGTGCAGTTCTGTTTCAAGCCGAGTCTTCACTAAGTCGCTGAAGTCAGTTTGACCTAAGGCAGCTCTGATGTAGCTTTGCAGAGTGTCCCTGCTGGGAAGTTTGAAGAGCTCTTCAAATCTTATGTGCTCATAGGCTTTTGTATAAATGTGTCTTAGCGAAATGCAGTGACGGATGTTATTTTCTGTCCACCTTGGGCTTTTCTTGCAGTAGTTCTTTACTTGGTCAACTAGGAACATAGCCGACATGTTATTTTCCTTTCCTTGTTCACGAATGTCAAAAATCTTTGTGACATCATCTTTCTCGGGTTTTGCAACTTTTCCAAGTCTTTTTTTTTTTTTTTAAACTGTCAGCAGTGTTCTTGAGTCTCTCCATTTGGTTTCACAGGACTGTGACTCGTTGGGTTCATTTACTTTTCGCTACGGCTATTTGTGCTGACATGTTTCGAACGTCCGCCTGTGTTGCTTGATGGGAAAACAGCACTGGTTGCTGGCATGGCCTGCTGTCTGAGAGTTCTCATGCCTGTCTGCTTTGAGGCTCCACGGTGCTCGCTGGAGATGTCCAGATGATTTGAATTCGTTCAGCACCTTCATTGCACCAAGAGGAGGTCAGTGGAGTGTCCAGTGTAGAGCTTGATGTTGCATCAGTCACTTACAAACTGATTGTGTCTAGGCATTGCCTCTTCTGGGGAACTTCTGGTGAGTCTGGAGTTCTGCACTTCCTTCTGAAAGTATCCTTCATCTTTGTGATACCTGAAGGCTGCAAGTTCGAAGAGATGCTTGGGATAGCGTCCTTCTTCAGCTTCCGGCGTTTGCCCTCACCATGATCGGATGGCACAAAGTGCCGACTGCAAACCATGGTTTATGGCAGCCAGTTATCTCTCTTGATTGCTTGTAGCCAGCTCGCTCGTTCATCTTGGCTATGGTATTTCGTGGAGTGCTACTTTTCCAACCTGACCTGGCTTCCGTCTGCTTGAACCACAATGTGGTACAGGCACGTATCCAGGGGGGAGGCCCATGGGGCCCAAGCCCCCCCCCCCCCCCCCCGAAATCTTCCATTTTGCTGGGACCTCCTCTCCCCCCTCCCCCTCATACAGCATTTTGTCAAATAGGCCCCCCCCCCCCCCCCCGAAACAAAATCCTGGCTACGTGCCTGATGTGGTATACAGCAGGTCATGGCTGAAATTGGACCTCACGATTACGGCCGTACCATTCTTTTCTCTTCCTTATTTGAATATTATAGTGATTTCTTGTGTATCTGCAATTATATGCTTTGTCATCTTTTGTGTGTAACATTTTTACATCTGTGAACTGAGACTGATAGAGTGAGTGCACTGCTGTAAAAGAAGTAGGCTCATTGTTTACTTGTAACATATATTTGGTGTTCTGGGTTTTCGACTTTCATCTCTGAGCAAAATCGGAGGGTGTTTTTTTAGGGTTTAGTTTTAAGTTTCAATCATGTATGCAGAGTTCTTCGGAGCTTTAGTTTGTGGTACATCAAATTCAGAGTTTTTCGGCTTTTTTAGGCGAAGTGAATGAAAGGTAGAAAGCATCAGTTTACAAATTTAGTAAAGTAGTCGTTTCATATTTGAAACATATTCGACTATGGTCGTAGAAAGGCTAGCTCATTTTTATTATAAAAGACTAAACAGCAACTTTGTGACACCTACAAGCGGAAGTTGACAATAAAACGAGGTAAATCGTAAAGCGTGCTCGAGGAACCAGGGAGATATAGAGAACGGTTGGCTTTATTACAACTGGCAGACCCAAACAATTTGTAGTTTTTCCGATAAATCTAACTTGACAAAATGTGTAAATTAACAAAATTTTATCGACGAGTGTTTTCTGGTTTTTAACGGCTTGATTTAGAAACTCAGAACCAATTACAGGTTTAAGACTATGCTTTGTTTTAGAATAGTTGATTCAACACCACTTGCGAAGTACACACATGTTTGTGAATAAATGCTTTGAAATTCAAGTTGAATTTTTCTCTTCGTTGATTTTTCAGAGTGGTAAAGTATTAGCTACTGGACCACTTCCTCAAACTATCTCTCAGGGCATCCTTTTTAGTATTGCTACTAGTTTGTGTTTTGTCACGTGTAGGTGTTTGTAGTCATATGTATGAGCAAATATACTCGCACTCAATAACGCTGATTTATTTCAATATGATGGCCTGCCTATTGAGATACTATGTAAATGATGCCTAGTACATACCAGTGCTGATATTTTCAATATTTTTGCTCCAAGCAGGCTACTAAAAATACGAAATGTCACCACATCTGTAATATAGCTAGATTTATCCTCATACTGCAGTGCGCCGCTCGGTTTGGGTACGATTCCAGGTTGTTAGTGGACTGTTTTTGTTTTTTAACTAAGGTTAGGCTCGCTAAGTTGTTTATTCGTATAATGCTTTTGTTTATCGTGAATAAAGATGTTTTGCTGCTTCACCAACTGGCTCTACCTTTTTGTTGTTGTGACGTGAGCCTTTCACTGATTTACAGGTGTAACATTGTGTGCGAAACCGGGCTGTATAAGAAAAAGGTAATAAGGCGAGCGATATCTGAGAAGAAAATAGGGCATACACAAAGAATACAATTTCTATGGGCATTCAGAGACACGGGAGAGCAGGCGCGTCAAGAGTGGCCAGGATCCATGACGGCAGCCCTAAAAAGGGCCTTTGTCAGGGCATTAAAATAAACAAACCGTACACTTGACGGGAAGGTGTGAGTTTGTCGACTGCTGTCAGGTCGGTTCTAGGCAGGGCACTACGGCTCTCATTCCGTTGGAACCAGGGCTTCGACGTGGCCTCCTAGGCGCCAAGTGCAGAGGTTAAGCCTGGTCACGTACTCTCCGAATGCAGCAGCTTACATGTCGTCCGTAATGAAAGCGAACGCTGCCTCGATGCGCTGATTTAAGGTGTCGAATGGGTGGATGCGGCCCTTGTACACCGGGGACTTCACATACCTTCAAACGAAAAAGTCGCATATTGTGAGGTCCGGCGATTGGGGCGGCCACGGCATGTTTGGCGATTGCCGGTTCTTCCAGCGCTCTGGGAAGATGTTTTCCAGCCAGTGCCTTACACTCGTCGACCAGTGGGGTGGCATACCATCCTCCATAAAAATGCGTACGTTCCGCTGCATGTGCAGTGCTTCCAACTCGGGAAGGAACTCATCCTGCATCATCTTCAGGTTGGTACTTCCAGTTACGTTGTCGTTGCAGAAAAAGGGGGCCAACGACGCCCTCGCTCCAGATTCCGCACCAGACTGTTACCTTCGCCGACTGCAAAGCTTTCTCGAGCGTCCAGTGCGGATTTGTCGAACACCAATAGCGGCAATTCTGTGTGTTTACCCGCCCGTCCAGGTGAAATGTCACCTCATCACTAAAGCGCAGAAACTGCAGATGTGATGGATCTTGTGCAGTCCTGAGGAGCTCGTCTCGGCAAAAGTCTAGCCACTTCTCGTACTCTCTGGGCAACAACTCATGAATCAGGCCAAGCTTGTACGGGCGCATCTCGCCGATAGCTTTGCGCACGGTGCGCGTGGGTACTTCGAACAAACGCGCGGCTCTTCGCAGACGCAAGTGGGAATCTGCCTCGAAGACCCCGACGATGGCGAAGCGGAGCTCTTCTTTTTGAGGAGGAACGTGGAAGACGTGCATTTTGTTCTTGACGCAACATTCTTCTGCAAAGCTTCGGGCCCAAATCCAGATCACCGACTTCGAAAATGGTCCTAAGCCGTACTCTGAAACAAACTTGCGCTTGACCTTTTTGAAGCTCCTCAGGTTGGTGTACTAAAGTACGACCTGACTTCGTTGCTTGCGCGTTAATGGCAGCATAATGAATACCAGTTCGTAATAAAATAAAACGGAATATAAACAATCAATGCAGGTGCCCGTAGATGACTGTCGGCGTTCGTGATGACATAAGCAGACGACGTCTGCTTCGGTATTTATTGGGATACCTTTTCATAAAAAAGGCGAGTGACCACAATTTTAGGTATTTTATTTAGTTTTGTTTCCTTCTATTATTAACCGACAAAGATTGTGACAAGGATACGATGCTTTTGTCAGGTATTTTAACTTTGCCGTCAGTCGCTCGAATTAGACAAGCGGGGTAGCGCAGGAAGCTTCGAGGACAAGTAGCGCCATCTGTGAGATGCCGTCGCAAAGAGAGGCATTTTGTCTGCTGCTTCTCACGGACGGCGTCCTTTCATAGACGAAAAAGGTTTTTCACCTCTAACTTTTTATTCCGGTAAAAGTAAGTATTGACATTTTGGCATCTTGCTCGGACGGCTGGGGCAACGTTTTGACGGAATTGGAGCTCCTCGTAATGTCTAGTTCATTTTTGCGGTGCGAAAAGCTGGGTTCGGATTTCTCACAAACACCCGGTACTTCGAATCTTTTATATGGGAAAGGCGTGCGCGTGCGGCGCCGGCGTCTGCAGCAGTAACTCTTCTAAAGCAAGAGCCTAAAATCATAGACACCTCTATGCTGACAAAGTTTGGTAGTTAGACACGAGAAACGGCCGCCGAAATTGAAAAGCTAGAGCGGCAGACAGCAGATGAGAGGAGAGGCACGTGACGGGCGCCCCGCTGTGGCGAGACGCCGAAACACACTTCTCCCGAGCGATGGAATGTCGCGTTCCTCGCGCTACTGTTTCTTTTCTCGTCGGGTTTGAAAACCATGTTTTGGATCCTCGCCGCTACAAAAGCTGTGCGCTGACTACAGGTTCCCCGAGAGATGCTCTGTGCTACCAGATCCTCGCGCTCCAAATCTGCGACCGGCCACTCTATGGCTCCATCGTCGAACTGCCAGGCTTTGTGAGTATAAAGGAGGATATGTTAAAACAAATTGTAGCTTGCACGCGCGTTCGTCAACGCTTTATTTTGGTTACTTACTTCGAATCTTTCCTACGAGGAAGGCGTGCGCGTGCGGAGCGTACGGCGGTGCGAGTGCAGAGTTTTTAGTCACTGCACACGAAAACTCCACAGACCCCTAGCCATAAACAGCTTCTCTGTAACAAGCTTTCCCCTTAGGTCATTGGGACGCTTAATTTAACAAAAAAAGTGGAAGGGACAGCCTTGTTGTCGTTCCCTGTTTTTGTCAGTCGAACGTCCTAGTGGCCCACAAGTATGTTTTCTAGCTTTGACAGGAAACGGCTTCGACGGCCCATAGAACTTTGTTTGTTTTTATTTGCAACTTTTGACTGGGGCAAGTCGTTCCTTTGATATTTTCAGAATTAAAATCCACCACCTAGCCTAAATTATGTGTGTAATTACACTATACGATTTATTTAGCTCTCGTCTGACGCCTGTATAATATCGGTAATACTGCGCGCAAGAAAAAATATTTTTATGGGCTACTGGCAGCTGATGAAAGCATTCGAGACATGGACATAAAACCGATACAGACATGAAAGCGTCAATTCGTATAGTATATAAGGTATTTTGACGAGGGAAGAGAATGGCAGATTTGATATTTTCGCAAAAACCTAGCTGGTATGTGCAATTCTAAAAGGACAGGTGAACCACTAAAATATAGCCTTCCGTGATTCAGTATACAAGCGTGCTATAAATTTTTTTAAGACGTGCGGTACTACTTTGAAAAATTGTTTGTAGGTTCAGGACGGAACATTCCGGACGGGAAAACGTCCTAATGTCTTGTTTTGGAGTCGCACATGCAGGGTTCTATATATCTGCGCCACTAGTTACCGGGCATGTGAGAGCAGTAAATAGTAGCTTCGCGGTGAATATCTGCGTTCTTGTTCATTACATTGTTTAGATTTATTCCGTCACTCACCTGCTAATAGTCGATGTACGCTGTTTCCGTGCGCGCGCCAGAAAGCGCCAAAATTTCGCTGTATACTTCGTTTCAGCTTCGGTCCGAGCGCGGCCGATGTTATGAGCCGAAGGGCCAATCAAACAGCGCAAAAAGCGCAACGTCATGGCGTGCTCTCTGCGCTTGATAGGACTAGCCGGCGGAGGAGCAGTGCGCAGAGAGGTGGCGAATACCCCCTGGTCCTATCAACTGCAGAGAGCACGCCATGACGTTGTGCCTCTTTCGCTGCTTTATTGGCCCTTCGGCTAATTACTTCGGCCGCGCTCGGCGCGCCCGCGCCGGTCGCGCCGCATCAGCGCCTCCTGCCCATACACTACCTTGGTTTAGCACAGAAGCCGCTTGATGGCGCCACTTACCCGTACGCGGCACGTGATTTGTGAACCGCTCGTAAGGCGGAGCAGAGCCGTTTATTGAGAGAGTTTGGCTATACATTGGTTTGAATAGGCGAGCATCTCGGGCCAACCACAGGCCGCGAAACAGCCCCTAGCGGTGGTCGCGTGCTCTAAATTTGTGCCACGACTATACTTCGTTTCACCTTATGTGCGAGCGAAGGCAAAACTGGAAGCGCGAGCACGGAAGCTCCGTGCGTTCAGGCTTTGCTCGAGCGCGCGAGCTGGGGAGAAATGCAAAAAGCGCTGGTCTCGCGCTTCTAGCTTTGGCTTCGCTCGCAGGTAAAGTGAAACGAAGTATAATTTGATTCTGAAGGTTTCCAGCTGAACGTAAGGAAAAAACAACAAGGAGTAGAGAAAAAGAGACACACACTGCTGGAAACCTTCAGCTGGAAACCTTCAGAATCATGTCATACCAACCAGCTCAGCTCCAGGCAGTCACAGTATAATTTGAGCCGTGCCGAGCGGAACTACGCGTCTCAAGACGCTCGCGCAGGAGTTGACAGGCATAGTACTATGGTGGTCGAGGAGGACCTCGTGTCCGGAGCGCCGCTCGAAGCACGGGCCGTTTGAAGAGACGAAGTAGGTGGCGCTGTGCAACGTAGGGCCGCCAGGATACGGGGTGGCACGGCCGTGCGACGCCTCAGGCGCATCGTTGCGCGTTTCGTTTTCAGTGGGACCGTATTTAGGGCTGTATCTCGAATTATTTTGCTGATGTCTATTCAGAATTCCCGACTGTTATGCACACCAATCTATCGTTCACAGAATTACTTCTTTCAAGCGGTCCCACGTAAGGGTGACTACCGTTCTGTCGATACTCGAGGGGCAACCTTTTCTGGCGTTTTCTCGCGCGCGCGCAGCTTTGATCGGTGTTTGAAGTGCATGAGCGTCCACTGCTTTGACTGCATTGCCAAGAAAAGTCCAGCAGTATTGTCTTGTGCGCTGCTGGGTGTATATCGAAATTATATTTATAGTTCACATACTTGGAATAGCCAGATCCGCACACAGGAGTTTCACTATGTATACTGTAAACGACTTAATTTTCGTGAGGACCTAATTTCCGCGAAAAATAGGTCCCGCGAACAATTTCGGTAAAATGTAAACACATTAGAATCTATATTGAAATCCCACCGCATCGCGAAAATTAGAGCCCGCGAATTATTCCAAACCTTCAGCCTTGACCCAAATCGCAAAATATTGAGCCCACGTAAAATAAGTCGTTTACATTAGACATTTGTGGTAGTGATATCTTCGACTGATTTTACTGTCACTAAACAATTGGAGGGTTTGTGATCCAGACCAATGAAAGGTGAATGTTTCGAAGCTATCGTGGTGGTTTCATACTAGATGCCAGACTATGATGTTTACGGCACATTGAAAGGAAAATTTTTTTCATTCGCTTTCCTAAACGCCCATGTCATTTGATAAAATAAACCATAACAAACGGTAAGAAAAACACAACGCCAGAAAGCATCAGGATTGGTACTTTATTCACCTACCTAAGGTTATTGCTTTACGAAAAAAATACAGAAGTTATTTTAGCAGATTTTACCTGCAAATAAAAGCGTTCCAAAAATGAAAGTAATTTTTCACACAGTATACTTAAAGCAATGTTCAATAATGCTACCAATAGATAACAGCTTGTACAGAAAAACTAAGCAGCTATATCTACACTCCATACTTCTGCTCACCTGCAGCAGTGTGTTCGTTCAAAGGAGGTACATTCCAATCAAGTGCCCTACGTTCACACTCTTATATCTACGAAGAGGTATAATTGCTCATCATACAGTAATGCTTCCACAGGCGTAAAGAGCAAGTACCTTGCATAAGTCAAACCGCAGCCTACTGGAGTCGCCCCTGCTTCGACAGGTTTGCCTTGGCACTTTTCTCTTTAGAGCGCAGCTCTTATTAAGCGCGAAACACATGCGCGTCAAAACTGTCCGATCTGGCGTGCGAACTGTCGGGAAGATAGCTGCTCCGAATTGCCGCACTGGAAGGTTCGCGACACATGGTTTTCGAGTCCCGACGCGTCGTTGCGTCGCTTCGTTCAGCTCAGCCCAGTTTCGGGTGTCCCTCAACCGAATGGATGGATGGATGCTAATGGCAATATTTATAACGGGCGGTAGCGCGCGCCACCTAGCCTAGAAAACTAAAATGCTTCCCTCACCCTTCTTGGTTTGTTTTACTTTAAAACAAACATAATATTTTTATTACATACTTTAAAGTGCGCGTGTGCGAAGATTTTCCGTGAGGCTACTCTTCTGCTGAACATCACTTAATCGCGATGGACCGCAGCGGACCTAAGGAGCCATCCCAGCGAAGCGAGCGCTGCGTACAAATCACGTGACTACGTACCGCGCGCATTGCTGCGTCTCTCCCGAAGTTCAAGTGACACTCACATGACATTGGAATGGCTCGTAGCGTCCGCTGCTGTGCATAGTAAGGTGAAACGGAGTATAGTCGGGTTTCGACGGTCTCGATCGGTCCCAGAAGGCCGGCTTGCTTTGGCGCGCGAACTCAGCAGCTCGTTTTGTGAGCGCGGGAAAACTCAATGGCGTCCGTTTCCTTCACAACCACGACTCGCGTCGCGTGACGCACCGCGCACCGCCACATCAGCTTCCCGAGCCACGTAGCGCCTCCTCGCCCGATCGGTCCAAAAGTCACGTGACAACATGACCTTCGCGCCATCCGTGCTGCCATTGGCTGCGGCCCTTCGAAAATCGGACAACGGTGCGGCGATATCTGGCGAGTCGGACGCATGCCGGCGCCGGACGGAGCCCCCGTCCGACGCTCCGGTGCGACGAAAACCCTCGCGTCCGAACGTCGTTCCGGCAGTTCGCACGTCGGATCGGACAGTTTGGACGCGCATGTGTTTCGCGCTTTATTAGGCGCCCGTTTCCGGCTTGAGCGGCGTCGCCGTTGGTGTCAGCGTCAGCGTCGTCGTCGCCGTCGGCGTAACCACGCGGTGCATTATGGGAAATGTCCCATAATGCACCGCGCGAGCCCCCCCCCCCCCCCCCGGGGTCACGTGACCTCGGGGGGGGAGGCTCACGTGACCCCCACTCCCAGGTCACGTGACCCCCACTCCCAGGTCACGTGACCACCCCCCTCTCTCCCCCCCCCCCCCGCCAAGGTCACGTTACCTCCCGGAGCAGATTGAAGATGGGGGGAGGAGGAGGAGCGCTATACCCTACCCTCAGTACCATTCCCTCCTCCTCCTCCTCAAGAGCTGCGCTCCAAGTCGGCATTACAGGGAGTTGTAAACGGCTTTCACTTTTTTTTCTGATTAACTCCCTTCACATAGAAGTGAAATCTCGTCACAATGTAGAACTTAATAACTGTCCGTGTTAAATCATGCTTGTGGGTTTCACATCCCACTGAAGGGCAGCCCGAGTTCACACAGCTGAGCACATCACGAATGCTCTCAGAGTGAAGCTCACTGGTGTTGAAACAATTCATGAAAGATACGTTGTGATTGTCTGAAGCTGAGCAGGTTGGTTATTCATGCTTGTGGGAACATACACATGTACCAGCGGAGTACATGTGTATGTTCCTTCTCTCTCTCTCTGTCTTGTATATTTCTTCCTTCGTTCAGCTGGCATATCCCACAAGAATTCATGAAAGCCTTCTCCAGGTGGACAATCAGCATAAACATCCTTTCGGACACAAACAGCAGCCCTCCACGACTAACTGCGTTAGTAAATGCTGCATTCTCGGGTGCTGTTGATGCATCAGTCAAAGAGAAAGCCTTACAATCGCCACATTTCAGGCGTAAAACGCATCTGCGTGCTGCATATCCTGCCACATAGTACAGCAGCCGCAAGTCACTCTGCTTCGCAAAGCAGGCTGAATGGTCCGAGCGGAGGGTTTGCTCAACTTCATCTATGCGTCCCTCATCGAGCAGGTAAACCGCCTGACATTGTCAGGCGGACCAAGCAGGGAGTTGAGAACACCCTCACTGACCGTTCCTCCTGGTGGAGACCTAGCAAGATTATAGAAGCTAAGACAGTTTACAGTTAAAAGAAACTGTGTTGGCGTTGGATAGTCGTTTGCTTCATTCGACTGTCGAATGATACCGAAAAGACGCTCTATACAATCCTGGCTAAGGCGTGCGGTCATGAGGAACTCATAATTAAGGTGTCCAAGGTACGCCAGGATGCCCTTGGTGCTCTCCAACGTAACCCGCAGCCCCTCAGCAGTTGCCTTGCTTACGAAGCCTCCGTCTTCAGCTTTTTCCTCCCAGTCGGTCAGGAAGCTTAGAAAGTCGTCAATGAATGTGGCCTCTGAAGTCTGCGGTCTGGAACACACAAACAACAAAAGCAAGCTTTTTAGAGGCACAGAATTCAAATAAAAATGGAATAAAAATGAGCACAATAACATTATTGAAATATTATTTGATCAATGTTATTTTAGCTGCACAATATCTTCTTTAAAACACTAAACACAATACAGCACATAATCAGGCTATCGGATCAGTGGCATTCTGCTCACCTCAAAGCATCGTCTGGGCATCGAGAGGTCATGACTTGTATCAGTTTGTTGATTAAGCAAACAAACTTTACAGTAGCACTGTAGCTGCCACAGTTCTGCTCGACTGTTTTGTGGTGTAGATCAAGGCCTCGCAGCACTTCATCGCTGAACAGCCTGGAGGTAAGGTTGACCCTCATTTTTTCAAAAGCATTCGAGTACAGCGTTGAATGAGTGATACGTAGCATCACCCTGACTGGCAAAACATGCGAGTCCACTCTGTACGCAGCAGTAATTGGTTCCTTGCACACCTGTTAGAGCAGCCAATAATATTACAATTGATCATTCCATAAATATTTGTTTTCCATGCGAATGAACAAAAAAAGAAATCAATGTCAAGACAACATGCAACAGCATCAGTGTTACCCTCACCCTGCCATATGGAGTGTTGAAGCCCGTTTTCAGAAACATATTCCGCAGGCATTTGAGGAGATGCGGAAAATCCGATACAAAATAGAGGCGTCTTTGGGAATCAACAGGATGGAGAGCACTGCATGTATTTGGCTGGATGTTGCCTGAAAAATAGAAAAAGATAGAATTGAGCTATTATTTTACATTTGGAGAATATTAATATAGTTTTGATACTTAGAGAGCATTTTGAATAGCTACTAAAGGTAAATATACTGAAGATTGATAAAAATTAAAAAGACATATATAACATTAGTGAAGCATTTACTTTATATTTTATTGGGTCTACAAACAGCTCATGGCCTTGGCGGTGGCAGACATTAAACATATTAAACAGAAAAAAAGCCTTAGGCACTGCATAAATTTTCAAAGAAAAAGAGCAAGCGGATAATAAGATACTAGCAGATGACGTCTGACAAACAAATCCCAGTCAGGCACATGACAAGGGCAAAATAGCATTTGTAGATGGGAACCAACCTTGATACCAAAGCATCTCCACATGCTGCTGTTTCATGAGGCACCGTCCCAGCAGATGTAATCAATCCAAAGCTCAGCCTGCTCGCACAAGATGACGGCATTGACAATCATTTTTGCTAACAGGTTGCCCTTGACGTTTCCTTGTAATGCAAACACACCTTTCATGGAATAAAAGAGAGTTGTGTAACACAAATTCAGTATTTTTGTTATATTTGTCAGTCGCCTACGAAATGTCAGTGTGCAAAACCGAGACAAAGCCCATTTGGCTATGTTGTCAAACATTGTTGATAAAATATCTTTTTTTTTTTAGCAGAAATTTATTTTTTAACGTGTCTGTCTATTTTGGCCGTAAAAAATATATGTTTCCTAGGATTTCGGTGTCTCTTTCAGTAATAGGACTGCCAATACTGTTAGTCTACTCTATGCCATTGTGTCTTACCCACAATTAGAATCCACTTCTCGGCAAATGGCTGGAATAGTACCACCATGCCATGGTCAGCTGGGGTAGTGTTTGTCTCATTTGCAGAGAATTGTCCAAGGTCAACAAAACCCTCCAGTCTTCCAGATGCCTGCACGGAGATATTTTCGGAGAGCTTCACCTCGTCTACCACGGGGCCTCCGTGGCACAAGAACTCACCCTTCTCAGTCGTCTTTTCTTTTGAGGGCCTCGAAGGCAGAGTGTTGAACCGGAACCGAACCGAACCGAAAACCGGAACCGAACCGTTATTTTTAGCCGAACCGGAACTGAACCGAACCGAAATCTTCGCCGCCATCTTGGAGCTGAACCGGAACTGAACCGGAAAAAAATATAACGGTAACCGGTTCAAAACGGTTCACAGTAATTTGTTTTACTACAAAATGAGTGTTCGAGAAGTAAAAGCTGGCAGCTCTATTTCTATGTAGTGATCAAATTGTCATATATCAAATTGCAATGTATAAAAAATTGTGGGTTTTCGTGGCCCTTTTGTAATAACACTGCGATTAATCATGTGTCACGTGGTCACGTGACGTCATAGTGTCAAGATATTCTGTCAAATAATGTCACGTCACGTGGTCTTGTGACGTAGTCGCGTGGCTCATCGCGTCAAGTCGACATAAATTGAGTATGTCACTATGTTAGTCCGTTGCAACTCAAGAAGGTAGGGCGAGGGAAAGGAAGGCCGAGAAGGAAGAAGCAGGTGGAACATTGGAAAGAGGAGGAGGTTTTCCCCTCTCTTCTCCAGCGTTCTGTCTGCTCCTTACTCCCCGGACTTCCTTTCCCTCTCCCTACCTTCTTGAGTTGCAACGGACTATAGATGCATTAGCGTTGTTGGCACCGTGACGTCACATGTCATCATGACTTCTCACCGCGAGTCACGTGACATCGTGACGTACTCGATTGTCATGAGCCCGGGTCGAGTGCTCGGGTTCTTGACAATCAGCATCGCCAAACATTCGTGTAGGCTCGTGTTCAATCAAAGATGAGAATAGCTGAACTCTAACACCGTCGGTATACAATTAGCGTCAGATCACATCACCGTTTCTTCTAATAGCGAGTTGAGGAGGAGAAAGCCATTTCTTTCTTTTATTTTTTCTGCGTCTGCCATTGGGAGGAGAGAAAAACTAATGGGTGATTTTGCAAGCTATCAACATCAGGGATTAGCTCTTAGTGGTATTTATTGAAAGTACAAAAATTGTTGCATGAAGCATTTTCCATGTACGGATCATTGAGGCAGCCAAACATGTTTCCGTTGTTGCTGAACTGTCTCATAAAAGTTGTGCCCGAGAATAGAATCACTGAAAGGACAAAATATGGTTTATTAATCTGACGATAAATGAAACTACAACTGTGTACGGCAGGAATACCTGAAAAGAAAGATTCCCGTGGCCTTAGACGCCGCCGCTCAAATTCTCGCAGTTTTGTTTATACTTCACAGTCTTTGGGTGCAAAATAAAATAAATTGAGGATCACTGTTAACACATGGCACAAATGTAATTGTCAAAGTGGTACCTCCAAACGATCAGAAATAAAAAGTATTCTATGGAGGCGCATCGGCTAATGAAAAGGGGAAGGGGGGGGGGGGGGAGAGAGAGTTTTAAAAACATAATGTGTTGTAGAGGTTTCTATGCTCCGCATCTTGGACGCATACCAGACAGCGTGATCCCACAAAACTACTTCGTTTGCAAAATCACTCCTGCTAGAAAGCGAGTTTTTGTGGTGCCAGACGCTCGCGCCGTTCCTCACTACGCTGCGCCAAGAAAGAATTTTCCGTTTGTTTCTGAATACGAGTTGCACTGAGCGCGAACCTTCTGCGGCGTGCATTGTGCACCACGGGATTTGATTTTCTCAGCAGAAATATATCTCTGATCACTAGCATGTATTGCGATGATGTCACGTGCAAACCATGTTAAACGGACGACGCAACAAGTTTTGTACTTTGCGCAAATACCGTTAAGAACGGATTCCTGACGTTAATAGAGAGTTTTAGTAGATCGTTCCTATAACGATACGATAACCGTACGATACCGATACACAGAACAGGTGCGCATTCCTGTTCTGTGAAACGGCATCGTATGGTTATCGTATCGTTATAGGAACGATCTACTAAAACTCTCTAATGACCCATCAAATACGCGTTCGTTTTTCACCCCACGCAAAAGAAGTGCGAGAAAAAAAATCAAAAACGAGCAGCGTTCACCCTCTCAACTCGCAGCCAGAACGAGCGGCCACGTGATCTGGAGTCGATTATATGCCGCCACTGTTGACCACAACCACGCGCTGGGGTTGGCAAAGCACAGGACACGCGCTGAGTTCCAGACATTGTTATGGTTCGGCTATTGTCCTCGTTGCAACGATTGGACGGGCCACTACCCGAATTCTTCTCGAGATAGTTAATATCACGAGTCCAAATCGAGTGCCCGCGCAATGCTCGGGCCCAATTCATGAACCGCATACAAATATCGTCATTGGGGTGCACTGCGATCCCCACGTCACGTCATCAAATTTTGCAAAGGAGAGATTGAATGAAAATGATCGCTTTTGCCTCTGAAATTACACCGCAACAAGGAGTTTCTTGGCCAGTGGCGTTGCGTGCGAGCATCCTTGAGTTCCACTAGTTCCTGTAAGCTGGTGTAAAGTGAAAAACATTTCTATTGGATATCGTTGCATCGCCCCCTTTAAACAGTTTAGTTTTCCGGTTAATGTGATGTTCTCAACACAATACTTGGTTTAACTTTAGGTGTGAGCGTAGCAGAAGCTAAAAAAGCGAGCTCCGGGCTTTCAGCGTTTTTGCCAAGCACGCGCGATCGTGCACTGAAAGCACTGGTCAGGACCACATGCTCGCGCTTGTAGTATCGGCTGCGTCTGGATTTGAAGGGGCCCTCAAAGCGCTTCTGGCCGCTTCTGGCCAGTTTTTAATTTGCATAACGATCGCTCCAACTACTGAGTGTGACTCTAGCAACACATTAAACATAAAATAAAGAAAAAATCGGACGTATTTTGAACATAATAGGTGAAATAAGTTCAGAATTTTGAGCACATCTTTTGCTGACGACGTTATTGGTCTGAGCCAATAGAGAACCTAAACGACAAGAGCGTGCAACAACCATGTGCGATCTTCCTAATTGTTGGAAATTAACATCCAGTTATGAAGATGTTAAGGCCCCACAAGTTTACGGGTGTTCCAAGCAAACAAGCAAAAGTTTGAGTGAGAGTCACGTGCTTGAGGGGTTCAGAAGGGGTCGCTTGCGCCTGTTCAGCCAGTCCTTCCTCTATAATTATATGTTGTCATTATGTGACGCTCTAGACTCGAATTTCGTCACTGAACGCTCGTGTATGACACCGATAGGCAGGCCTTCTGATGCAGCATTCGGTTTTCTTCGTCCCTTTGCAATGCCCCTTTAAGCTGGAACGAAGTATAGCAAAAAGGCAGCCTCACAAAATGTTAGAGCGCGTATGACTGATAAAGCACAGAGTTGTAATATGAGGCCCCAAAACAAGTGCACGTAAAACCGAATGTAACTTTCGCCTCCCGAGAATGTATTCTGCGAAGTTTCGAGCTCGTGCAATCCGATGTCCAAATGTGATTAAAATTAGAAACGTAGTGTCTGTTCTTCCCGATATTTATGCGTAATTAGGAACATAAATGCACGTATCTTTATTAGAGAAATACGGATCATAACCAACCAAGTCCTGACAGTTAAGAGTCCGACGTTTCAAAACCGGTTCGGTATTTTAATCAGGGGTTCGGTTCGGGATTTTCACCGGTATTTTCATCGCGGAGAGCTGCAGCTTCTTTTCCATTACGGTGTGTCGTTTGCTTCCTTCATTTTAATGCGAAAACATTACCTGTACCATGGATCGAACCAACGTTAACAGCTTTGAAGCCGCGCCAAACAGCGCCTTCCCCCGTCCCAGTGTCGTGTGTAGCAGAAATCTGATGGATAGGCTCCCACTGACTGGCGCGCGTCATCAAGGAACGAGGCTCCCGTTGGATCTCGTGCGGCGTAGTTCCAAAAAAAACCCACCAGAGTAGCGCTCTCCATGGCGGTGCAGCGCACGCAGCGGCCCGGCCGCCGGTAAGTGGTGCGGTGGTGCGGGTAGACTCTATAGTGCGGGCCTGGCGCCTGGCCGCACAGCCCGCTCGGGCAAGCTCAGAAGAGGTTGCACGGCCGAGCTCAGCGCGGCGAGGCCACTTCACAAGAGCGCGCGCACCGCCGTCGGCCAGCTGAAGAAGCGGGGCCGTCCACGCCACTACGCCGCAGAACTAATGGAGCAGAAGAACGACATTCATGATTTCGCCTTCACAACTCAGAAGTGCTTAGGTGTCCTGAGATTGTTTTGTTCTCCAAGTGCCCTAGTCCGTTGACATACGCCCATGCTTAAGTGGCTGCCGACCTATTGAGCCCGACCTACTGAAACGTCGGGCTCCTAAATATTTAGGACTCGATTTGTGAAGGTCTGTATTTCTCAAATTGTTTACTCTACCAGACGGAGTTCCGTCAAACGTGTTTACGCTTAAAACCTGCATCTCTATGCATTTATTTTTGCAGTAAGGCGTCCTGTATGGGAATATTTAGAAGAATACCAGTTATTATCTCTCTTTCTGCACATTTCATGTATTTGCCTTCAGATGTATAACGTGAGCACACAGTCCTTTTTGGCGTAGCCCGCGACCCGGTGTTTCACACTGCCGAACAGCGAACAAAACGGCGCGTTCCGCAGACTCAACTGATGGCGCATTCTCGAGTATCATCCTCCCGTGTCGGTCTCAAGCAGTTATGTGGACTTCAGAGTCAAATTTATTGATGACAATAAAAATATTTTATTGCTGCCTTGAGAACATAAATAAAGGGCCAATCAACCTAAAGGTATACATCGTAAGTAAATGCACCCCCAAATTATCTGAAATATGATGTGCTAATCTTTTCCGGCGTTTTTATCCACGATATGCACGTCTAAGTGATTTCGGAGAACCTTTAACAAATCTTTTATTTTGAAGCTAATTTAAATAAAATTTTTGTTCCTGACGGATATTCAACTTCTCAAACATATAGATGTCTTTTGCTTTTTTTATGTTATGAACAATAATTTTCTGTGTCGGTGGGCTGGACGAAAACAAAGTACACAGTGGCGCGTCGCGGAACTATGACAATTCCGCACGCAGACCGTCAGGAAGTGACCAATTAAGTAGCTGTAATGTCGACAAGAGTATAAAATACTACTTTGTTCTATTTAACAAAAAATATAAAAAAGTAGCGAGGGTGATGTTTATTCGCAAATTGAATTGACCGGCATTTTGACAAGAACAAACATCAAACGCCAAGCCATGTCGAAAATGTTCACTTCGGTACGCGCTATTCTAGGCCAAATCCGATCTGAGTACGAAGGTCACTCTTTTCTGCATGAATTCGCCTGCATCACGGTGCTGAGTGTAAACAATATTGGTCAGGAAAGCAAGCGTTGTGATTGCTGCTCAGTGTTTCTATAAAGGGTAGACTGAAAGGGTTTGCCCTAAAACTTTCCTGGCATTTTGAAAATATTCTTGCTTTTAGCTCAGTTGCGTCGTGATCATATATATTGTAAAACGTATATTGTTAACACGATTTCAGGATATATATCTGGCGAGGATGTGCCCATTTCATGATTTTATGTACTGTAATTAATTCCCAAGTTCAAGCTAAGTTCAAGAGCACAGCAAGATTCGACTTTTAATACTGCGACGCAAAGTTGTAGCATTAACCGGTATTTTAGGCGACCTATAAAACTGATAACATCTAGATTCAGGAAAAATATATGCGACTGTCGTAAAAAATAGATCTTGAGTCATATATGTTAATCTAGCTTTTCTTTTACTGTTTTATTGAAATGAAATGATGCACTTCATTTTTGAACCTGAAAATAAAAGTAAATTCTACTATAAATACTCGCTTCACTGTTGAAATTGTGCCTATTGCCAAAAAAACGCAGAAAATATATTCTCAATTTTGCGGTTGAACCGGTTCAAACCGGTTCAAACCGGTTCGAACCGCTATTTTTTGCTCCCCGGAACTGAACCGGAGCTGAACCGAAAGCCATGAACCCGAACCGGAACCGAACCGATAAAAATTTCGGTTCGACACCCTGCTCGAAGGTGTTCGGGTTAAACCCAAATCCACTTTTATAGTCCTTGACATATTTTTGTAAAGTTTATGGCGATGGGAGTTTCAGGATCTAGTTTCTACGTAGGTGCCTGTACAGGCGTGCGCTTTTCATCCGGGAATGAAGTATACAAGCCTATTAAAACAAGTTATGAAAAATAGGAATCTTCATTATAGGACACAAGTTGTGGTTGGACCAAGAAAAAGCTGTCGTACGAAGCTTAGATCTGGTGGAGATTGGTCGCCATGCGTTTGTACATCCCCATAAAACGCCATCTGATAAAACTTTCTGGCACTGTCCGTGAAACAATAAATTTAAGCCACTATAATTCAGTTTGTAACACAGTGTTTATACAATGCGAACGTGCCAACTCTGATCCACTCTTTTTGTATTGCTTCCTGTCTCCAACCATTTTTATATGCCAACGCTGTGAAGACATGACATGGAAAGTTGGGGGAGACCCATAAACTTCCTACCTGTAATTTAAGAGCTCTAATGACAGCTCAAGTATGTAACATATCTATATTACCTCATGATTATGCATTCCAAGATCTTTTCTCGAGCATAGACAATACCCTTCGTTGATTTTCGTTGAGTGGCCTTAAGGCAGTGTCTCACACACATCTGCTGCTTGCGGGGAAGACCTTTAATCTGGAAGTATTAGGTATGTTTGATTTTAAGTAACAGAGGCACTGAATAATAATATTGCCACTGCGTCCGCTACTTCAAATAAGGTGGTGCCATCCAGCGGCAAACACATGAAGTGGAGAGGAGCTGACGTCCTTTAAAATCTGCACTAAAAGTGCAGCCACATAGAGGTTCAACTATGAATCACAGGAACAGGGATTAGAGTGCATTTGTGGGGATGGGATTCAATAACCAGGTTTATGGTGCCTGCACAGGGATAAACAAGAGTGATACTCACCGTCTCAAGAACCGTATCATTTATGCTCGCAGCCTTCTTCAACAGATCCTCAACCCTACGTTGCAATGAGTGGACTGTGTTGTTCCTACGCTTCAGTCGCTTCTGTAGTATTTTTGCAGCCTCGGTCGAATGCTTTGTCCGCCTTTTTGCTTTGCTTTTCCGTGTGAGTAGCAGTTTCCTAACATACCTTCAGTGTAAGCATGACTATCCTGAAAGCATACAGAGGATAAATTAGGAACTACTGTTCGTGCATTGAAAACACCGACCCATATCTATTACCTGCAGAGTGGACAGTCATCGCAAATTTTTGGGCGATCAGTTGGTTGTCCCAAATCTTCACTGTAGACGAGAGTTAAACCTCCAGGGGAAGAAACTCATGGAGCAGTCCGGCACCACAGCAGGTCTGGATGGAGTCAGCAGCTTCCAATTCTTGGTTGAGGTCTTCAACGCTTGCTAGGTCGACTTCTTTCAGCTTCTTTCTCTTTACATAGAGCAGACACTGTGTTTTATGACTTTCAAGCTCTGCCGCTTGTGTCCTCACCAGCAGAAGCTTCTCGCTGCGGAGCTCTGACCCCGTCGAGTTCGACGAAGATAGCGCAATAGCCACACAACCTTCCAATACTGTCCAGGACCACGCATTTGAAAACACAGTAGACGAACACCAATTCACTTTGTTTTCGTGTGTTGCTCTACCTTCGTCCTCTTCGATATCATTTGGGCTGCTCGCAAGCGAGGCATCACACCGAGCACACTTTAGGCGTCCGACATTGGCATGAACATCGGAGGACTCTGAACGTTCTTTGCGTTTACGGGGAAGTTTCTTCGTCAGGTATGACGGCAGGTTCGGAAATACAGTCGGGTGCGCGTCTTGCGTTAGTGCTGGCCGCTCCCTTTTCAGCTGCACGATCTCTCCCTTGATGATGTGAGGTTCATAAAAATGTTGCACAAACCTTTCGTCGAAATGTAGTTCACAAACGGCCCACGAAGGCTGTAGTGGTGCGTCTCCACAGGGTATACTTCGGGACCACAGAAGAAACCGTTCACTGTCTTTGGGCACCGAAAATAACGCGGACTTTCGCTCAGCCGAGCGGTAACCTGTCTTGCATCTAGGCACACAGCAGTGCCTGTTCCTTGGCGACCGCTTCGGCGCTGACCCCGTCCGTCATTTCGCTCACCTTGGTTATTTTATTTGTTTCATGCCTTCAGTCACTGTATTTAATCACTCCTCGGCCAAATTACAGCACATGCTCACGCTCACCAAGCGTCCTTGTGTTTCTCTGTCTCGCTTCACCGGCTGCATTCCCGCTTCGGCTCGACCCGTCTTAGCATGTATGTATGTATATATGTATATTTGCAGCGCAATCTCTTTGCAACGAGAGTATATGGTATAGACACACCAAAAACTAAACAAAACAATAAACCACTAGCGTCACCGATGAGTCTTCCACCATGTCTCGAGTCGCCGCTTAGAGCAGGCTATATGGTTGTGTTCCTCATTAAAACCTAGTGCTTGCTCGATACGGGATCCCAGGGTGTCGTGGCGCCACCTATCCACGTCTTCCTCAAACGGCCCGCGCTTGTCAATGGGAGGGGGAGCTCGTTCCGGACACCAAGTCCCTCTAGCCACCATAATAGTACAGGCTCTGGTCGTACTAATGACGGTCTTGCGGTGCCTCATTATGCAAGAGGTTGAAGAAGATGCTCCAAAGCGAATGATCCATATGCCTATAGATTCGAGACGTTAGTACGATGCGACGCAGGAATTGAATACAAGAGCTGCGTAAGCGTTCATTTATAACTCGGGCCCAGTTGGTCTGTTGCCGGAACATAACCGGCTCTAAAGCCCTTTGATGTATAAGATTCTATCACGGCGTCAATCCAGAAAGAATCGTAAGGTAAAGAGAACATTCTCTACTGCTGTTGACTAGCGAAAGTGATGGCGCCCGGCAAAATACTAAAGACTGCAGGTCGATTACTGCCATCAGTACGGTAAAAGGTAAACTGTTTCGAACAGGGTCTATTAAAAAAAATAACTAATCACATTGGGCAATTTTATTTCGGTCAAACAATAAAAAAGGGAGAAGAAAGCGGTCACTCACATCACCGAAGTACGAAGACGTGAGTACCACGTTGGGAAAATATGACAATATTCAATAATGGCAGTACCTCCTATTGGTTTCAGTTGTAAACACAAACCCGCAACTGCGTGCTCCGAACCGCATACTTAGCAACAACGTGCCAAATTCCACGGAGAGATCTACGAGGACGTTGAAGATTGGCTACAGCATTAAGAACGAGTGGCCCGCCATAACCAGTGGACACCGGAGCAGTGCCTTCAGAACGTCTACTTCGCTTTGGAAGGCACTGCACGCCCTGGTTCGAGAACCACGAAGCGTCAATTTCGTCGTGGCAAAGACTTCCAGCGCAGCTTCAACGTACTTTTGCCAGCCAGCAGCGACGCAGCGGGCCGAAGAACTTCCTCAAGCTAGAAGCCAAGGGCCAAACGAGAGCGTCACAAGTTTCGTCGAGGACGTTCTCCGCCTCATGACCCGCGCCGACCCAAACGCTCTGACGAGAAGAAGCTGCGGCTCCTGATGCGAGGGGTGAAAGAGACCATCTCGGAGGCCTTCTGCGGAACCCGCCTATCACCGTCCAAGACTTCATCACGGAGGCAACAAACATCGAACGTGCCCTTCAAGCACGGGCCTCCCATTACCAGCGACTTCCCGGCGTCGCTGCAATCTCGACTTCCAGCTGCAAACAGCCCGGACCTCCGCGAGATTATCCGGGACGTCGTGCGGGAGGAAATCAGGAAGCTGCTACCTGCTGCCACAAGCCCGGTTACGCCCTCAGTCGCCGAGATTGTCCGGGAAGAACTTCAGCAGGCGCTGCAGCCAGAGGTTCTCACCAGCGCCACTCCTGAACCACGAAGCTGAGCTACGCCGCAGCTACCCGACGGCCACCGCCCCTGCTCACCCGTATACGGCGCCACCTCGACGTGACCTACCGAGCCGCAGACTTTCCGACGTCGGGAAGGGCAACCCCAGCTCGTCCGCACTGAACAACCGGCGCCTAGGAAGACAGATGTCTGGCGCACGGCCGATCGACGACCGCTGTGTTATCACTGCGGCGAGGCCGATCGCGTCTACCGGAGGTGCCCGTACCGACAAATGGGCCTGCGAGGCTTCGCGCCGAGCGACCCGCGACCTCGCCTTGGGGAGCGACCAAGAGACATCGAGGAGTACCTCCGACGACCCCTGTCCCCGGTGCCGGACTCCACCCCGAGGTTCCCGTTCGCCTTCGCCTCGACGTGCGCTTCGCCCTTCCGCCGCTCTCGTCGGGACAGCCTGTCCCCCCTATCTCGTCGGGAAAACTAAGTGCGGCAAACGCCTGGAGGTGGCGTTGCCGAAGACGACCAAAGTAAAGAGCCTCCAAGAACGCCGGAGCGCTCCCACTCTCCCGACGCCACGCATCGCAACGAAGCGCCCTGCAACGGTGTCCAACAACCTAAATGTTGTTATCGACGGCTACGACGCATCGGCACTCGTGGACACCGGAGCAGACTACTCAGTCATGAGTGGGAGGCTCTCTCGCCGCCTGCGAAAAGTTACGACGCCCTGGGGAGGACCACAAATTCGAACCGCCGGAGGACACCTTATCACGCCTGTCGGAAGTTGCACTGCTCGCGTCGAAATTCACGGCGAAACGTGCCCTGTGAAAGTTCGTCGTTCTACAAGACTGTTCCAGAGATGTCATTCTCGGCATGGACTTTCTGTGCGAATACGGCGCCGTCATCGACCTGGGTGAGAACAGATTGACGCTGCGGAAGCCTGTTCCGCCTTCAGAGAAACCCCAAACAGCGTCAGCCGCCGTCCGAGTCGCCGCCGCCCACGTGAACCTGCCGCCGCGATCAAGTGTTGTCGTACCCGTCGTGGCCGATACAGCTACCTGCGGCGAAGTTGTCCTGGAAGGCAACCTTCAATTGCTTCTGGGAAGAGGACTAGGCGTCGCAAGAGGAGTGGCCAAACTTCAGGGTGGGCGGACTGTGGTCCTCGTCACAAACTTCCGAAACGAAACGCAACACCTCACGAAAGGTGCAGCCGTGGGCCACGTCGAGGAACTTCGAAACGCCGCCGAAATCGCCGCGATTACTGACGAAACTTCGCCACCTCAGCAAGACTGTACGTCGCCAGCGCAGCTCGACATTGACCCTAAGCTTCCGGGCCCGAAACGACGGCAGCTGCTTAACCTCCTTGCCGAATACCGCGACTGCTTTGCGACGTCGTCGAAGGTACGCCAAACCGCCGTTGCGAAACACCGCATCGTTACCGAGGACGACGCGCGCCCTGTGCATCGATCGCCGTACAGAGTCTCCGTTAAAGAAAGGGAGGTGATCCAGGAGCAAGTTCAAGAGATGCTGAACGACGACATAATCCAGCCATCAAGCAGTCCGTGGGCCTCTCCAGTCGTACTGGTTAAGAAGAAGGACGGAACGCTTAGGTTCTGCGTGGACTACCGACAGCTGAACGCGGTGACGAAGAAAGACGTCTACCCGCTCCCTCGCATCGACGACACTCTGGACCGGCTGCGCCACTCTCGATATTTCTCATCGATGGACCTGAAGAGCGGCTACTGGCAGATCGAAGTCGACGAACGGGACAGAGAGAAGACAGCCTTCGTCACGCCGGATGGACTGTACGAGTTCAAAGTGATGCCCTTCGGACTATGCACGGCGCCAGCAACATTCCAGCGTGTCATGGACACCGTACTGGCAGGGCTGAAGTGGCAGAGCTGTCTCGTCTACCTTGACGACGTCGTAGTGTTTTCAACTGACTTCGACGAGCACTTGCGACGACTCCGAGCTGTTCTCCAAGCCATACAGACCGCCGGGCTCACCCTCAAGGCGTCAAAGTGCCGGTTCGCCTATGACGAACTGAAGTTTTTAGGCCACGTGGTTAGTAACGAAGGCGTCCGCCCAGACCCCGAGAAGACTCGCGCCGTCGCGGCATTCCCAGCGCCGAAAGACAAGAAGGCCGTGCGAAGATTCCTCGGACTTTGTGCCTACTATCGACGCTTCGTTCGGGATTTCGCAAGGATTTCCGCACCGCTCACAAGACCTCACGAAGGACGCCGAGAAGTTCGAATGGGCCGAGGAGCAGCAGCAGCATTCGACGAGCTGAAGCGAAGACTCCAGACTCCTCCTGTCCTAGGACACTTTGATCAGGATGCGGAAACCGAGATTCACACGGACGCTAGTAATGCAGGACTTGGAGCCGTACTGGTTCAAGTCCAAGAAGGCACCGAGCGAGTCATCGCCTACGCAAGTCGGACGCTCTCCAAATCGGAAAGAAATTACTCCACGACTGAAAAGGAGTGTCTTGCGGTCGTCTGGGCAATCACGAAGTTCCGCCCGTACTTGTACGGGAGCCCGTTCCGCGTAGTCACAGACCACCACTCGCTCTGCTGGCTTGCGAACCTCAAGGACCCTTCAGGACGCCTCGCTCGATGGAGTCTCCGGCTACAGGAGTTCAACATGACTGTAGTCTACAAGTCAGGCCACAAGCACAGCGACGCTGACTGCTTGTCCAGGGCTCCTGTCGAAACACCTTCCGGCACCAGCGACGACAATGACGACGAGCGCTTCCTAGGAGCACTGACCACCGACGACCTGGCACGACGTCAACAAAACGATCCTGAGCTGCGCGCTTTAATTCAGCACCTGGAAGGGCGCGGGAGTACCGTGCCCCGTGTTTTCTCACGAACCCTGCCGACCTTCGCCTATTCGACAAGGTGTACTCTACAAAGAGAACTTTGGGGACAGCAACTCGCCGTGGCTGCTGGTAATCCCGGCTGACCTTCGAGAGGAGGTCTTTCAAGCCTGCCATGACGATCCGACGTCCGGACACCTTGGTTACAGCCGTACGCTGGCCCGAATTCGTGAAAGGTATTACTGGCCCAAGCTGCCGAAGACCGTTCACTTCTACACACGGTCGTGCCACGAGTGCCAGCGACGCAAGAAACCGCCGACGAAGCCGGCAGGTCTCCTGCAGCCGATAGCTCCCCCGACCGCACCGTTCCAGCAGATTGGAATGGATCTACTTGGTCCTTTCCCACCATCGACGCAAGGAAACAGATGGATTATCGTCGCCACAGATTATCTCACACGGTACGCCGAAACGAAAGCCCTTCCTGCAGGGACTGCTGTGGAAGTCGCCAAATTTTTTATCGAGTCCATCGTCCTCCGGCACGGCGCTCCCAAAGTTCTGATCTCCGACCGTGGATCATCGTTCATGGCCCAGCTGACGCAAGAAATCCTTCGTCTCAGCCACACCAGCCATCGGCGCACAACGGCGTACCACCCGCAGACCAACGGGCTGACAGAGAGACTCAACAAGACTATCGCCGACATGATCTCCATGTACGTCGACGTGGAGCACAAGACATGGGACGAGGTGTTGCCGTACGTCACATTTGCCTACAACACGGCCGTGCAAGAGACCACCGGAGTGACACCCTTCCAGCTGGTTCATGGTCGCAAAGTGTCGACAATGCTGGACGCGATGTTACCCCACGAACCAGCTGTCGACGGAAGCGACGACGCCCAGGTGGTTGCCCAACGGGCAGAAGAAGTCCGCCAGCTCGCCAGACGCCGTATTCAAGCCCAACAACGAGTCGACACTGGCCGCTACAACCTTCGTCGTCGGGATGTCCACTTCCAGCCCGGAGACAGGGTGTGGGTGTGGACACCGATCCGCCGCCGTGGTCTCAGCGAAAAACTCTTGAAGCGCTACTTCGGACCCTACAGAGTGCTTCGTCGACTCGGGGATCTGAACTACGAGGTGATGCCCGACGGAACACGGACTTCAGTTCACGTCGGCGGTCGCCTCCACGACCTCACGACGTGGAAGTCTCCACGTCGTGCGCATGAAGCCCTACTACGCTCGATAGGACTGTGGACCTTATGTGTTCCAAACGACTCTTTAGCTTACCGTCCTTTTTTGTTTGGTTTGTTTCGTGCTGCATCGGGGCGATGCACTTTTAAAGGGAGGGAGTAATGCCGCGCGCGCAGCTTGCCAAGTAGGCAGGCGCGCGTGGCCTAACGGTTATAGCGCCTGCCTCCCACGCCAAAAGCCAGGGTTCGATTCCTGGCCGTGGGGACGCCTTTTTGTTGACATCTAATGTAATGTTCTGGTAAATTCGAGAACCGTGTTGCTTGTTCGAGTTTAGAAAGTTCTACACGCCGAACCTTCTACGCCGATTATTCTAGAAGCCTACGCGTGTACATAAGGGGCTTCGCGTGGCGAGCCAAGTGAGTTTCGCCCTAGCGTTCGATCCCGCTGCTTCGCCGCCTTCGACGCCCGCGACGCTCTGCTGTTATCTTTCTTTTTCCTTTTACTTTTGGGCACAAGTTCGCCCCATTAAACGTTCAGTTTACTCAGTCCCTCGCCGCTTCATCACTTGTCATTCGTGACAATATACTCGTTTCATCTTACGTTTAACCGCAGCGGATGTTACGAGACATCGGAGCCAATCGGAGGCGGTTTGAGGGTCACGTGACCTTAGAGAGGGGGCACAGCGACGCGCGGAAAGCGTATCACAGGCCACGTCCACAGAACGGGATTGGCTAAACGGGGTATAGGCGGGTTCTTTTATATATGATAGGCGAGTGACGTCACTCCCCACGTCGCAAGCTGCCCTCGCCGTGGCAGCTTGTGCACAGTAATCTTCACCCGGAACGTATGCGGTGGGCGCTACGTGCTTCGCATTGTTTTCAGGAGCTCGTTATCATTCATTATATGGATAGGATGCTTGTTTTGTGCTTATTCTTTATTGAAACGAATGTTGTGCAGTATTCTGTATGCGTGGTGCTTGTACTTTTCGCTTCAATCTTTTGAAGTATTTTTTTCCGTGAGAACGCCGACACGGAAACACACGCGGGGAGAAGGAACGTGCTTCGCATTGTTCGCAGGCGCCATTATCATTCATTATACGGTTTGCACTTCACACGAGGGCTTCGAATGATGTCAACCCCTTTCGAAGCAGCTGCAAACCTAATCTTTACGGGAACGCGTGGGAGGGTGTTCCTATTGATCACACGCGCCTTATCATCCATCATGTGGTTTGATGTTGTGTTTGTGGTTTTCTTTCTGTTTTTTTTATTGAAACAGATGTTGAGCTGTCTGCTGTATGCCTGATTTCAAAGGAGGATACGCTGTTTTGCCTTCAATTGTTCGCCGGGAGTTTTTCGCTTACAACGCCAACAACACGAAACTTTCCTGACCCGGAGGTATACAGCTTCGCTGTAAAAACGCACACACACACAAACACGCCGTTTTGCTTGTCGATAAGGCTGCTTCTACTTTGATGTGGCTTGCACGTTAGGGTTTTCTTTGCCCGAAGAACGTTTCCGCTCTTTTCCTGCAAAAACAGAACACGCTTCCGGGACGATTGATGTCCCTGCATTTTTTTTTACTTTTTCTAGGGACAGCATTTTAGCGAGATGAAACGGTCTAAAACAGGGTCTCTAAACCTTTGGCTAAGTGGTCGAAATGAGGATCTGTCGTAATCTCGATGGCCGGGAAAATAATATATATATATATATATATATATATATATTATATATATATATATAGATATCTATATATATATATATATATATAAAAAAAATAATGGGACTTTAAATACGAAAATTAAAACTAGAGTAAACAGCCAAAAATAAATGTAAGGTGGATGAATACATATGTTTTATTTTTAAGTATAATACGCTGCTAATTATGACATTAAAAATAATTGTGGCCCACAGAATTCACGAGGCATAAATCAAAGCGCATATAATTTGCCACACCCACAAAGGGGAGAAGACTAATGAGAGTGGTAGATCTAGTGACAATATCCACGAGTTATCACACATAGGTACAATATACATTAGAACGGAAATGAATTTTATCACAGTTACACAGACAAGAAGCAGGAAACTACGAATAGTAAGGCTGGTGTTAAAGGGGCCATAAAACGAATTTGGGGCTGGGATAAATGATTTTAAATTGGGAATTTACTAATCACATATCGTTTAGTTGGCCAAAAGAAAGAGGGTATAAAGTCCACAGCCAGCTTTTCGGTACGAACATTTGAAAATATAGCGGACTATTTTGTACCTTCTTTCTTTCGAAAGCTCTCCGCCTTTTCACTTTGATACATCCGCGGTTCCCAAAGCGCGTCAGCGGTGCCAAACTGACGTCAGCCGAGCCCAGCTCACGCATTGGACACGAGAGCTGCGTCACTCGGACGTATGCGCTTGTCAACAATCAGTCCGTAGACGAATATTCGGATTCGCGTTCGTGACCAATGAGTGCCCTGACGGAACTTATCGTCACTGGGGAATGACAAGTTCAATGGTGTGCATAAACAGCACGGTGGAAGCTAGGAGTCATCGCACCGGTGCCGAAGAATGTCATGGCGGCGTGATTTCACAATTAGCATTTGAGTTGAGGATTAAAGCTAAGGAAGAAGTAGGAAAATCGTTTCATGACCCCTTTAATAATGTACAAAATACATGATATGGCGAGAGAACCCGCGCTTAGATGCAGTTTTTGTTTTAATTCGTTCTGATGTCTTCTTAATACGCTCTTCAAGGGCGCCGCGGGGCCTTTCACGCGCGTTTATTTTTTGCGTTTCAGCGGCGGCCGCGGTCTGGGCATCGCTGGAAAGACCGTGGCCATCTGCGGGCAGGCAGGAACACCGCCGCGTGCCGGATCTCGTCCGCGGGCCTAGGTTTGGATAGCCCAGTCTTCTACTATCGTTCTTACAACACCGCTATAATGCCCCGCCTCTCGCATTCGCGCAACCGCATCACGGTACAATTGTTTTACAGCAATCCACACAAAACGGAAAAGTTAGAGCCACCTATCTGATTGAGCCGCTTAAACGCAACGCCAAGCGCCGCCGCATGTGTTCAGCGGCCTAGTTTATGGCCTATTCGTCTAGGGCACACCGCACGCTTCCAGTTCAGTAATTTCTTTCCACTTTAGCGCACGGAAGGCAGGCGCGGAAAGAAGGAAGCTCCCCTCTCCCCTCTTGCCTTCCCTGTATACGAACCGCACTGCACCGGTGCGATGCGGGACCAGAGTAATTGGTCATTAGCGATTTCCGAATCCAGTGCAATGCGCACGAAGCACATGTGCTGTTTTCCAGCTGCATGCTCGTAAATTGAAGATCTGGCGCTTTGCAGGTATAGAGTGCTGTACATGCATGAAGCCGCCCATACTCGGAGTATTTTCAGGTCTGCGTCGGTTTTGTAAAGCCAATATCTAGCCGAAATCCGGGCCGTTTCCGCGGGTTGACTTGGTGAGTGTGGTCCACGTATACTATCGGATTATCGGGAATACTTAAAGGGGCCGGATATTAGAGAAGGATGGCTAGTTGGGCTAGTTGGTTTTGCACCATGGTGTAATACGCGAAACAACACGGACGAAAACGAAGGGATACGCCCGTCCTGTCCAGTTCTCCTTCGTTTTCGTCCGTGTTGTTTTGGCTATACACAGCATGATAATAGATCGTTTTAGAAGAGCCACTTGGGTCCCACGAGCAGCTTCAAGAGTCGCACTGCGCATGCGCACAACTTATGCGCATGTGCGGTGAGACTTGCCAAGTTGCTCCGGGAGCCCAAACGTTGGGGCCCCTAAAACTTTCTAGTGGTTGGGAGGTTTCTCACTTTATACAAGCTTCCTGGCACTATGGGTAACCAAGAATTCACTAACTACACTCTCTGACGTCAGGCAACTTGCGGTGGCGCTGCTATCGGCGTTGCCCCTGTCAAAACGCTTTCCCTTCTGCGAATCTGGCTTCTGCGCAGCGTACCTGTGCAAACTCAACTCATGAACTCCTGAACTCACACTCACCGCGCGATGGTGATTGGCTGTGAGCGAGTTCGTGAAGTTTAAATAGGTCATGATGTGATAGTAAGTGACTTCATGAGCGTGATGAGAAGAGATGAGATGGTGAGTGACGTCATGAGTGTTATGAGTTCATGAGGAGATGGTGAGTAACCTCGTGAGCGTGATGAGTTCATGATGGTGACTTTGTGAGCGCGATGAGTTCATGATGAGATAGTGAATGACTGTGAACGTGATGGGTTCGTGATCTGATGGGGACGAGTGAGCCTGTGAACTCTAAAACATTCGTGATTGGGAATGAGTTCATGAGTTCGGACGCTGGGATGAGTTTGGCAGTTGCCGTTCCTCGCGAAAGTTGTGCGGCTTGACTTTGGACAACTGAGCGGTATCGCCAAAGGGGGGGAGGGGGGGACCGTGCGGACTGTGCGGGTGGGGAGGCGTTTTTTCTTTTCTGAACGTCCGATTGTTGTGTTTTCTTTGCGTTTCCGTGCAATTGAGCAGATGAAGAAACTTGGGGCGAGGGGGGGGGGGGGGGTGCTTAAGCGTCGCAGAAACAATGCTGTAGAGAGGTGTTTGTGTAGTTGATCTGAATGATGGCGCCTTCCGCGTGTAAGAGAGGAGAGTCGTGCGCTGGGGAGGTGCGTTTGAAATCTTCGCAGCAGTGCAAGGAGCTGAAGTTTGCTTGCCAGTGATTTCATGGCGTCGAGTTGTGTTCTCGCTGCCTTTGGAACGTTTGAAGTGCTGTGAGGCTCTGTGGATCATGCACATCGGCTCGGGAGAAACCGGCGGTAGCGGGGCTTACAGGCAGTGGCGTCACAAGGGGGGGGCAAGGGGGGGGGGGGGCGGAGCGCCCCGGGTGCAGCGCTCAGGGGGGTGTCACGGCGGGCCACGGGGGGGGGGGGGGGTAGGGGGGGGGGTAGGAGGGGGGGGGGAGTCGCGGCGAAACACGCGAGAGCGGGGGGGGGGGGGGTGTCGCGGCGGGCTACCGCCCCGGGTGCCGCTGACATTCGTGACGCCACTGCTTACAGGTATACCTATAGAAATAAATTTGTCGAATGTAATGTGAGAGGATATTTACTTGATCTTCACTGCTTTGCGATCTTCACTGCGTTGCGCAAAACCGCAGATTCTGTATGGGGAGTCCTCGTGATTGCCCCGGGAGTGAGGGATGACGAAATTGGCGCTGGTCCATCGCGATAGAAGAAGCACCCTATGGCGCTATGAAGCGGGTAGCGCAGGCAAACAGCAGCGTAGACACCATGACGGTAATGGACGTAAACCGTTGACACATTCAGTACACGCACACTTGAACTCCCGTGCCGCTCCGATGGGATCGGGCGACGAGTCGGAAGCGTACCCGTCAAGTGCACACCGCCTTGAGGTCATAAAGAACACTTCCAAAATCGCGCACTCGGGGTGTAAGCATGTAGCTCCACTTAATATCACGTCCGCGGTTTTTCCGGCTTCACACCCATCAAGCTTTATTGCTTCTATGCCCGAGAACCTTTCTGACATAATTAGCGAAAACGCTTTGTTTTTGTTATTTCTATAATCAGCAGTCTCATGTTTATGATTCTACGCGCCGTCATGACATCGCGTGACGTCACAGGCCGTGTTCCAAATTTACTCGATCTTACTCCAGGGTAAGGGTTCTGTACCTTGGCGTTCCAAAACCTACCCGCTTCCAGCGCTTTTCAATCTGTGTTGTCACGTGACACGACCCGCCGGAGTAACTCGAATCAATTTTGAGTAAGATCTGGAACACAGCCACAGTGTCACGTCACGTCATCACTTTACCTGACTCACGGTGTCACACCTGACTTCATGAAGAGAAACGAAGTATAGGAGCCGCGCATCAGCGCCACTGTCTTGTCGCACGGTTTCAATACCGTGTATAGGGGGTATTCACTGGCCGCCATATTTGAGGTCACTGTTTAGAGCGCATGCTCAGAACGAGCTGGCATTAATAGGCTGCCAAGACTGGCAATCTTGATGGTGCGGGGTGCACGTTGCAAAATAACTGTGGAAGCTCGCCATCAGCACGTGCTCAGCATTAGCGCACACAGATATGGCCGCCAGTGAATACACCCTATAGCATCATCAAATGATATTTTAAAGTGATGTCGGTTGCCTTATACTATCGTTCTTACAAGGTCGCTATAGCCAGTCGGCAACAGCCAGGTGGCGCCAGCAGAGTGAGAGCCCACGGTTATACCCTAGTCTCGTTGTAACTTGGGAGAGGGTGAACAATAAGTCCGACATTGCGTGCCGACGGCTTCGACATGCGCTACGTATACGAGCGACACGCACACATATTGGAGCATGAAGGAGCGGAAAACCACATACTTCTTCGCAGTAGAAGCGCACGCCGGTGATACATAGTCACGTTCCGATCGGCCCGCCAAGGACGTAGCCTTCCGCCGTACTGGCATGTTACGCGATCACGGGTTCCTGGCCTATACCCAATATTTTTTGCTTCAGACACTAGGCAAAGCGGCGCCACCGGAATAATAGCTCACGTTTGAACAATGCAGCCGCCCCCTCCCAGGCATACCCGACGTTTCTCGGTTCAGTGGCTAGATAGCGCCAAACCAAACAGCACTGCAAGACTCATATAATACCCCGCGTCTCCCATCCACGCAACCCGATCACGGGACAATGGACCTTTTTCACATACCGACGGCACCAGGCGGTGGCTGCACGAACTAAAAATCGAGGAAGTGACCTACCTGCGCTACCAATCGATAATGGGAGCTACGCTACCAGTTTCTTCGCTCTCCGACCAGCGGCGCGTGCCCAAGGCGATTCTAAAGAGGGGGATCTGTGGCGTCCACCCAAACGTCATGTTTTTCTTTCCGTTCACTTTCTTTTTTTGTGTAACACAATTATATATACGTTGCAATTACGTGTCCTACTCGCTGATCCGCAGCCTCCTTCCGAATTTCCTCGATTTCTAGTGCCGACTTCCGCCGCTTGGCATCGAGTGCTCGCACGTGCGCAGAACGCTTCTCGGGAAAGGTCCATTGTCTCAGCAATACGCACAAAAAGGAATATAGCCACCCACCTGATTGAGCCGTTTAAAGTCAACGCCAAGCGCAGCCGCATGTGTTCAGCGGCCTAGTTTAGTAAATTCCAGATCCAATGCAATGCGCACAAAGCAGGTGTGCTGTTTTCCAGTTGCATGCTCGTAAATTGAAGATTAGATGCTTTGCTGGTAGAGTGCTCTACTTACACGTAAGCGCACCCACTCGGAGTGTTTTCAGGTCTGCGTCGGTTTTGTGAAGCTAAATATCTCACTGAAATCAGGGTGGTGTTCACGCCGCTGCTTGACTTGGTGAGTGTGAGTCCCACGTACTCTCGGATTATCGCGGATACCTAAAAAAAACTGCGAGTAGCTTGAGGCGTCGCACTGCGTATGCGCAGAACTTATGCGCTCATGCAGTAAGACATCCCAAGCTGCTCGGGGAGCCGTAAGCTTTGGGGCCCCTTATTTTAAAACTTTCTATCGAGTCTGAATATTTCTCACTTTGCAGAAGCTGAGAGGCACTTCGAGGATCTTTTTTTTTTTTGTTCTAAAATATATTCATTTCTCTCTACTTGCCCTATGGGGGTCCAAGTATACAGCGAGCATGTGTTCTAAAATGCGTGTTTTGCGGATCGGACCGGCCAATCAAAAGGCAACGCAGGTAACGCGTAGAGAAAGCGCGAGGACGAAGCAGCCGAGCTCACGCCGTCCATGGTTGAGGTCGGGGATAAACAAGCGCACGAAATGCGCAAGGGGCAGTCGAATTTGCACTCCGTATACACCACCTCAACTCTTTGACGTCAGGCTATTCCAGTAGCGCTACTATCGGCACTGCACATGTGAAGACGCTTTACCTCTTGTGAATCTTGCTTCTGCGCATGCGCAGTGCCCACACTTTCTGTGGACACTGACCACAGAAAGTGTGTTTGCCCACACTTTCTGTGGGCAAACGTTAGCTTGTTTGCAAACAACGGGTTGTTGTATCTTCTCACGCAACGCCAATCACCAAAACACTTTTGCGTCGCGGAGTCATCCTATGATGAGCGCGGTCCTTTTCTTTCAGTCTCGTTCGCGAAACCTGACGGCGTATCATGGTGGCCGCAGTGATGACGCGTAGTCATCGGGGGTATTGACGGGATTCACCCACAGTGACGATATTTGAATGGGGCACATAGATTGAAGACGAGCACTGCGTGAGCTGTTGATTTTAGCTCGTCGCAATCAATACCTCGATAAGCGTTCGGGTAGTGGCTCGTGTCCGATCGGTGAAATGACCGGAATAGACAGCCCAGCACATGCTCTGCTCTTTGGCAGCCCCAGCGTGTGGCTGCGATGAGCATTGCCGGCGCCAGCTCATCTGGCCACTTGTTCTGGCTGTGATTTGAAGGGGTGGCTATTGGTTGTTTTTGTCTAATTCTTTGTGCGGCTGCCGTGGCGCGGAAAGAAAACAAACGCGTGTCTCGTAGGCTATGAACGTTAATGATTAATTCTATGCGGTAGTTGCGGAAAGTACAAAAATCCCTGCAGAACCCCTTTAAAGGTTATCTTCAGATACATTTAAGGATTTTCCTCACATAATGAAAAATCATCCGCGAACCATACATGTACGTAACGCGTTACAAGTAACGAGTTACTTGTACCTAGTTACTATTTTCGGTAACGAGTAACGTATTTAGTTACTTTTTTAGAAAAGGAACAAGTAACGGTATTTAGTTACTTTGAAGGCCAAGTAACGAGTAACGGTATCTCGTTACTTTTGAGGAGTAACGTGTACAACACCGCTTAAACGGCCTTGTTTTTATTCTAACCTGAGTATACGTCTATTGTGACAAAGGCAGATGGGCAACCCGAAAAACAACTAACCAGTATGACAGTACAGCAACGTATATCGCTAAACACATCAGTCGAACGGTTCGACTGACGTGTCCAGCGATAAACGTTGCTGTACTGAACTCTACAGCTGGGAATGTCCTTCACCCAGCGAGCACAATCAGGTTCGTTGGTTGAACCTTCTAGAAACGGGTACGGACCGAATGTAAACCCGGAGGTTGCAAACACGGGGAGGCACATAACCCATTACCCGCTGTCCTCAATGAAGGCGCAGTTCTCGAAGATTCACCAGCTCTTCCTGAAGCACAACACTGCCGTTCCTTCGAGCGCGTCGGTAGAACGACTCTTCAGCGTCGCCGGAGATGTATTTTCAAGGAAGCGGGGAAACATAACTGATGAAAACTTCTACAGGCAGCTCCTGCTGAAGGGCAATGACTACTAAAAAGAAAACAATAAACCATGAAACAAAAACAGTTGTGTATTTGGTCGTCAAAGTAACGTGGAAAGTAACTCGTTACTTTTGAGGTAACTCACGCGTTCCTTTTGAAAATCGGTAACGAGTAACGTATTTAGTTACTTTTTGAGCGAGTAACGAGTAACGGTATTTAGTTACTTTTTTTGGGTAACGTGTACATGTCTGCCGCGAACCAACCGGGGATTCCACAAAAATATAAGAGGTTACCTGAGGCTAAGGTAGAATTATTGTTAAGTTACTTAGGAGTATTCTTGATGAAAAACAAGCATCATTGGACACCAGACAAGTCTCCTATAATGCTAGCTGCTTATCTCTGGTGCCAGACGACTTCTCCGAACACTGGAGAGTTATCCTTGCGTAGCGGATGCTTACACTTTGGTGCCCGATGATTCTTCGGATACCAGATAAACACCCTAATGTAGCAGATGATTATCCTTAGATATCAAACGATTTTCCGCAGTTGGCATATGAATATTATATACGGTACTAAAATTAAACAGTGGTCGCACGTCTTAATACTTCGTGCATAATGATGCATTCTGAAATTCCTCATAAGGACCCTCCTGTACCAAAAAGTCTATATAAGTGATGAACTGATATTAGAAATGACACTTCTGGCGAATCGTTTTTTCTTTTTTATATATATTGGCATTTCGGGTGCTCTTTCTTTTTCTCTTTTTCTTTTTCATCTATGTACCTTTTTCAATAGCGATTTTCCTTTTCGTTCACTTCACAATGTAGCAGACTAGAATAGGAGCCTTGACCTCATTGTTCAAGAAACGGCAATTTTTCACTTTCACTTTGCAGAAACTGTCTGAGGCTGTGTTTTTCTTCTTTTTTTTTTTGTATGACAATCTTCTTAAAGGACAGGCATACAAGGAAGACATTGCGTATAAAAAATAAATGTCCGCAGTCATGCTCAAAGCATACACGTGTACGTCTCAAACGTGCTTCGAAAATACTTGAGACGTGCCCGCAGGTAATTTTGTCATCAGGTCTGTAGCAAACACCCTGTTTTTTTTTTTTTTGTATGATGGACGAATAGTGTGACAGGGGTCTATAGACGCTTATCTGCAGATCCCCGAAGATGAACCTTGGATGGATACCTTAGGACACTAGGATATATTCAACGATATCACATGATTACTTGAAGGAATCCGAAGATAGCAGAGGATGATCTATCCTCACCCTGTGGTTGACGGGGGCATTCGCAATAAAACAAGAAGGGGAGGAGGGAAAGGGGGGGGGATGCGGCTTAAAATATTTTCAGCGTTGCAGACCCTGGATTGTACGCGGTACACCAGCTCGGAGCACGCGGAGTGAAAGCTCGCACTGCAGAACCCAGGGATCCTTGGTTCAATCCCTACCCCTGCCCGTTTCGATCTGGACGAGCATCGCACCGGCGTGTGGTCGTGTATCCCTACTGCGTGACTCACGTTAAAGACCTTAGGCTAGCGGTTGCACTGCACTAGCTAAATTACTCATCTACCGCTGAGACACAACTCGCCTGTTGAGGTAGACTAAGTTCAGGCTAATAAGCTGACCCACCCCGCATTTTGTTTTCTTTTTTTTTTTTTTTGCTGTCTTGAAGGCGGATTGATGGCGGCAGCCCCCTTCCCAATTCAATGGGGAACCTCCCGCGCTGCACTCGTCCAGCCGTGCAAACTACACTCCCAGAAAAAAGACTATAGACCTCTTTCAAAATACGGTACTCTGTTGGCAGCTGTGAAATCTCTGCACAATGGCAGACTGAAACCTTAACGTCACGGCACACTAGAAAAATCACACCCACAAACAAAGGGGGATGATCGCAATGACGCTGCACTTTCGACGCGGTTTGATTGGCTCGTCAGTTCGTCCTGTTGGCCGCGCCCCGACGTTCGCTATCTGATGGAATGACTCGCAAGTTCCTCGATGCAGTCGCTCCGCCATTGTGCAGTGGTTCCGACCCTTTAATAATCGGCACGTGACTTTTGAAAGGGGTCTATAGTCATACAGTCATGTCTCGTTCTCGATACCTCGCTATATGGACACAACTTTCGGGGATAATCTGGGAAAATACATGCATTTTTGTCTCGTTAATATGGACAACTCACATTATGGACAATTTTTACGGGAACGGAGGTGTCCATAGTAACGAGACATCACTGTACACCCTTTTTTTCATATATTACACCGGAAAATTTCAGTTCGATGCACAGCGCACTGACACCCGAACTGGCGTATACCAACTTTCACGAGCGGCAGTTGATAGATGAGTGGTACAACTTGTTAAAATAGCTAATGTGCGTGTTACTGCCTACAAAACAAAATCGTTCTTGGGGCTGCCCATTGAAAAATTTCAGTGTTTTTTTTTGTGGTTTTTGATACGTGCTTTATCTGTTTAGTACGTTATATTACACTGTTATCAAGCCCCACGTAAAAGTTGGGGCCGTCAGCTCGACATCAGTGCGCTCGCTGTACGTCGGACTGAAGTTTTGGCGTGTATTGTATGAGACAAAAGGTGTAAGGTTACACATTTTTTTTAGTGTGTACGCAAACGCTGTCCGCTCCGAACGCTAATTGAATAAAAGATCGAGGTAGACCTCGGCATTCCTTATGAGTTGTGAATGCGAAAGCATGCAAGCCGCTCGTCCGCTCCCTTTTTCGTCTGCTGCGTATGTTTCGTCGCCGGTCGGCGCGTGTGCTCCCCTGGTGACCTTGGACGCTCCGCGCTGATGGACACGCAGCGCCATAGGGTGAGTGGTCGTGGAAACTGAGGAGCGCAGCGGCCAATGGGAGCCCCGTCCGCGCGCGCCAGCCAATGGAACCGAAGGAAACTATATGCCGTTTTCGCGCTTCAAACTGATGACGTCAGCTCGCTCCATGAGACAGTTACTGGTTTCGCCTTAAAAGCGGTTTTCTAGTCACGTACTGGGTAGCGCAGTGCTCCCCTACCCTCACCCGGTCTTCGCGTCCCCGAGGTCGCCTCTGTCGTCTGCTAGAACCTGTTCTACCTTGACTTCCCGGCATTTCTTTAAGCGCCTTGGACGTTGTTGCACGCTTCGCAAAATATTTATTCAGTTTCCTCGCTAAATGTAGCGGGCAAATTGGTATGACGTGACCTATACACCGATCAAATTTACCCGTTATAAATTTAGTGGTTAAAATTGATAAACAATAAGTTCGTCTTCATTCCCAAAACGATAGAGGGAGCTGCCATAAGGACCAGCATATCAGGCACGCCTTGCAAAATTTGAACTCCAAACATACATACCTGAAATTGGGCAAAAAAGCGTGGTTTCAAAAGAGTTCTACTTAAAGAAAAATATTACTAGAGCTTAGTTTAGAGATGCTGAAACGTTAAATATAGAACAAAAACGGCGGCGACGGGAGCGATCAAAGCGTCGTTGTGGTCGGCATGCCACGGTTGGCCGAATGCCGACTATGACGCCAGCAAACGATTTATCATTGACGGAAATAAGAATAATGTAAGAACTTCACTTTTGGCGGTGTTGGCAGTGTTTGCTTTCAGAGTGCAATGATTTCAAGCTTCTACTATGCTCATTATAAACACTATCGTCCTTGTTGCTCGCAAAGTAATGACTTTAGGGGAGGGAACCAGAGCCGTTTATTGAGAGAGTTTGGCCATACATTGGTTTGAATAGGCGAGCATCTCGGGCCAACCACAGGCCGCGATACTGCCCCTAGCGGTGGTCGTGTGCTCTAAATTTGTGACACGACTATACTTCGTTTCACCTTATGTGCGAGCGAAGGCAAAACTGGAAGCGCGAGCACGGAAGCTCCGTGCGTTCAGGCTTTGCTCGAGCGCGCGAGCTGGGGAGAAATGCAAAAACCGCTGGTCTCGCGCTTCTAGCTTTGGCTTTGCTCGCAGATAAAGTGAAACGAAGTATAATTTGAGCCGTGCCGAGCGGAACTCCGCGTCTCAAGACGCTCGCGCACCCCACCCTTTGCACTGTTTTCTTTCAGCCAGTCTCAGGACGCTGTTCTAGCAGTACAGACAAAGGCATGGGCACGAGCGCGTGGCTTTGGAAAGTGCCTCCTATGCACGAGGTCTCGTACAAACAAAAGCATTTCGCTGAGCTAGGCTCACGCGCCTGTGCCTTTGTCTTCACTGCAGACATTTGTGAGATGGAGTAGAGGTCTCCTGATTGGTCAACGCTGTGGCACAAATTTAGTTTACGCTCTAAGCGTGGGGGGAATATTCGGCGCTGGCGGCGGCCTTTGCTCCGCCTATTGTCCAAACTCTCCTAATATACGGCTCTGGAGGGAACCATAGGAGGGAGCCACCAAAACATCTCGACGCCAATAGACAATAGAACCTTTCACAAATTCAGTGCCATCTAGTGTCTGAAATAGCAGTTCAAATTGCTGTATGCTAATGGCGGATAAAATCTGGTGCCTTTTCATCAACGGTAGGCGTACGAAAGTTAGGGTGTTTTCCGTTGAACGGTTATTTCTCTATCTGCTTCAGTTTCGATGGTGTCAAGAAACTAACGCTCTGCACAAGGCGCTTATAGACGTTTCCAATGTTTACAAAATCACAGTCCAGCGTGCGATCTTCACAGCCCAGCACGTGCGTGTTCGTCGCTTCGGAAAGCGAGCAAAGCACGCGCCATACGTACAAACACTAAAAATGGCACCGGCCACACGCTCCTTTCTAAAACAAACAGTTCACTGTCATGAGCTGTCATGGGGCGTGCTGAAGCCGAGCATTCCAAGGACTTGCATGACACCCTCAAATGCGTAATGCATATAAGCTTATAAGCCTAGATGCTCAGGCTCCGCATCGGTTTCTGTCTTCAAATTCTTCCTTCACCAGCCATAGAAAGGCCGCCATTCGCATGTACAGATGATACACACTTAGGTGATGATAGCTATCGAGGTGGCCAGACTGAATTTCTGGAAGGGTCTATTGCAAGCAAGGCGCCCCGGACTGGTGCTCAACGTGTGCAGGCACGTGCCCGTGAACATAGCTTTGACAAGCTTGCAATTGCACGGGCTTACTCACACAAGCAGAGACATGGCAGCGTGCCGGCATCGCTGACCTTCTCTCGTCTCACCGAGATACCAAGCCACTGAAGCGGGCTTTGACGAGCCTCTACAAGGGCCCGTGCTAGGGAGATGGACGCAGTTGAATCTAGATTGTCAATTAGCTGTGCCACTGTGTAAATGATGGAGCAAAGCTATAAAAACGCGAGAAAACAAAAACTGAAGATCGGTTATTGAGGCGCCCATGCAGAGCGTCTGCACACAGGTTTGCAAGCTCGTTTCCAGGTGGTTTCAATCACTGAGTTAATCTTTAAAAATTATACACAAAACCTTCCGGCAAAACGACGTTTGCATGCCCAGTCTTAGGTATGTACACGCTTGGAACACGAATTTTACAAGGCGTGCCACATGCGCTGGCCCTTACGGTCGTTCCCTGTACATATAGCACTCTTTTGCTTTGTAAATATACTGTTTTTTGTTGTTGTTGTTTTTTTTTATTCTGGTTTATACGCGGTTGCTTTCCTTTTTCTCGTCAAACGTTAACACCTTTAGAACAGAGATTTTGGACTGGTCGGTTTGTGTACATTGCGCGGCATTTGTGACGAATTGGCGACAAGTTCGTGCAATTTATATGACCAAAGCTATTGGTATTTTCATTCTTCTCATATGCACGGTATTCTTCTCTGGTGGTTGTCCACATTTATATAATTGGGTTAATATATATTCGTTATTTCACACAAACACTGTTCGTATTGAGGACAGTACCTTCCTGTGTCTTCTCCTGTATCTTCTCTCTTCTCTCTACGTGTGCGCTCATAATTACCAACTTCCCCAATTATCTGCCCTTTCACAATAGCACACGTTCTCCTACAATGAGCTTCACCACGGCAGCTGTAGCGGCAGCTGGGGAGCTATCTTTTTCTATGTTTTTGTCATCTGAACGCTGGTTTGAGTGTGGGATATTTAGCGGAATCACTTTCAAAGCGTGGAATCGTTTAGAACGTAACCCAATAACCCAGAAATGTGTCTCTTCATCCATGCGTCTGTGCATTTTACCGCGAAATTTAGTGACGAAATTGACGTCACGTGACCTGACATCCGTGGTGCAAACAGGATCAATTGCTGCTGAACCCTCCAAAAACAAGTGCTTTCGTTGTACCGACATCACGGCAAATACTGCTTAGAACGGATACCTGACGTTATTGACCTGTGAAATACCCGTTTGTTTTTCACCACACGCAGTCGAAGTCACAGAAAAAAAATTAAGAAAAACAAGCAGCGTTCACCCCCTCAACTCGCAGCCAGAACAAGCGGCCACGCGATCTGGAGCCGATTATATGCCGCCAATGTTGATCATAGCCATGCGCTGGGTTTGGCAAGGCACAGGACACGCGCTGAGTTCCAGACATTGTTATGGTTCGGCTGTTGTCGTCAATGCAGCGATTGGACACAGGACACTACCCGAATGCTTCTCGAGCTATCGATTATCACTAGCCAAAATCGAGTATCCACGCCATGCTCGGGTCCAATCTATGAGCCGCATTCAAATATCGTCACTGGGCGGTACTGCTACCGCCCAGCTACGTCATCAGGTTTTGCGAAGGAGAGATTGAATGAAAACACTCGGTTTTGTCCTCAAACTTACAGCGCATCAAAGGAGTTTCTTGGTCAGTGGCGTTGCGTGCGAGTATCCTAGAGTCCCACTAGTGCCAGTAAGCTCGTGTAAAGTGAAAAACATTCCAATTGAATATCGTTGCACCGCCCCTTTAAGGCTCGTTCACAGATTTGCGACTCCTTAGAACTGAGTGCCCTAAACCCCTGAAAATCTCTTACGACGAGAGATCACAATGACCCGCTGGCGCCATCTATGCGGTGATCCTGGAACTGCATTTCACTAGAGCCAAGGTTTGGCGGTATTTTCGAGGTCAAATGTGCGTACTACTTATGAGAAATGGTCGTCTATGTTGTGTTAGCATGTGGACAAGAACTATACTCTGTTTCACCGTATGATGTACCGCAGGAAAGGCTACAAGCGCGAGCTCCCTGCTCTGGGGCACATCCCGGCGGCACAAGCTCTCGTGACTTAAGAGCAGCTGCCAACGCTATGAGCTCGCGCTTCTAGCCTTCGCTGCGGTACAACATAAGGTGAAACGAAGTATAGACGCTTTCAGCGCGCGCCAAATTGAGCCGCCATAGCCGACCTTCTCTTGTCTTACCGAGATGCCGAGCCACTGAAGCGGGCGTTGACGAGTCTTCACAAGGGCCTATGCTGGGGAGAAGGACGCGGTACAATCTAAAATGGCAATGACATGACCTACTGTGGTAATGATGAAGTGGAGCGAACGGAATAAAAGGGAACAAAAACTGAAGGTCGGTTATGGCGGCGCCCATGCACAGCTGCCTGGAAGCGTCATTCCTCATCGAGCCCAGACAGAAAGTTCCCTTTACTTCGTCGTCTTCTAGCAGCCCCCCCCCCCCCCCCCACTCTCGGCGCGCGATAACACGCGTAACCTGGCTTACTAAACACCTCCACCGAATAGTATTTCAAGTTCAATCTATTCAGGGGATTCATTGTCCGTTCACTTCTAGTGAGAGTCAGACCTTGTGGTCCACTAGGAGGAGCTGCTGGTAGCGCTGGCAGCGGCTGTACATTATGACTGGTAGCCGTAACCCCAGAAAAGGCTGGAGTCGACAGTACCAGATGGAATATGTTGCGCCATACAATCCACGGTCTATTTTGACCTGGTAAGAGCAAGGTGGCTCTGCTTTAGACCACCATTCCGCTTGTATTTAGGTCAATTCTCCAGACGCGTTGTCCGCTTTGCAGAGATTTCAACGGACACGCTGCGTGTCTCGTGCCGAAGTTACGTTTCTGTTTCCCCTTGTTTTCTGCCTCCTAGAGCCGTTTATTGAGAGAGTTTGGCCATACATTGGTTTGAATAGGCGAGCATCTCGGGGCCAACCACAGGCCGCGAAACAGCCCCTAGCGGTGGTCGTGTGCTCTAAATTTGTGACACGACTATACTTCGTTTCACCTTATGTGCGAGCGAAGGCAAAACTGGAAGCGCGAGCACGGAAGCTCCGTGCGTTCAGGCTTTGCTCGAGCGCGCGAGCTGGGGAGAAATGCAAAAAGCGCTGGTCTCGCGCTTCTAGCTTTGGCTTCGCTCGCAGATAAAGTGAAACGAAGTATAATTTGAGCCGTGCCGAGCGGAACTCCGCGTCTCAAGACGCTCGCGCACCCCACCCTTTGCACTGCTTTCTTTCAGCCAGTCTCAGGACGCTGTTCTAGTAGTGCAGACAAAGGCATGGGCACGAGCGCGTGGCTTTGGAAAGTGCGTCCTATGCACGAGGTCTCGTACAAACAAAAGCGTTTCGCTGAGCTAGGCTCACGCGCCTGTGCCTTTGTCTTCACTGCAGACATTTGTGAGATGGAGTAGAGGTCTCCTGATTGGTCAACGCTGTGTCACAAATTTAGTTTACGCTCTAAGCGTGGGGGGAATATTCGGCGCTGGCGGCGGCCTTTGCTCCGCCTAATGTCCAAACTCTCCTAATATACGGCTCTGCTGCCTCCCACTTCCGTAGCTTCTGAAGCTCGGGTGTAACAGGTTTTAACAAAGAAGGAACAATTGGGAAAGATGCGCGAATTCTTCGGCCCAAGAGAGGTTCATCTGGGATAAGCTCGTTTGCAAACGATAGCACGGTATGATTGTAATGCACGCTATGCCTCATCCCTCTTCTGCCAGCTCCTCTTGATGATCTACTCCGGCTTCCACAAAACCGTTTCTCTATGGAAGCATTTGGCTGGACGTGTTGTGAACAAAACCCCATTCTTTGGAAAACTTGAAAAACTCAGATCCAAGTAATCTTTGGAACTGTGGTCCGTTGTCGCTGCATGCGGTCTCTGGCGTCCCATGTCTTACGAAGATAGACTTCATGTGGTCGACGACAGAACAGCTGACAAGCTGGCAACTTCGGGGTATCTAAAGTAATAATCCGTCACTAGCAAGTTCCACCTGTTTTCCAAGGAGGAAAGGTCTAGGCTTACTTGCTGCCAAGGCCGTTCAGGAAACGGAGTTGCTATCAAAAGCTCTCGGCGGTTGATTGTTTCCTGAATGCACTGTGTTCACCCTTTTATCATTTCTTCTATCTGCTTAAACAAGCCCGGCCACCGCACAAATTCACGGGGATGTGCTCTTCATTTAATGATGTCAAAGACTTGATTTTCTCATTACCTTAGGAATGATTATTTTCGACCCTCTCAATAGAAGGGCGTCTTCCACTGCAACATCACTTCTGTGCTGCAAATAGGCACTGCACTCCTGGTCTCACGCTTTCTTGGCTGGCCAGCCGTCTGTACTAAAGGGCGTTAGAAGTGGACATGTTGCGTCAATTTTCTGGTTAGATTGAGTTTATGATAATTTTTCGTTCGTTGCTGGAAGATTTGCAGTGAGACCTCGCAGGTATGCTGATATCTCGTATTTCATCACCTTGTCCCGTGCATGTTCCAGAGGATTTCTGGAGAGGTAGTCAGCCTCCACTAGATCCTTTCCGGGAACGTGTGTGATGTCATGAGAAAACCTCATCATTCGGAGTTTCATTCGCTGTAGTCTTGGCGTGATGTCTTCCAAGCTCTTGAACGAAAATGTAGGAACCAGCGCTTTGTGGTCCGTCTCGATCTGGATATTCATCCCGGTTATGAAGTCTCGAAACTTTTCGCACCCCCAGACCACGGCCCGTCCTTCTTTTTTGATCTGAACGTATCGTATTTCTCTTTCGCTAAGTGTTTTCAGCGCGTACGCCAATGGTCTGTAGATCCCGTTCTCTTGCTTCTGGCGCAATACTGCACCAAAGCCAAAAAAGAGGCGTCTGTCGACAACGTGATTGATTTTCTTGGATCAAACAGAACGAGTAGCGGTGTGATGTCCAAATCACGTTTAGCTTTTCAAAATCCCTCTGTTGTTGGTGGTTCCAGGCCCACTGATTTTTCGAACTCAATAATACGACCAGCGGGCGTGACTCTTGGGCCAAACGGGGAAAAAATTTCCTAAGGTAATTAACCATTCCAAGAGAGCTCTTCAGCTCCGTGATACAAGTGGAGGCTTTCATCTTCACGATAGCTTCTACCTTCTCTTGATCTGGACTAAATCCTTTTTGATTGTTGACATGTCCAAGAAACATTACCATGAGTTTCTGTGAGCCGACATTTAGTTTCGTTCACGGTAATTCCAGCCTGCCTAAGTCAAAAGAAGACGTCTCGCAGGTTTCTGTCGTGTTCCTGCTCTCGTGGATTCATAGACAAGGATATCGTTCATGTTGCAGACTTGTCCTTTGACTCCGCTCAGAAGCTGGCTCATCTTCTTCTGGAAGAACTCTGAGCAGATGCAATACCGAAGCGAGGCCGTTTACCTTAAAGCGTCCAAATGGTGTGATGAAGGTGGTCAAAATCTGGGACACTTGAGGAAGCTTAAACTGCAGAATCCAGAATTTGCATCGATTTTTTAGAAGAAATTCGCATTCCCAAATTGTCCCAGTACGTGGTCTGTCACCGGCAGCCGGATATCGGTCTCGTTCCACATACTGGTTCAGTTCTGTGAAGTCAACGAAACTTCTGTAGCATTCGTTCGACTTTGTCACGACTACCATTTATGAGCACCAGTCTGTGGGCTCGTCCACACCTTCAATTGCGCCCACGTTGACCATACTGTCGAACTCTTCCTTGATCTTTTCCATTAAAGAAATTGGGATTCTTCGCGAAGTGCTTAGAGACAAGGGAATTGCATCCTTGCATAACTTAATCTTGTAAGGTTGTTTCACGTAGCCAAGGCTTTAAAAAAGTTTCGGAAACTCGACCTTTGGATCGACTGTCCCGGGTTGTGTGTCGACCACCGCACTCAGCCTCTGTATAAGTCCCAACTGCACAGAGCGGCCTCTCGACAGAAGTGCTTCGTCTACCTTTTTTAGGACATAGACATCGGCGGATATGAGCTTTTTTCTACGGCGAATATCTGCTCTCAGTACACACAGTACGATCAGCTTTGTTCGGCTGGGCCCCTTTACTACTCTTTTGGCCTCAACCAGAGGCAATGCACTGAGGTACTGTCTGTACATTCTTTTTGAAAACGCAGTGACGCCTGGCCCCGTGTCTATCTTGAAACATACTGGAGCTGTCCGGACTGTCAGTACAATCCTCCATGCGTCTTCCTCGGCTTTTCTATGACTCCAAAAGGGGCGGTCTCTTCGGCTTTGACTTCTCTAACTGTCATGGAGCTGCGGCAAACTTGAAAAATGTGGTATATTTCTGCACTTGCTGCAGGTTGCTTGTTTGGCGGGAAATTTATTTTGTGAATAAAAACTTCGCCCACACAGACACGTTTCTTTAGTAGCCTCTTTGGATGGACTTCTCGCATTCACTTTGCGCGTTGGTGGTGACGCCGCGGACACTCGATTGAGACTGTCTTTTACGTGAAGAACAGCTTCCTGCTTCTCCACAGCCTCCGACTCACGTGCCATTGTGGTTGTTTCTCCTAATGCCAGCTTCGCGTCGAGCTGCATCCGCTCGGACAACTTCCTGTCTCGGACACCCACTACGATGCGGTCCCTGATCATTTCGTCGTGTAGGTTGTCGAACAGGCAGTACTTGTGCAATCCGTGAAGGGCCGTTATGAAGTTTTTAATTGACTCCGACAACTCTTGCACCCGCGAATGGAACTTGGTCCTGTAGTAAAATACGTTCCGTCGAATAATAAAATGCTCTCCGAATGCATTTCGTACTGCGTCTCTGTAAGCTTCAGCGAGAGAAGAATATCTTCGCTCTTGTCTCCCATGCAGTAGACTGAGGCGCTGACTTGTTCAGAGCCGCTTTTTGCTTGGAGTCCACTCACCATTTGAAAGCGCTTGAAACTCAGAATCCACTGGGGCCAGGGGGGCTATGTTGCGCTTTTTGGACTCCAGGAGACTAGGGAGAGGGAAGTGACGTCAACAACGCAGCAAATGCAGATTGGATGTTGATTTTGTTTTCTTCTGTCAACATCCAATCTGCGTTTCTCTAGTCGTTGACGTCACTTCCCTCTTCCAAGTCTCCTGGGAGTCCAAAAAGCGCAACATAGCACCCCAGTACTCTGACTTAAAAAAGTCAAACTCTTCTGGTGGATGGCATGCGAAGAGAGGAGCCGCCATGGCGATGCAAACATCAGGTTCTTGAGAACTGCCGTCTTCTGTTACCATCTGTTCATAGTCGTCGCTTTGGCACACTTCTTACTAAAGTCCTCTCAGGGCGAACGTCCTTAAAGAGTCGCTGCCACCATGTTGTGTGTGTTAGCATGTGGACAAGAACAAAACCATTCCTTCTCGAGCCCAAACAAAGAGTGCCCTTTATTTCGTCGCCTTCTAGCAGCCCCCCCCCCCCCCCCCCCGCCTCTACACTCCCACTCTCGGCAAGCGGTAATGCGCGTAGCCTGGCTTACTGAACAGTTTATACCATTGACGATAGTTTTTTCGAGCAAAGAAAGAAAAGACGACGCGCGAAAGAAATAGAAAATGTACGGGACTGCCAAGTGTTCAACTGCTACCCGATAGATGGCGCCAGTGTTTTCTCTCGTCTAGAGCGCCTTCATACACACGCGCGCTTTTGCTTGAGTGGTGACATCTCAGCCATTTTCACGCTCAATCATTTTTTTATGCATTTAGAAGTGCGCGCAATACGGTGTCACTCAGCTCGAGCGCGCAGCTTTGGCTAATGCATAGACGCCATTTTATCGCCCAAGTCACGCACCGAGTGCGCGAGAGCGTCACGCGCTGGCACATTCAGTGCAACAGTGGATGTCTTTACCCTGAGATAGGGTGCCTTCATGTGCGCTTTGCTTGGGGTGATGACATCCAATGACATCTGGCCATTTTGTTTCGAACGTTAATTTTTATTTTTTGTTCTGAAGCGCGTGAAAGGGCGTGTCCCTGCACGCGCTCGTGACGCTGACTGTGGTACGGCGACATTTTGTTTCCTGCAATTTCTTTGTATTTCCCTGTGAGCGCGTGCTGTCGGCATCGGGTACTACAAACGATGGCATCACCCTAAACAGAAGGACATTGAGGCACTCTACCCCTAGAGAGACAGACATGTAGGCACCCTATTCTCGTCCTGCTCTCGTCGTAAGAAATTTAAAAGGTTTCAAGGTACTCAGTCTTAAGAATTTGCAAGTGTGTGAATGGGCCTTATGTGTTCTCATAAACAAAAAGCTGCAATGACCCGAAAATCGTTGGACATGTTTCTTCTCGTTTCTGCAGCTTCTCCACAAGACAAGAGTTGGATGCTGGTGTTTAGTTGACGTACGATGCGGCATTTAGTTAGGTTAGGTGTCAATGTTGGAACCACACGGCGGGCTTAGACAGCAAGTGAGGGTTTGAGTGCCGCTGCGTAACTTAAAAAGACATGCCTGCTGAACCATTCTGGCTTCGACGCTTTCTTGCCGCGCTCCTCCTCGTCGGGTATCTGGTTTTACTCGCAAGTCTGTGGTCCAACGGGGTGCCTGGCACCGGATGCAGGTGCTCTGACGACCAGAGCCCGACCGCTCTACCTCAGGCCGATGGCTCCACACAGGAAAGGTAGGTGCAACCAACAGAAAATAAAACATTTAAATCACCGTACACAGAAAGTGGGAAAGCGGCATCAGTTTGGTGGATCCACTCTATTAAACACACGCACGTACGCACTTTACAATCGACGCAGGGTATCCCCGACGATAGTGGTGGTGACATGTGCGAACGGCTTGGAACTCACATGGCCAGTCTCAAGCTCAGCCGTCGCATTTTCGAGGGTTCCACTGAGGCTGATTCTGTACGCCGATGTTGAGAACATCAAGCGCCTTCAAGACAGGGTAACTACAGCATCGCCCAGCGTAGTTTTGTGCTACGTCAATCCCCGGTCCACTGCTTATACATCTCAGAGAAGACAGTCTGCAGACACTAGCCAGTTTGAGGAAACTGTTTCTGCACATCCGATAGGGTAGATGGGCCGTCCGGAACGAACTGCGCATGAGCGAGTGTTCTGTGGTAGCGCGTGCGCAGGTCACGTGACCCCCCCCCCCCCCTGAGGTCACGTGACCCCGCTGAGGTTACGTGACTCCCCCTGAGGCCACGTGACCTCAGGGAATCACCTATCCCTCAGTACCCTTCCATCCTATCCCTTCGTACCTTCCATCCTCCTCCTCAAGAGCTGCCCTCTAATCCGGCGTTACAGGGAATTGTAAACGGCTTTCATTTTTACAACATTTTTCGAAGCATACATATGTATCAAAAAAACATGTCTGCAACGATCACCATGTCTTTCCTATATTAAATAGCAGTGCTGCGGTTAAAAAGACAAGACAACTTGTGCCTCAGTCACTCCAAATCACCCGCAAAAACTATTCTAGTGTAGTTACGAGGCTAACGAATAACCAGACCAAAATTATACTCAGGATACACACGACAATTTTCAGCGGAGAAACAACTCTTGTGATTATGAAATTCCAGCATTTTCGTTAGTGTGCTTCTAATAGAGAATGCAGTAAACAATTTTTTTTTAAACTCAAACTTTATCGTTATCGATGAAGTGTTGTAGAGCAAACGCCGGATTAATAAAGTTGCATCTCTTGCGCGTGATCGAAATGTCCGTGCTAAGAAAAGAAAACAGCAGAAAAAAAAAGCAAGTGGAATCTGCGGATAATTTTTCTTGTTACTTGTAAACCAGAGTCAGTATTTCGGTTCCCATATCTAGCTGATTGCGTTACTTCTTCAATCAATAAATGTACGAATCTTTTTTTTTTTCTTTTTTTTTGTCGCGGTAAAAGCTATTTATTGTAAAAGAACATCGCTCGCAGATTCACACTCACAAATTCTGCAATACTGTCATACAAACACAAGACCGAAATAGGTGTTGTATATTACTTTTTTCGGTTATAAGTCTGTTGTGAACAGTCAGCATCACGGTGGAAGAAGAGAGTTGTGTCACAACGGCGCCGCCTCGCCACGAAGCAGTGTGTCGAAGATTCGCTCCCCTTTCTGGCAAACACCGTGAGATGGCGCGGCATGATTGGAGCTCGAGAAAGCATCCTTATTCGCGCACACGCTTGGAAAACCTTGCGGCGCTCTACCGCGCCTGCGCGCGGAGCCCCAACCCGACAGCACAGCTGCCGGGAGACGCGCGAAGCCCGAGTAAAATTTCGGCTCTCTTTCAGGCTTTGTTCCAAAACCCTTTTTTTTTTTTTCACCGTGGTCTACATATAGACCAACACGCGGCTCTGACATCATGTAGCTGCGGTAGCGCTGCTGCTTATGTGGCCCTTGCGCAGACGCTTTTCTTCACTTTACTGCACACAGACAGCGCTTGTACTGTGTGCACTTCTTCTGTGTCCCTGTGTTTTTGAGCGCTGTTTGCGCTTTACTTCACACAAACCTGTTTTCTGCGCACGCGCAGGGCCCACACCTCGAGTGGGGATTACACGGGCTTGTTTGTAAACTGCTCGTTGGTCTATATACATTGTAATCTTGCGTTAACTTGATGGTCCAGATCATGCAGTGGCCAGCGAGTGCATTGAACCGGATTACCTACGATCTGCGCTTGGTGATGTTCCCGAAAAAGGACTTCGAAACGTGGAAGAAACTGTTCGTGCCCTGCTCTACGCAGCGACTCTTCCTCCCGGTGAGTGTTTGCTTTATACCCCTATTAAGGTGAATAATAGTACGCGCATGGACATTTACCCCCTTTTCCCGAATCTCAACACTTCCCGCCCCCCCCCCCCCCCCCCCGTAACGAGGTTCCGATGGACCGTACCGTAAAGGACGGGATTCTTTCCGTGGCTATAGCGCTTATGGACATCACCATCATCATCTAACATCAGACATCATTATTGTCGTGTTACCGAGTGGTATTTAAAGAAGAGCCGAGGCAAGAGGAACTAGAACCCCGTCGGGTTTATTCCTCGCTTACGCACATAACACGTATTTTTCTCTCCACACGCATCCCATTCCGCGAGGCGCTTTATATGACAATTATAATCGTAAGCAGTGATGGAGTGCAGGCGAGCTGGTAATTAATTGACATCTTGTAAACCCTGAGGTGGGGAACTCCCCATCTCTGGGTTTACAAGTGTCAATTATAATCACCTTTTCTTTTTTTTTCTTTTTTTTCTTTTTTTCAAACACCAAGGGTGGTGATGTCCAGTGCGTCGTACACTTGGCGGCAATATTGCCGCGAGCGCAGCTGACCAAGCAGGCAGCGCGCTCGTGGCCTAACGGTTATCGCGCATGCCTTTCACGCGGAAAGCTAGGGTTCGATTCCTGGCCGCGGGGACACATTTTTGTTGACTCTGACGTGAAGTTCTGGTAAATTCGAGAACCGTGTTGCTTGTTCGAGGTCAGAATGTTCTACACGCAGAACCTTCTACGCCGAATCTTCCAGAACCCCACGCGTGTACATAAGGGGCTCCGCGAGGCGAGCCGCAGTCAGTTTTTGCCTCAGCGTTCGATCTTGCTGCTTCGCCGCCTTCGACGCCCGCGACGCTCTGTTGTTTTCTTTCTTTTTCCTTTTATTTTTGGGTACAAGTTCGCCCCATTAAACGTTCAGTTTACTCAGTCGTTCGCCGCCTCATCACTTGTCATTCGTGACATTTTGGTGAAGGTGCGGGGTACCGCATGTCCGTGCAGCGCACCCCTCCAAGTTCCCGCAGTACAAGTCCGAACCCAAGCTCCGGAGGACCCGACGAAGACCAGATCGAGACCCGATCAAGTCGCCGCATCCAAGGTCTACACCCGGAACACGGACCTCTGCCACCCACGACCAAGCCGAAGAAGACAACAATGGCCAACCAGGCGCGGACCCCGGCCGCTTCTGCCGTCGTATACCTGCCGATCGCACCCTGAACACCACTGGGGTCGACGGCCTTCGGGAAATCGTCCGCGACATCGTCCGGGAAGAACTCCGCAAGATGCTCCCCGCCGCGGATCGCCCATCCTCACTGTCGCTCACCGAGGTGGTTCGAGAGGAGGTTCACAGAGCCTTCCAACCTGAAGTCCCGATCAACACGACGACGCCAGAGGAACCTTTTTTGAGCTACGCCCCCATGGCCCGACGACCTCCGCAAGCTAACCGCCAAGCCACGGCGCCACCCCGGCGAGACACACCGATGCCGTTGCATCCTCGTCGCCCGGAAGGAGAAGTCCAGTATGTCCTCCCGGAACAACTATCGCCGAGGAAAACCGACGTGTGGAGGACGGCCGATCGACGCCCGTTGTGCTACCACTGCGGGGAAGCCGACCATATCTACCGCCGCTTCCCCTACCAGCAAATAGGGCTGCGTGGCTTCCATCCGAACGATCCACATCCACGCTACAGTGAACGACCACAGGAGATCGAAGAATCCCCCGCCTGCAGCTCGCCGCGTGTTCCGGTCGCCGTCGCGCTTCACCGATGCACCGACCCCGAAGTGAAAGCCTGTCGTCCCTCGCTCCTCGCCGGGGAAACTAGGCGCGGCAACCCCTGGAGGTGGAGTTGCCGAAGACGACCGACGCCAAGATCCTCCACGAACGTCGGAGGGCCCCCCCTCAAACACCACCAGAGACCGAAACGACGCTCCTGTAACGGTGAAGAATAACCTACACGTCGTTATCGACGGCCACGACGTGTCGGCTCTCGTCGACACTGGAGCAGACTACTCCGTCCTGAGTGGGAGGCTCTCCCAACGCCTTCGGAAAGTGACGACGCCGTGGGATGATCCACAGATACAAACCTCCGGGGGACATCTCATCACGCCAGTCGGAAGATGCACTGCTCGCGTCGAGATCCACGGCGAGACGTGTCCTGTGAAATTCGTCATTCTACAAGACTGTGCCAGAGACGTCATCCTCGGCATGAACTTTTTGTGCGAATACGGCGCTGTCATCGACCTTGGTGAAAACAGATTGACGCTGCGTACGCCTGTTCCGCCTTCAGGGACGCCCCAAACAGCGTCAGCTGCCGCCCGAGTCGCTGCCGACCACGTGAACCTGCCGCCGCGATCAAGTGTTTTCGTAACCGTCGTGACTGATGCCGCTACCCGCGGCGACGTTTTTCTGGAGGGAAACCTTCAATTGCTCCTGGGAAAAGGAATAGGCATTGCAAGAGGAGTAGCTGAACTTCGGGATGACCGCACTGTAGTCCTCGTGGCGAACTTTCGAAATGAAACGCAACATCTCACGAAAGGTGCAGCCGTGGGTCACGTCGAGGAACTCCGGAACTCCGCCGAAATCTCTGCGATTACTGAAGAATCCTCGCCACCTCAGCAAGACAGTACATCGCCAGCGCAGCTCGACATTGACCCTAAGCTTCCGGGTCCGAAGAGACGGCAGCCATTCGACCTCCTCGCCGAGTACACCGACTGCTTTGCGACATCGTCGAAGGTACGCCAAACCGCCGTTGCGAAGCACCGCATCATTACCGAGGACGACGCGCGCCCTGTGCATCGATCGCCGTACAGAGTCTCCGTAAAAGAAAGGGGGGTAATCCAGGAGCAAGTTCAAGAGATGCTGAACGACGACATAATCCAGCCTTCAAGCAGTCCGTGGGCCTCTCCAGTCGTACTAGTTAAGAAGAAGGACGGAACGCTTAGGTTCTGTGTGAACTACCGGCAGCAGAACGCGATAACGAAGAAAGATGACTATCCACTCCCCCGCATCGACGACACGTTAGACCGGCTGCGCCACTCTCGATACTTTTCATCGATGGATCTGAAGAGCGGCTACTGGCAAATCGAAGTCGACGAACGGGACTGAGGGAAGACAGCTTTCGTCACGCCGGATGGCCAGTACGAGTTCAAAGGGATGCCTTTCGGCCTATGCACGGCGCCAGCATCTTTCTAGCGTGTCATGGACACCGTACTGGCAGGACTGAAGTGGCAGAGCTGTCTCGTGTACCCCGACGACGTCGTAGTGTTTTCCGGCAACTTTGACAACCACTTGCGACGACTCCGAGCTGTTCTCCAAGCCATACAAACCGCCGGACTCACCCTCAAACCGTCAAAGTGTCGCTTCGCTTATAACGAACTGAAGTTCCTAGGTCACGTGGTTGGTAGCGAAGGCGTTCGCGCGGACCCAGAAAAGACTCGCGCTGTCGCAGCATTTCCAGCGCCTACAGACAAGAAGGCCGTACGCAGGTTCCTTGGACTATGTGCCTACTATCAGCGCTTCGTTCGGGATTTCGCAAGGATTTCTGCACCGCTCACAAACCTTACGAAGGACGCCGAGAAGTTCAAATGGACCGAAGAGCAGCAGCAGGCATTCGACAAGCTAAAGCGACGACTCCATACTCCTCCTGTTCTTGGACATTTCGATCAGGATGCGGAAACCGAGATCCACACGGACGCAAGTAACGCAGGACTTGGCGCGGTACTGGTTCAACTACAACAAGGCACCGAGCGAGTTATCGCCTACGCACGTCGAACACTGTCCAAGGCGGAGAAAAATTACTCCACGACTGAGAAAGAATATGCCTTGCGGTCGTCTGGGCAATCACGAAGTTTCGTCCGTACTTGTACGGGAGCCCGTTCCGCGTAGTCACGGACCACTATTCGCTCTGCTGGCTTGCCAACCTCAAGGACCCGTCAGGACGCCTCGCTCGATGGAGTCTCCGACTACAAGAGTTCAACATGACTGTGGTCTACAAGTCAGGCCGCAAGCACAGCGACGCCGACTGCCTGTCTCGAGCGCCCGTCGAAACACCTTCCGGCAGCAGCGATGACGATGAAGACGAGTGCCTCCTAGGCGCAGTGAACACCGACGACATGGCACGCCGTCAACGAGACGATCCTGAGCTGCAGGCACTAATAGAGCACCTGGAAGGGCGCGGGAGTACCATGCCACGTGTTTTCTCACGAACCCTGTCGACCTTCGTCATGCGACAAGGTGTACTCTACAAGGAGAGCTTCAGGGACAACTTGTTGTGGCTGCTGGTAATCCCGACCGACCTTCGAGAGGAGATCTTCCAAGCCTGCCACGACAACCCAACGTCTGGACATCTTGGTTACAGCCGGACACTGGCCCGTATTCGTGAAAAGTATTACTGGCCCAAGCTCCCCAAAACCCTCCACCTATACACCCGATCGTGCCACGAGTGCCAGCGACGCAAGAAACCTCCGATGAGGCCGGCCGGACTCCTGCAGCCAATTTCTCCTCCAACTGCACCCTTCCAGCAGATCGGAATGGATCTACTTGTCCCTTTTCCGCCGTCGACGTCGGGGAACCGCTGGATCATCGTCGCCACAGATTATCTCACGCGGTACGTTGAAACGAAAGCCCTTCCTGCAGGGACTGCTGTGGAAGTTGCCAAGTTTTTCATCGAGTCCATCGTCCTCCGGCACGGCGCTCCCGAAGTCCTGATCTCAGACCGTGGATCATCATTCATGGCCCAGCTGACGCAATAATTCCTTCGTCTCAGCCACACCAGCCATCGTCGCACCACGGCGTATCACCCGCAGACCAACGGGCTGACGGAGAGACTCAACAAGACCATCGCCGACATAATTTCCACGTACGTCGACGTCGAGCACAAGACATGGGACGAAGTGTTGCCGTACGTCACATTTGCCTACAACACGGCCGTGCAAGAGACCACCGGGGTGACACCCTTTCAACTGGTTCATGGACGCAAAGTAACGACAATGCTGGACGTGATGTTACCCCACGAACCGGCTGTCGACGGAAGCGAAGACGCCCAGATGGTTGCCCAACAAGCAGAAGAAGTCCGTCAGCTCGCCAAACTCCGGATTAAAGCCCAACAACGCGTCGAACTGGCCGCTACAACCTTCGTCGTCGGGACGTCCACTTCCAGCCCGGAGACAGGGTATGGGTCTGTACTCCCATTCGTCGCCGTGGTCTCAGCGAGAAACTCCTGAAACGGTATTTTGGAACCTACAAGGTACTTCGTCAACTTGGAGATCTCAACTACAAGGTGATGCCCGACGGAACAAGAACATCATCACGCCGCCCACCACGACCTGAAGTCGTCCACGTCGTGCGCCTGAAACCGTACTACGCTCGATAGGACTGTGGACCTTATGTGTTCCAAATGACTCTTTAGTTTACCGTCCTTTTTATTTGCCTTGTTTTGTTTTGTGTTGCATCGGGGCGATGCACTTTTTAAAGGGGGGAGTAATGCCGCGAGCGCAGCTGACCAAGCAGGCAGCGCGCTCGTGGCCTAACGGTTATCGCGCGTGCCTCCCACGCAGAAAGCTAGGGTTCGATTCCTGGCCGCGGGGACGCATTTTTGTTGGCTCTGACGTAAAGTTCTGGCGAATTAGAGAACCGTGTTGCTTGTTCGAGGTCCGAATGTTCTACACGCAGAACCTTCTACGCCGAATCTTGCAGAACCCCACGCGTGTACAGGTCCCCTCAAAGTAAAACGGAGCGCCGGAGCGGCGACCGAACTGCATCGCCGCGCTATCTAGCAGCGCCGGCTGGAACTGATGGGCTACATCTGCGCATGCGAACGTGTCTTCCGCGGGGGCCTCCGTTTTCTTCTTCCAACCCACACGTTACCGGTGGCTCGAGCGGCGACACGCTCTTCCTAAAAACGCCGCGTGATAGCACAAGGGGCGGTGCTCATTGACAACACTCGCACCTCTCTCCCACTTGCCCTCAGCGTAATCTCCCCGTGCGATTCGAACACCTAGCGGTGTTCATCGGAACAACGTTTGGTACCTCGAGACGCCGATAATGCGAGCATCAAGCAAGAAAGACGAAGGACACCGCGAACGGCACGCGCGCATGCAGGGCCGGGCTTAGAGCAGCAAGCGCCCTGGGCAAACTGCGGCCATGCCCCCCCCCCCTCCCCCCCAAACAGTTGAGTTCGCAACACTGATGGGCATTACGAGTCGTCGCTGGTCGCTCACACACAAAAAAGAAAGAGCTGCGGGTCAAAAGTTCTTTACACAAATTATTTTCAGTTGGCGGCCCTTTCAGTGCCCCCCTATGAATGGCGCCCTGTGCGGCTGCACAGGTCGCCCACCCCAAAGGCCGGCCCTGCGCGCATGCGCAGACGGCACCTATCAGTTGCAGCCGGCGCTGCTAGATAGCGCGGCGATGCAGTTCGGTCACCGCTCCGGCGCTCTGTTTTACTTTGAGTGGACCTGTACATAAGGGGCTCCGCGTGGTGAGCCGCAGTCAGGTTTCGCCTCAGCGTTCGATCTTGCTGCTTCGCCGCCTTCGATGCCCGCGGTGCTCTGTTGTTAACTTTCTTTTTCCTTTCATTTTTGGGCACAAGTTCGCCCCATTAAACGTTCAGTTTACTCAGTCGTTCGCCGCCTCACCACTTGTCATTCGTGACAATATGAGCCTGCCCAATTTAGGGCTAACTGAAAGGGGCAAATGCCGCATCGGTGGCCTCCGGCATGCCGTCATAAAACCGACGAAAGGCGGCAGTCCATAACCTGGGGTCCCCCATGACTTCTGAGGCGAAACGTCATGACCGTCCATCTCACTTTGCCGCACTCTGTACCAGCGTCTTTATTTCTGTCTCGAAAACGTTATCATATATATCATACAAAAATATATCATACAAAAGACACTCTGCGGACACTGTCTGAGAAAAGTGTCTTTTTTTCTGTCACATTGGTAAGACAACACCTGTTTGCCGCAAATTCAAAAGAAACATGCGTAATACATGTGTCTCAACCACGGTGTGGTCTCGACTCATGTATGATATTGTAGCGGCAGCTATCGGCAGCGATCCAGCGCTTGAACGGCGCCAAGGTCACGGGACAGGCACTAGCTAAGGACACGAGGTGTCTGGACCACGAGCTGCACAGACTATGGGATTCGGCAAAGCCCCCTCGATGAGCTAGTCAAAAGGACAGTGTAAATATTGTAAATAAATATGTAGAGTGTGATTTACCGAGCCTCCACTCCTACATACTGGTGACCTTGGACCGAGCTACCCCCGACCACGCCCAGCTACGCTGCCCTGGAGCCCTGGTTCTTTGGGTGAGTCAAGCTTTGTGCCCCCGTCATGAGCCTCGGAGACGATGGTCTCTCTCCCGGAGTCCCAACGACACTGGGGGCGACGACTCTGAACATCAAGTTCCCGGAGTTCTGGTTATTCGATTCGGAGCTGTGGTTCCTGACCGCGGAATCAATTTTCCGCAAGAGCAGGATCACCTCATCATTGACCGAATTTGACTACGTCGTCGCTGCCCTCCCGCCGTGGTTCGCGACATTCTGCGTTCTCCACCCGCAGACCAGCCCTACGAGACTCTACAGAAAGAGCTGATTCGTCGCACCACAGAGTCTGAGTAACGGCGTCTTCAGCAGCTGTTGACTGCGGAGGAGCTGGGAGACCGCAAACTAACCGAATTATTGTGACGGATGGAGCACCTCCTTGGGGACAAAGCCGCGACGATGGACACATCCATATTTAAAGAACTCTTTCTCCAACGCCTACCAAGCCAAGTTTGGATGATTTTGAGCACATCTGCCACCGACTCAATCTCCACGCTTGCTCGTATGGCCGACCAAATCATGGACGTAGGCTTCCCTGCCATCTCCGCGGTGCGTCAAGAAAACCGTTATCTTCTGACCTGCGTCGATCGCTTCACGCGGTGGCCCGAAGCGGCACCAATGAAAGATATCACCGCAACAACCGTAGCTCGCACACTGATTGAAATGTGGATTAGTCGCTTTGGTGTCCCACAGACGATCACAACGGACAAAGAACGCCAGTTCGAAGAGACTTTATTTAGAACTCTCTCCGACTTCCTTGGAGTTCAACACATCCATACGACGTCATACCATCCAATTTCCAACGGCATGGTAGAGCGTTTTCATCGTAAGTTGAAAGCCTCCATCAAAGCACAAACCAACAGCTCAACATGGACAGTGGCGCTTCCACTCGTCTTGCTGGGAATCGGAACAGCCTTTAAATCGGACATTAATTGCAGTGCAGCTGAACTCGTTTACGGCACGTCACTCCGCTTGCCTGGTGAATTTTTTTCTTCCTCGGCAAACATCTCACAGGAAACAGCAGAAAACTATGTTCAACGGCTGCGGCTACTAATGAAAGACCTTCAACCGACCTGCCCAAGGACGCCCTCCACAAGACACACTTTTGTCAGCCGTGACCTCGACAAAAGTACGCACGTGTTCGTTCGGCGCGATGGCGTGAAGAAGCCCTTGCAGCCCCCATATGACGGCCCTCATCTTATACTGCGTCGAAACAAAAAGAACACGACGCTCGACGTCAACGGTCGAGAAGTAGTAGTCTCTCTCGACAGAGTCAAGCCAGCTCACTTAGCACCCGATTTCTACTCATCCGTAACCACACGCCTTCCAAAGCCACCTCGCGTCAGGTTCCAGATGAACACCAGCCTGCACACGCACCCCCTCGAAGCCAGGAACGCTCGGCAGCCGTCTTCCTCGCTGGGGGGGAGTACCTGTAACGGCAGCTACCGGCAGCGATCCAGCGCTTGAACGGCGCCAAGGTCACAGGACAGGCACGAGCTAAGGACACGAGGTGCCTGGACCACGAGCTGCACGGGCTATGGGATTCGGCGAAGCCCCCCTCGATGAGGTAGTCAAAAGGACAGTGTAAATATTGTAAATAAATATGTAGAGTGTGATTTACCGACCCTCCACTCCTACAATATCATAAAATAATTTTCACCCTCTCGTAAAATTTAGGGTTGAGAATACTTTCCATGCTCAAAATCCGAATGCGCAGAGCAACATTAGTTTATATCTACAGGCGCTTCAGGTTTCAGGTATCAAGTATTCATCATGATTATCATGATTATTACGCACCACATCGCATGCACATTTTTCCTTTCGTCGCCGAGACAACTTTTTTTTATTTTTGCAACAGTCAACCGACGCATAAGGACACGTCGTTGAGGAAGCTTAATTATTGTGCCTGTAGCGCCTCTCCAACTGGCGTGTTTACCGCGTTCTCGGAAGTTTACCCTCAAATTCCGCCCGATGACGTCATGGAAGTGTTTGGTTGTTGCCTGTCGTGACCCTAGCGGTGGCAGAGCAGTGTAGCCGGATGTGGCAGACGCCTGTCCGGCTGCAGGTCACTCTACAGCCAGACAGTGGACGGCAACCAAACCGAACACGAGATGGGACGTCGCGACGACGGCGATACTTGCGCCCGCTCGCCTTTTTCGCCAGCATTTCTACGACCACCCGCCAGGATCGCTCCATTTGACAGCAGGGTTCATCTCAGACCATGGGGAGCATTTGCAATTTAATGGCGGACGCCTCCTGCGGAGATTGGTAGCCACTGCGCATGTGCTGCGATTTCGCGTGCCGAGAAGGAAAGCAAACAGAAAGGCGAAGAGGTTTGGGGGCGATCAACGCTTTCGGTCCCTCCTTGCAGCTCGTCATACAAATGCCGCCCATAAGCCGCGTGACCCCGATCAGGCAGCTGGAAACTGTCTGTAATACAGGCCAGCTCCCTCACACGCCAGCTCCCGTGACGTAACTTGTTGCTATTTGGGACGTCTTTGATGCGTTGGCCCGATAGGACGGTAAACCTTCCAGTCGAAGACGCGTTCCAGCTTAACGACAATAGCACGGAACGTTTTTTTTTTCACCGACTGTAACCATTACCACCTAGACGGCAAGGCCTGCCCAAGACGTCATCATTGGTAGATCCTCGACCCGCCACACCCAAAAAAGACTATTTTATCCAAAAGAAAGGACGCGTGCAATGTGATTGTTGATGACAATTTCAGCCCGGCGTTATCTGCAGGACATGCTACCGAACGAGGATGCAGTCTTGTACGTGGACGCTGACACCCTCTTTCTGAACCCTGTCGAGGAACTCTGGAGCGTCTTCGAGAAGATGAACGAGAGCCATCTGATGGCCCTAACTTACGAGGTTGAAGACGTGGGTACCAGCTGGTACCATCAGTATGGCAAACACCCTTTCCCTCCACCTTTCGGTACGTATTTGCATAACACTGCGCGACACTGTTACCATGATCATGACAGCTCCGCTTTTTCTCATCTTACACCAAAAAGGGTATTGGCGGGCAATAAACTTTACCATGTAGGTTAGAACACCAGACGAATGCTTTCGACCACTCTAGTAGTTTTGTTGATGACAGCCCTTAACCCAAGGTCACACTGCCTATATATCATAGAAAATATACGGTGTCTGCTGCAGGATTAATGACTCAATTATCTAGGGACACGCCTCAAACATTTTCGAAGGATGATTGATTCATAGATTATATGAACAAGCAAAGCTGTCACGATCATGACAGCTCCGCTTGTTCGATATAACAATGTGACGCAGCGTACAAACTTGTTCCTTAAAAAAATAAAAATGTTGTCTACTATCTTGTTGTTGTCTTTTCGCTTTTCAGAAAAAAAAAATAAACAATTAATGCCGCTTGCGAAGAGGCTACAATGTCGAAAAGACGGCCAAAAAATCAAATTACACGTTCGTGTTTAGACAGCGTAAGGTCGGTCTGCCTCTGGATATGGCGACAGCTGTTTACGCTGTAGATAAGACATTTAACCAGTGCAGTGCGGCTGCTAGCCTCGGGTCTCGAACATGCATCACGCACTAGTGGTACTCCAGCACACGCTGAAACGATGCACGTCCAGATCGAAACTGGCAGAGGTGGGGATTGAACCAAGGATGCCTGGGTTCTGCATGTGCGAGCTTTCGCTACATGCGCTCCGAGCTCCGGTGTAATTTCTTCGCTAAATGTAGCGGGAACAATTTTACTCTCAACATTGATGGACAATTTCTCCACTAAACGTCACGCTGTCATGCGACGTCACGTAGTATCATGACCTGATTTGATTAGCTTACGTGACTCCATTATGCCACGTGACTCTATGACGTCACAAGACGTCGTGGTTAGTTTGGTTGTGAGTGGTCTGTGCTCAGCAGAGCGTGCAGGTGCAAGACACGGCGAGTAACCGGGATTTTTTTTTTTTACTGTCACAGGAGCGAACGCCGGCGTAATGCCCATGAACCTCACGCGCATGCGCAGCTTTGACTGGGTGTCGCGCATGGCGCCCTTGATGGAAGAGTACGCTGGCCGGATCCCCTGGGCTGACAATGACTTGATAAACATCCTCTTCAGCGCCCACCCGGGCAAGCTGCTCATGTTGACGTGCAGGTGGGGCTACCGACAGGACAACTGCAGGTTCCACGATTCGTGCTTGGGATAAACGCCCGCCATGTTGCACGCGAACCGGAAGTGCTTCATCGCCCCGGAAAGGGCACCCGCCTTCTCTGCCATTCACCGGGTCATGCGGAAGGTACGTGGGCCATGCTGTTCTCAAACCGACAAACAGACACAAAGAGAAAGAGACAAAACAAACACGACATGCAATTTGTTGAGCTGTCGTACGGCCTGAAGTGTATGGACTGGACATGCTCTCTGTGTGTGTTGGGGGTTGGAGCTTATCTGTGCAAAATTAGCGCAACAACACATCTCATGTGCATGACATAGTCGGTGACAGCCTAAAAAAACTGAGCATATTATTATCGCTTGCGGCGTTACTCGATAATAACTCCGAAAACGAATCACGAGGGAAGAAGCGGTAATGTAATAAGCGACGGGTTTCTTCAGCAGTCAATTACTCAACACATTCCTTGTCCCCCGATCTTTAGCAACGCTAATTGACCTGCTGTAAATTAGTGACGTTATAAGCAAACCTTTAGCTTTCACCAGACGCCTGCTCCGCTCAGCTCAGCCGGTATATTATCTGGTCGGAAGGCTAAATGGCATCGCGAGGATCAGCGGGTGCCGCTGACCCTCGCGACGCCACTGGTTCATAGAGTCCATATACCTTAAGACACTATGAGCGTTCGTCGAATATAAACCACTTATGGTCGTCCATAGCAAGAAGAGTTCTGCTGAGTGTTCCTCCGGTGGGAACCCCGAGCAACACGGACATCAGGCATACATTTCTCTCGTGTCTTCTTCGCAGTACGAGCTCGGCACAAGCCTGGAGCGGAACTTCATCGATCCATTGGAACGCGAGCTGCGCCGCGTCCGGCGACACGAGTGCGTCGACGAGTTCCTGCTCCACTCCAAGCAGTGGCGGATCCTGGCGCGACAGCTGGACACGAACGAGGCTTTAATGACGACGCCACCAATGCGACGGCATCTTGATCAACATATAGGAACGGTGCCTTGAACATGTCTGCGACTGGCGTGTTTAGCCTGTTATTCTGCCCATGTATCAAAAGTCGTCTCGAAGTGGCAACAAATGACGTCACCAAAACCGGAATGTCACGCTGTCGGATGTCGCGATCCTGGCGGTAGGGCGTAGAAGTTCTGGAAACAAAAGCAGGAGAGAATGCGAGCGTCGCAGTCGTCGAAGAATCCCAACACTTGGCTGGCGAAGTTTACGTGGACTACCAAGTTGGAGAGCAACCTGCAGCAGAACCATACCTCGGCAAACCTCCCTCATGAGGGCCCTAACTCACCCTCACCCACCCTCGTTTCACAGGTGAGGTGAGGGTAAGTGAGTTTCTGAACCAGGAAAATTCATGAGTGAGGGTGAGTGAGGGCCGTGAGGGCTGTGAGGATCGTGAGTGCGTGGGGGCCGTGAGGGCGGTGAGTGCGTGAGGGGTGTGAGGGCCATGAGTCCATGACGGGCGTGAGGGCGGTGAGTGCGTGAGGGGCGTGAGGGCCGTGAGGGCGGTGAGTGCGTGAGGGGTGTGAGGGCTGTGAGTGCAACTTTCTCAGCAATTTTGGTGTTGCTGGCGGGTTGTTCCCTAGCTTTCCCTAGATCGACGCGAATTGCTGAGATCGGGTCCGGCTCGAAACAAGCGAGCAACTCGGAGCAATTCGAAGACGATTGAAGCGGCTGCATCCAATCAGGGACGCGATATTTTCACGTGATACCTTGTGCCGGTGATGATGACAACAAAAGACTTGGTTCTGGTTTGAAAGTCATCGTTTTTGGAAATAACTGTTTCAGAAAGATGCATTAGTATTCTCAACGAGATTTAAATCCATAAAAACACGTTTATAGCGCGTAATTGTGTGTCTAAATAGTGCAAGCAAAATAAATTTTCATGATGATGATGGCAAATTGCAGCAAATGGTTGCTGCGTGTGAACGCGGGCGGCCCATGTTGCTGGTGTTGCGACGTCAAGTTTCTGGGCGAAATTGCCCCATCTGAAGCGGGCCTGAGTGGCGTGAGGGCCACGAGTGCGTGAGGGGCGTGAGGGCTATGAGTGCGTGAGGGCGGTGAGTGGCGTGAAGGCCATGAGTGAGTGAGGGGCGTGAGGATGGTGAGTGGCGTGAGGGCCATGAGTGAGTGAGGGGCGTGAGGGCGGTGAGTGCGTGAGGGGCGTGAGGGGCGTGAGGGCTATGAGTGCGTGAGGGCGGTGAGTGGCGTGAAGGCCATGAGTGAGTGAGGGGCATGAGGATGGTGAGTGGCGTGAGGGCCATGAGTGAGTGAGGGGCGTGAGGGCGGTGAGTGGCGTGAGGGCCATAAGTGCGTGAGGGCGGTGAGGGGCGTGAGGGCCATGAGTGCGCGAGGGGCGTGAGGCCCGTGAGGTTGAGTGAGAGTGAGTGAAGGGCTGAAGGTGGGTGTGACTGTGAGGATGAGGGTGAGTGGGGGCTGAAGGTGAGTGCAGGTGTGAGGGTGAGGTGAGTGAGGGGCTTAGGTGAGTGTGGCTGTGAGGGTGAGGGTGAGTGAGGGCGACCTAAAATGCCGGATATTAGTTTATCGCTCTAAGCCCCTCTACGTCGTGGTTTAAGATAGACAGGTGGGGAAACGACCACTGAAACCTGCAGCAGCGGTGTGACGGGAGTGTGTCCTGACGGCGTCCGCTTGGCAGCTACCTCCGCCTTACGATAGGTGGCGCGGTGGGATACGGACTGCGATATGAACTCGAGTTTGTATGAAACTCTGCGAAAAATCGCACCGTGTCAGCGATATTTTTTTTTCTACTTATTTAAAGTAGAACTTACTATATCCGGGCGAAATAAAATGAGCACACGAATATCTATCAACCTTTCACTGAACTTTGAGGCACTTTGTTCTTCTTTTATCTTCTTCGTTTAATGCCTTTTTTCTTTTGTAAAGTGAAATGTTCATGCACTGTCAATTCGCATAGGAAAGACGCTCGTCTTTTTTGGCTCAGAAACGACGTCTGCTATTACCCTGGTCGAGGATCGACATACAAGGAAGGAACAGGCCTCAGATAGTCTCTGAAGACTGTCTTTTGAATGCAGTATCAGCAGTGTCACCGCGGCCTAAGAGCACGCCACCGAAACATCTCATCGTCAATATATCCTGAATTCCAAGAAGCAAAATACCCCCCCCCCCTCTCCTTCACCCGCAATCCCCCCCCCCCCCCCCCCAAACGCTCAGGTTCGGCGTTATCGTCATGGACTGCGGCACGGCGCATGCCTATCAAGGCACTCCGACGCGGCGTTGCTCCGGCGGTCCCTTGTGGACCCTTCCCGTATGAAGAGTTTTATCGCTGACACGTTTTCGGTTGAAAGGTCAGTTTCTTCCCTCTGTGTTAGCCTTGCTTTCAGAGGCAGCGGTGGCGAACGCTCTCGTCGAAAAGTGTCATACTCCTCGATTCTTGAAAAGTGTCACTCTCTTCGATTATATCTCTTTTTTTTGTACTATAGAGTTTTAATAAAAGCCGTATGAATTATTTTCGTATCATATGGCACGCATACTTTGTTATTCAGTAACGTTGATAGTTGTGGGCTCGTTAGTATTCGTTAATTCTACTGTAGAATTAGGATACTTTGTTATTGGTATGCCCCTTTTTATTACTACACGAGGGTACGTCAACACTGTCGAGCTAGAGCAGTTCGTGGGAGCTACGTTATGCCGCTCCAACCTTCCTCTGCCGAGTGTGATGTAAGCATCGACTTGCAATCGTCTAGTCCCGAAGTACTTACCAAGACGCGGTCCGACAGCGCGGTTCTTCCAGCGCTTCAAACAAACACGTGCGTACCCGCTCCCAGCGTGAACAGGTATTTACGTGACTCTTGCTGACACTCTCTTAGTTCGAACGCATCTTGGACGTCGGCCCGCTCCTGCATCCGGTGATTTGTTTCCATACAATGTCCCCTGGCAAACGAGCGGCGCGTGCCGTCTCCTTTTAGCAACGATGATTGTTGTGTTGACTTCGTAGCGGTCAACGAAGGTGGTTATTCCGTCCTCGGCATTCGAGCCCGTTTAAACCATTGTAGCGTCGACATTTCACCGCACGGCCACGATCTTCAGATAAGCGGTTTTTATTAAAACCCCATTAGCTCCGAACCATGCCCAGCTATTCGATTGGTTGTTCGTGTTTCCGAAGACGCTGTTGTCACAGCAACAGCCCGCTGTAGTGGTAATCGAGAGCTTGCGGGACGCCGGAAGGTCTATACGTGGTCTATACTTCGTTAGCCGACGATACGAGCTAAGGCTGCTTAAAGTCACTGGATCCTGGGAAAGTAGTGCCAAGCTCCCCGTATGGTCGCCATTTTCCCAGGCAGCACAGACACGTTGAAAAGACGTCGAAAGAACGTCGAAAGGTCTGAACGTCAGGTCCCTTCGACGTAATATGGAAAGGCTAATGTCTCGAAAAAAAAAAAAAAACGCCGAGTGCACGTCTCAATTGGACGGGAAGTCAGTGATAACGTGATATCAACATTGACACAATGTCCCATTTAACGACCATAAAACGTCGAGTATACGTCTAAACTGAACGGGATGTCAATTGAGAACGTCAAATTAACGACATCATAACGTCCCATTTAACGACATAAAATGTCGAGCGCACGTCTGTGATAACGTTATGTCAACGTTAAAATAACGTCCCATTTAACGGCCATACGTCGGCATACGTCGAAAGTGAACGGGACGTCATGTGATAACGGTCTCGACCTGGGTCACCATAGAACAATGGAGTCAACCGGATCTGGCTTCGTTGCCCGAAAATATGTTCGCGAAAGCATGTATATTTGGACGAAATAGACCATTTGCTAAATCCCCCAAGCGCCCCGGCCCGCAATCCAGGAATCATGAGAACGGTGTTCCTTCGCTCCCTAGTGATCGGTAATTTCGGCCACTTCCATGGTTACGCAGTTTTGGGTGTAAATCGGAGTCACCCTAAACAAGCATCCTATAGTGTCCAAGGACCTGTCATATCACTGTTAAGATTTCTCGTCAATGACAGCGTTTTTGATACCGTGCATGCTGTCCACCCTTCAACCTGGCTCAACTGCAGAAATCTCTTACATTATTATCATTCTCTTACAGCTTCAAAGACGTTGATATTAAGTTAGAAACGCTAAAAATGCTATAAACAGCCCCGCTGACCTCGAGCTAAATCCTGATTTTTGTTTTGAATTCTCGGCTTTTTAAGCAATTCCTACTAAAACAACAATCACCAGAATAATAATATTCTAAGAGATTTCTGCAGCTCAGCCAGGCTGAAAGGTGGATTGCATGCGCAGTATCAAAAATGCTGACATTGACGAGAAATTTCAAAAGTGATACGACAGCACCTTGCATGGATCTATTAAGGCGCTTGTTCTGGGTGATCAAGGTGTTCGCTCAGACATTGTTGGGACGTCTCGCGCTCAACGTTCAAAGAACCTCCCAAAACAAAACGTAGAACTGACGTCGAATAATGTCGATTACGCCAAGGTGTTGCTCAGGACATTGTTGGTACGTCTCGTGCTCCACGTTTAAAGAACTTCCCGGAGAAAACGTAGAACTGACGTCTATTATTGCCAATGACGTCAAGGTGTTGCTCAGACATTGTTGGGACGTCTCGCGCTCAACGTTCAAAGAACCTCCCGAAAAAATGTAGAACTGACGTCGAATAATATCGATGACGTCAAGATGTTGCTCAGGACATTGTTGGGACGTCTCGTGCTCGACGTTCAAATAACTTCCCGGAAAAAACGTAGAACTGACGTCGATTAATGTCGAAGATGTCAAGGTGTTGTTCAGGACATTGTTATGACGTCTCCTGCTCGACGGTCAAAGAACTTCTCATACAAGACGTCCAACAGACGTCGATTACTGTTGAAGACGTCGAGGTGAAGCTTATGACGTTGTCACTACGTCGCATGTTTGACGTTGTCGGAACCTCTCATGTGCACGTACCAATGCCGTCGATAAAAAGTTTGTTAAGGACTTCGACGTCGCCCAACGTCTAGGACCTTATTTCGACGTACTCTCGACATCTTGTGCTGCCTGGGTTGGTCCGCTAACACATGCCTCAGTGATACACGCGATAGGGGAGCCTTTTTTTAAGCAGCGTCCCCTTTTTGATAAACGGCATACCTCTAAACTGGGGCTCCACTCTCCAAACCAAGCTTCAATAAAACGAACCCGTTCTCCAAAACGTGTTTCAATGAAATGGCGTTCTATTAACCGTAGTAAACCCGTCAGGCAAGCCTCTCAACGAGGACAACCTAAGGCTCATTTTTCTAACGTCCTGCCTAGGCAAACTGTTTAAAAAATTAGTCCCAACAAGACTCAACAAATAGCTACATGACGCAGAAGCACTTTACAATACCCTCCTTGGCTACAGACAGCGGAGCTTTACCCAGGACTGTCATTTACAACTCAAAGAACTCCTGGACGAACCCAGCACAGCCCAAATATGGGCAGTGCTTGCGCTTGATCTCTCCAAAGCTTTGGATAACGTCACACATGACGCCATCCTCTGAAACCTAGAAAGCACGAACTGCTGAAGCAAGACGTACAACTACACCAGAAGCTGCCTAAAGGACGGCTCAGCTCAATTAACAATAAGACCGCTTCAAGGAGATGGCCTTTCCATCAACAGGGGCACACCACATGGCTCAATTCTATCTCCAACACTGTTCGATCTAGCCATCATGCCCCTACCCAAGGAATTGAATGCCGTTCTCAACGAACGACACTCCACCTACGCCACTAATGTTTCACACGCGTTTATAAAAGAAGCACTGCAACATGCAGCTGATATAACGCAACGCTTTTTATTTATTTATTTATTCTTGAGCTGAAGATGTCTACCAACAGCTAAACGCCTTACCGGTGGTACACCATAATACATTCAAACTGAAACTTGCAATGTGAATACTGCAATAACGTAAGTATAAAGAAACATCCAAATGCAAATGTTCTATGTGATTTCCGCTTAAAGACATCTTTTACGGGTGACGAAAGATTGTTTTACAAGTCCACCATTCCTGAGAGAGGCGAGAAGTTTAAATGTCAAAGAACATTAAAAAAAGTTCATTATATCTATACCTGTTTTCACCTCAAGAAAAAAGCACGTTTTGCGCATTGTTCCTGCGCGGCGCGAAATAGTTCATACGAGATTCGGTTGTCTGAGGAAAAACGATGCTTTTGGCGTTTGGAACGTGTACGTCTTGATAATATAACATACCTATATCTAATCTAAAATTCACCTACATACGTCTTCATTATCCACATAAAGGGGAAAAGTAGTAATGTTCCGCGAGGAGCCGAACTTGTTTTACTTCGGTTCTTGAGGTGAAAACAGGTATAGAGAAGCGAGATGGTACACGCTTGCTTATATTTGTTAGCAAGCCTGGGCAAGCTACTCCGCCGTTCAATAGTGTGTGCAGAAATAACAAATCCCTTATATATATTATCACTACAACTGTGATTATTTGCAAATTTACAAAGTAGCCAGCTCTAAACATAATAAACGTCAATGAATTTTACGCAGTTGATGCAAATTCTAATTTTGAGCGGACGAAACAGTTATATACGCCTCGCAAGTGGGCTCATTTTCGTCTTCTGCGCATGAGAAAGGAAGTAGCGGTGACGTCAGAACGCCGAGCCCTGATTGGCTGATCGCGACCCCCCTATCTGAGCGTCGTCTGCTTCTCCTTTGCAACGTCGTCTGCTCGCAACGTCCGCCTGTCTTACCTTTCCTGCGACTTTCGGAAGTGCAGGTCTTTACGAGCGAGCTCGACTTCGCCTTTCAGAGAGGGCAGACGAAATAAATCGAGCGGTACGTTGTTTTTCACAACTAGCAGACGCGCATCAAGGAGAGAAGTCAAAGGACTCACTGGCGAGGTGTCCCGAGGCGCCGAGGTTTGTTTGCTAAGAACCGAGAGTGAGCGTGTTAGTGTCCGCAAGTTCCCTCCCAAATACTTTTTCCCTCCTTTCGTGTGCGGCGAGACTCCTCACACTTTAACGGCGTCGGCGGGTCGGCGCAGTTAACATCGTCTGCTTTACGTGTGCTAGTCAAAGCGATGGCTGCTTTACCTTTCCGGCGTCTGTCGGAGATTCACCGCTTTTTCACCGGCGAGAGTCACCGCTGCCTCGGAAAACAAGGAGATGAGAAGAGGAAGAGATTGAAGGGCTCACAAGGGTCGCGCGGGCATATTCCATTCAGCACGCCAGCCGGTCGTGGGCAGACGGTCTTGGCCAAGGACCGTCGGAGCACCGCTGTGCCTGCTAGGCCTATCTGCCGAGCTCGCTTACTCGGGGTCGGTGGAATCGTGGCCGTTGGAGCATTTCCCGGGTGTTTGTGGATCCAGCGTTCTTGTTCGTCGTGGTTTATTTCAAGTACTTTTTCCTTTTTTTTCTTGCTGCTTGCAGTCGGGACGCGTGAGAAGAGCACGTACAAAAATAAACGTCCGTTGATCGTCGCGACCAAGTAACTGAGCGACGCTGTCGGCCATGCTGAGTTGATCGTCGTAGGATTCCGTCGTAACCTGAGCAAAACTTACGATAATTTCGCTTCGTGAATACGAATTTGTTCTCACGTTTTGTCTTACGCACTCTTTTGGTGTAAGACGGTTTTGTGAATCTGGCCTCTGCACTTCCGAAAGTCGCACGAAAGGTAAGACAGACGCAGACGACGTTGCGAGCAGACGACGTTGCAAAGGAGCAGACGACGCTCAGATAGGGGGGTCGCGATCAGCCAATCAGGGCACGGCGTTCTGACGTCACCGCTACCCCCTGCGCAAGAAGCAACGTTACTAGATTACCTCAGTTGTGAAACTCCCGCGGAGAGGGGTACCCCCCCTCACTCACCTCAATCCGCCTAGAGTCGTTCGAAGCGCCATCTATATTTTCGTTTCATAACTGTGCATTCTAAAGAGCACAGCTGAAGCGCCAAATGGCGATCACAACGCCGCCATTTCTCCCGCAGCGGTCACTCTACGAACTGCACGTGACATCTATTTTTGGCTTCAATCGGGTTACAGGGGTTCCACCCCCGTCTCCCTTGTGGACGCGCCGCGAAATACCCCCACAGTTAAAATGCACCTAGGTCGGGACGCGCTACCTGAAATCCCCGCTGAGGCATGGTTGTATAAAAACAATATTAATTGGGCTGCAAAACCTTGAAAACTAAAAATTTTAGAAAACACCACCCGCCCCATTTTGTACTAATCTCCAATAAAAGTTACTACAAGAAGAGTTTTTTTCGTTGGTTTTTACGTTTCTAGTGACGTTGAAACGAACGTATCCCGATTCAGTTACCAAAGCAGCCGTCCGGCGGCGCGTCGAGCGAATCTGGGCGAGTCGTGGTGAGTGAGGGGGGGTACTGTTCGTGCATGCAGCGTCTATGAACAGTTCCGTAACTGAGTTAATCTAATAACGTTGGCAAGAAGCAGACGAACTTGCCCTCCGCATAGTTCTATTGCAGTTTTCGGGTTTTAAAGTGTTGTGCTATTCTGGACATCATGCTACGTATTCTCAATGAGGAAGCAACTCCTTCGCCTGTGCCTCCATTCAAAGGGCGGAATCCCATAACACACCGAGATCTCGAATTTCATACTTCCGCTTTATTTCACATATGTTCAGCATGTAAGAATGCGTATGTATTACATTTTTCGGCTGAATGTAATGACTCAGATATTCTAAAAATGTAACATAAGAGAATTCTTTCAAAACCGCATACTGACCGCGATAATATTTCTTTGAAAATTCAAGCTATCTCCAGGGGTTTCAATTTTATGGAATACTTTTATGTCCTCTGCATAGCGCAGCATCTGAGAAACTTTTATAAAATCAAAAACATAATTGAAAAAAAATGTATAAAAGGGAACCAAGATTTGACCCCTGAGGAAAAGCAGCCAGCGACGTCTGGGGCAGACATGACTCCTTGAATGCGTACAAAGTTCTCGCGCCCCGACAAATAACTTCTGAACCACCTTCTAGCTGTACCTTTCGGTTACTCAATATTCAGACATCTTTACTAACAGCAATTCATAATTGACCATACTGAAAGCTTTCGGCACATCTAAAAAGATACCTCGACCCGTCCTTGGTTTGGGACGCAAAACTGCATAAACTAACAAAGATTTGTTTCTACCAATCTGCCCTTCATAAAACCATGTTGAGCAAAGTTAATTCAGTGTTCAAAAAGCGACACAGTCGTGCACAGACAACCATCTCAAAGCCTTTGGATACGTTAAACAGCAATGAAACCAGAGTATAATATTTTTTTTTTTATCGGTTGGATCTCCTGATTTAAAAACAGGAACAATCACAGCACCCTTCCACACGGTAGACAACGACTCTGGCCTTAAAGAAAAATACAAAAATGTTATAAAACAGGTGCGAATACGCTACAACAACCTCTTAGAATAAAACTGTGAATTCCATCGAGTCCTGTCGATAGCTTTGGCTTGAGTTTCCCCACTGAATTAATTTTTTTCGGAACTCTCGACCTTCATCCGCTACCACCCATTCCCCGCAACTCCAACGAGTGTGAAACGGGTCAACATCAACTGATTAAAATAAAACTGATGAACTACAATCTTACAAAAATTCTGAGCGACATCAGGCAGGGAGTGATAATTACAACCTCCTTTATTCACAGTAATTTGCTGTCGTGTTTCTTTTTTTCTTTTTGTATTTCTTCGTAAATCGCCAACTTTCTGTATCGTCGCTAATGTGTCCCCCCTTTCTAAATGTTTAAAAAGCACCGACACGTTCAAATAGTACAAATATCTAGGATGCGTCCTTAGGTTTCCTTCAATTCTCTCCTTTTGTGACTCATATCATCATGCTGATCAATTTTCTTCGCTAAAGTTCTACACATTTATTTGTCATACCAATACTTTAAGCCAGTCAGCTTGTACTGCCTTTGGTAATTAGGTTTTCTGCAACAATTCCGTCTCAGTTTCGGTGAAACACAAAAAGGAACCTTTGAAGATTTTACTCTACCCACAAGAATGAACAGTGTTAACATCGTTTAATCTTGCTTCCACGTACCAATCTAGATTATTGTAATATCTGTACAATATAATCACGCCTATTATTCCGAAAGTAAGGGCAGCTTTCGTTCGAGGCCTGGAAATAAACAAACAGCTCAAAAGGAGGGTGGTACTTGTCTACCCTTACCAACAGAGCACAAGCAGCATTGACTTTAGGGCACTGGTCATTTCAGAGAAAGAAATCCCCCTATTGAAAATTCCATCAAGGTACGTAATTTGGGACGCTGACTGCCAGTCAGCAGCCCTGGTGGAACGTGCCCTGATGGTCCATCAGATGACATCTGACCATTTTATTCAGCGAAATTTCGTCGACAACATTTGGTTTTCCCAATGTTAATCGTAAAAAAGAAATGTAAATATCGCCAATTGCGTCGACAAAACAAAATGATCAAAAGATTCCAAAAAAAAAAACAAAAAAAAAAAACAACCCCGCACGGGGGATTGAACCCGGCACCGCTTGCTCATGAGGCAGACGTCTTACCACTAAGCTACACTGCAGCTTCAAAAAACTCATTTTGAGAACTCGTTTTATACGAGACTTTCGGGCGGCACTTGAACGCGTGAGAAGAGTACCGTCGGACGGCACTCGAACGCTCTGCAAGAGTGCCGTCGGACGGTACCCCACCAGTAATACACGCGCCGTCTGACTCTCTTTCGGACGGCACTTGTAGGAGCGAGTGGACCGTCGGATGGCACTGTAGACACAGCCTCTAAGGAATGCTTCGGCTCCATATGCAGTTAAGCCTTCAGCATGTTATGCAAAGCACTCGTACATCAATCGCCGTACTTCAGTTCTACTCACCTGCCATGTAGAGTACTTTCGCGTCGTAGAACCCTCCTTTTGTTCGCGTGTCTCCAGCCCAGTAGAGCTGGTACACCTTGGCGTCTTCAACTACACCGCTAAACTTCCTTACATAGTCGGAACTCCCGAAACACTGGGTCTTTTCGAGGAGAAATTCTACTAAAACGTAAGACGTTGTAGAGCTCGGGCGGGATCGACAGGTTGGAGCAAGCGGGCAAACAAAACGAGTCGAGAGCGATCATTCATGGAAGCTCGGCGAAGCCGGGCGAAGCGAAAGTAAAGGAGTAAGTGGCGCGTTCGGCCAGTTCGGCGTTCGGCGGGCTTCTGATCAGTGTTGTCGGTCGGTTGCGTGTCATATCTCTAACATCAGCGGTTTTATGGTTACACGTCCCGAAATCGTTTTCTCGTGCATAGATTATTTTTCGTATTCATAGATTTGACGAAATATTGGTATTCGAACGAACTTTACGTCCATTGACCGTACGTCTGTCTGCCCGTCAAAGCTTTTTGACGTACAGTCAGAGACAATCGATGTCCAATCAGAATCGCCACCAAGAAATCTTGACGGCATTTCGCGGCGGCCGACTGCCACCAGCAAACCATCAGAAAGCCGACAAGCGGAGTCTGACTGGAGTTTGACTGTCGGTCAGAGTAACTTGTTGGCCAATCAGACGTGCTTGACGTACAATCAGGCACAGACGGGTATCCACTAGAAAACATCGACTGCCAGACAGCGTTACATTGATGGATTTTTCCTTCGGGCCAACACGTAATCAGCCCCATTAAAAATGCTGTTACATTGTGCGAAATCATTAAGGTGTGCAAAATCAAGTAAACAAAAAGCTCTTAGTCTGCAGAGGACAAAGGACTCTTCTGCTTGACGGAGACACCTGAATTCAAAGTCGTCAAAGAACACAACCCCAACAACTGCAACCTCTGATCAAGGTACTCCTAAACGACAAGAAAATTCCTTAGAAAAACGCCGTCACGATCCTGGGAACAACAGAGCAGTGGGCAAGCCAATCTCACCATAAGAAAACTTATCGACCAAATCAATCAAATAATTCAAGTCATCAAACGCATCTCCAACAGGCACAAAGGACTAGAAGAAACAGACTTACTGCGACCCAAGAAGGGTCTTGCCATTTCCAGCTTCATGTTTCATATTCCATAGGTAAACGTCACCAAAACAAAATTTAACGAAGTACAAAAACAGCTAAGGAAAGTCCACAAACTGGCACTACGCGTCCCCATATACGCCAGCCAACAAGCTCTAGACGACGCAGGCCCAACACGTGCACTAGAAGAACGCCTGATGGCCCACAAGGTTGGACAATTAAGACTCCTACGAAACACAATCCAGGGACGCAACATCCTACGCACCCTGGGCTATCAAGTGGGCGATAAGACTCAACGAACGTAAAAAGGCCATTTTCAGCCTCCAACACAGGGCAAGAATTAAGGTATCACCAATACCAACTGACACGAACCCTGACCGGCACCGTTAAAGACGCAAACTACGTGTGCAAGCAACCCACGAAGTCAGCCGACGACCAACGAGCACTCTGCATCGATACCAATCTTGCACCGGATATCTTTTCGGCGCCAGTGGCAGCTGTAAACAAAGAGCTTTTTACGGTTTTATTAATCCCAATACCTGAATACCACTGCCCAACCCAAGCATAAATAGCTGCAATTACTCTGGCTCTCGCAACTGATGCTCAGATTCCAAATAATTAATCATCCTAACGGACTCGCAAGAAGTCTGCAGAGCACTCCGTCTAAAGGGGTGTCAAAACAGGATACTACAAAACGCACGACTCCGACAAATCGTGTGGCGCTCCGCTTCCGGCCGCCGGGGTGAAATTTTCCCCTGTCAAATCTGCCGGGGCAAAACTTCCCCCGTCAAATCTCCCCCTTGCTACCTCCACGGCGGCCTTGCTCTGCTCATCACGTCGGTTCGGAGAGCCACTCACACACTCTGTTGGCTGTCGGTCAATCGCTCAAGGCCTCCGCCGCTATGGAAGTCCCGAAAACGGGAAAGGAAAGACTCGAGTGCGAGGGGGCAAGCCAGGCGAGCGCGCGTCGTGTCCAAGGTCGTGTCATCCGTGTCATCTTATAGCAGTTCTGTGGATTGGATCGGATTCTTGCGGCTCTTGTTCCCAATGTACCTAGTATAGACAAACAAACCTCGTTGGTTTGGAGTTTAATAAAATAAATGATATGTTCTTAAGTACTCAGTGTTTCTACATACAACTAAAAGTCTCACTGTTGCGCACTGCACTGTTGTTTCGAGCTAAGAACGTGGATTTTGACAAAAAAAGTTGAGCCGGGGCGGCCGAAACGCGTGATTCGACGCAGGAATCTCCCAAATCCACCCGAAGCCGGACCTCTTTGGCCATCCTGCCGAGGTGACGGCAGTAGCAAGGCCGGCGACCTCGTGAGCCGCGGGAGATAGACAGGCATCAGTCACACCAGTGCCAGGAGGATAGAAGGGTAGGAGAGGGCATTCAGCCGCGAAGCCTCCACAAGCCATGGTCCCTTGACGCCTCGCCTCTTTCTCATTTTCCTCCTTACTCTCCTTACTTATCAGCCCAACATGACCACATCACGTGACCGTAGCTAGCCTTCGTCTAGCCTTCGATCTGATAAAACCTACCGGACGGAGCGCGCGCAAGCCTGCAAGGAATCCTTCCACAATCAGCCATCCATCTCGCACGTGACATGTCACGCGCACCAATCGCCAGAAAGATCTGCGGTCACGTTGGGCACAATATTGTTTAAACGTCTCACCTTAGCATGGACTAACTGCGAAGGCTGTGCAAGCGCGAGCTGGTAGCATTGACTGCCTTGACTGGAGCACTCGCTGCACGAGCGCTCGTGCAGCCACCGAGGCTTCACAAAAAGCAAATAGCTCGCGCGTTTAGCATGCGCGGCTAACAATAGTCCGTGCTAAGGTGAGACGAAGTATAGGCTTCACCAATATTGCAACGTGCCCCCTCCTAGTACTTATAACCTCCTTGCACCAGCGGCAGGTGGCGTGTGACGTCAAGTCTGACGAGCACCGACGTCAAAGAAAAAAGAACGAGGCGAGGAGGAAAGTCGTGAATTTGGCTTGGCCGGTGTCCAAACAGACATACGACCGACGACTCCCGAACGCTTCCATTTTGACGATTTTTGCAGGAGTCGTGTGGCCTGACGACTTTTGTAGAGCCTGTTTGGACAGGCCTTAAAGGGGTGTCCAAACAGGATACTACAAACGCACGACTCCGACAAATCGTGCGGCGCTCCGCTTCCGGCCGCCGGGGGGAAATTTCCCCCTGTCAAATCTGCCGGGGGGAAACTTCCCCCCGTCAAATCTCCCCCTCGCTACCTACACGGCGGCCTTGCTCTGCTCATCACGTGGGTTCGGAGAGCCACTCACACGCTCTGTTGGCTGTCGGTCAATCGCTCAAGGCCTCCGCCACTTTGGAAGTCCCGAAAACGGGAAAGGGAAGACTCGAGTGTGAGGGGGCATTAAGCAAGGCGAGCGAGCGTCCAGTGTTGGACAAAATACTCGATAAAAGTATTTAAGTTAAGTTACTAAATACATGCTTCATAAAGTATTTAAAATACTACTCAAGTTACTTTCACTGTAAAGTATCTTGAGTAGAGTACAAATACTTAGAAATGTAATTCAGTTACTTTTGAAGGTACTTCCGCATTGCGTAATTTGTATCGACGTTTGCTCACGGCTGTATAATTGTCATTGTCACAACGATAATTATACAGCTGCGCAAATCTTGGTTACCAGTATGGTATATTAGCAAGCAACAACACAAAACGGAAAAAGAAAAGAAAAAGTATCGTAGGGCTATTTTATGCAGTCCAACTATAAGGAGCAGAATATTTTCACGAATGACAAATGATGAGGCAGCGAATAACTGAAGAAACTAAAAGTTTAATGAGGCGAACTTGTGCCCAAAACAAAGTAAAATAGGGTAGCGTTGCAGGCGTCGATGAAGGCGAAACGGCAGGATCGAGCGCTGGGACGAGACTGACTGCGGAGCGCCACTCTGAGCACTTTTGTACCCGCGTGGGTTTCTGGAACATTCGAAGTAGAAAGTTCCGTGCGTAGAACATTCGTAACTCGATCACACGACAAGGTTCTCGAACTTACAAGAATGTCAAGTTGAAAGAATAAATAAAAGAGGAGTCCGCTCCCTGGTATCAAACCCGGAGCCTCCGCGCACAGCCAAGCGCGGTAAGCATTCGGCCACGCGCTCGCTTTTTTTTTTTTTTTCTTTATTGCATAAAGCAGGGAACACATGAAAAATAATAATAAAAATGCTCTGCAAAGCTTTTGCAGGGCATGTTAAAAGGCTTTCATTTCCAGTAGCTCTTTGCAAAGGCCTAGCCATTCAGGCTTGGGCTCACGGGTGGAACAAACACTTTCTATTTGTTTAACAAGGTCGAAGAAATATAACCGAACTTCTTTGGTATTGGGGTCGGCGTGACGCACTGCCATGCGCGACCGCCATATACTGCACAGTCCTAAAAGAAAGAACATATCAAAAGGTACACAATCGTCGTTGCTTACACTCAAAAATCGTATGCCCGACGGGCTGATACAGAACTCTTTCTTTAACGTACGCTGGAGGACGTCCCAAAAAAAAAACTGCGTCCCAACAGAAAATAAAAACGTGCTCAATGGTCTCGGGTTGCTTACACAACATACAATCCACCGGCCATGGTACACCTACGCCCTTTTCTCTCAGCCAAGCTTTAACTGGGAGAATATTGCTGTGCAATTTGAAAAAGAAAGTTTTGACAGCGGGTGGTACACACATGCGCTTAACACGTTTGAGTACATCGCGACCATTGCTGCAAATGACACTTCTGTACAGCGGGGCAGGAAACAAACTTAACACCAAGTCACGTTTTAGCGTCTTCTTGGTTACCACAGACAGATACTCCAAAGAAAAGCGGGAAGACAAAAAGTGGAAAGCGTCGACAACCTCTTTGTGAAAGCCATACAGTCTTGATGACTCACCGCCATAGGATGATACAACAAAGGTCAGTAAATGAGGTGACAGTTTTGTTTGAATGAACGCGCGTATGAAAGGGTGGTCTTGATCGCGGAGAAAAAAGAAACGTGACACCAACTGTCGTACAAACAAATGCGATAATCCCAATCCGCCATTACTGACACGATGAAACAGATTGTCGCGCCTCATGGGCTCCCAAGACGAGTTCCAGATGTATGTCACAAAAACGCGGTGAAACTTTTGCACGTTCATACGGGCACAATGAATTACTTGCAACACATACCATAACCTGTCAATAAGAAAAACATTGCAAACAGTCGCGCGCGCAAAAATAAACAGGTCCCGCCTCTTCCAGTGAGAGGCGCGCCTGCCGAGGTCGGTGGCGACACCCGACCAGTAGGATTTGTTTTCACGAAAGCAGTGTAAAGTTGTATTTGTTCTGCGCTGCTAAGGTTTACGAACTTGGACAAAGGAGACTAGAAGGACTACACATACACACGAAGGCGCAACTAACAACAATGAGTAACCAACTAGCCCAAACCCAAGCTTTATTGAGCAGTGTAAAGGCACGCCGAGGTATGTGCACGGTGCCCGGTCCCAGCTGACGCCTTCAAAAACTGAAGGTGTTGTGGCCCACGCCCCATGCCAAAATCTACGGCACTTTTCCCAGTTCACTGCTGCCCCTGTGGCCTCACAAAACCTTTTTGCCAACGCAACGGCAGCACCAACGCTTCTCTTTTCGCTGCAAAATACTGCTATATCATCGGCGTAGCTCATTATCTTAATCTCAACGTCCCCCAACCGGTAACCACGGCAATTCTCGTTGCCTAAAAGACTCAAGCAGAACAGTTCCAAATACAGATTAAAAAACAAAGGTGACAGAGGGCACCCTTGCCTGACTGATGACCGGACATTAATTTCTTCGGTCAACTCCTTGTTTACGATAAGCTTTGTCGTACAACACTCCGTGCGACGCGACTGGCGCGCCGCCGCGCGGCCGGTACCGAGGGTAGGCAGTGAGAACCCCAGAGAAAACGAAACCGAACCCACGCCGCGTACGTTGGTACGCATTGAAGTCGGAGCGGTGCGGTTGCGCTGGGTTGACAGCATGAAGTGCTTTGCTGCCTGTGGTGCGTCATTAAGTGCTTCAATGGTTATGCGTCGTATCTCGTGGGGACAAAGTTTCACAGTTTTTCACCTCGCCGATGTTTTGTGGGACAGCAACAACGATGGACCCGTGCGTACGACGCGAGAAATTTGGTCTCCCGATCATGTCTGCCACTGTGTCGGCACGACTGACATATTCTGCACTGCCGCTTTGCGCTCTGCGTTTGCTTTCGTACCAGTAACGCCTACATGTATTAGCGCCGATGGGATGAACCGAAATGCCATCCCACACTCGCGGGTATGCATGCAGTGCCAATTTCGTTGGAGGAATGCCCCCCAAAGAAGTTTCGTCCCCATCGGATGATATTTCCGGACAAAATGGCACGCAATCTATACTTCATGAAGAAAAATTCGAACAGTAAAAAAAAGTGACAAATATGAATCTAAGGAAAACTACAATGAAACTCGGAATCACTGGAGAATCGACGTTTGAGTATGGAAGTATTATGTGGTGTGCTTTCTTTCTTGGTCAGCCTCCTTTTGGATGTGGAAACGCTGACACCCTGAGTTCTGTAGACAACATTTTTTTCTCGGCTTTAGAGCCACCTATCGCAAAGTGGTTCGAACTGGAAGTTCCGTTCACTGATTCCTTCCTACCAGTAAAGTGTGCACCTCCCACGATGAGCGGTATTATCTTGACAGCCTTTGACGGTCAAACCCAGTTCCCATTTAGTTACGCCGCCCAAACTACATTTCCACCTGGTTTCGCTATGCCACCTCTTTTTGGTATAATAAGTGTTGTGCCAAGTTACGATCATGTCAAAGTATACATGTGCGCCGAAAATCAGCACCTCGCACAACACAACAGCTGACCGCAAAAGCCCTTGACGGCCAAACCATGTGTTGGCCGACAACTTTGTTTTCTCGGCTTTGGAACCGCCTTTCGTAAAGTTGTTTCAATTGGAAGTGCTGTGTCATGTTACTGTCAAGTCCAAGCACCTGTGTGCCCAAATCTGCACTTTGCACAGCCCGCTATAACACAACATTTTAGGTCCAATATTGGATATCCCGTACAGCTTTATTTCTTTATTCGTTAGAAACATAACTTTCACACCTGCTGTCTTAATGAAACTTGGCACACTTCTTGCACAAACTTAGTGAACATTTCACTCGCCTCCAAATATCACCGTTCCAGCAGTCCTACGTTTACAGCGACGAGCGAAATAAATTTCCCACTCAGAGCAATTATGGTGGCGGCCATCTTGCTTTTCGGAAAATTGCTCAAACTCCTTTTTCGGCCGCAACTAGAGAAATTACCCCTAATAACGTGTCAAACTCAATGTATAAGAAGTGTAGAACAGCTAAATGCCCTTCTGCCCCAGCACTCATGCAACCTCACCCTCAACGTATCGTCTCAAAAAGCTAAAGTTTCGTCCGTGCGCGCTTCCGCCGCCACAGTTTGGCATGCGAAAAGGCGCCGCAGGCTGCTGATCGCGCCTCACTGTCGAACGCCAGCTCCTCCGCTAGCGGCGCTATGCGCGTTTTTCAAAGCGCCCCCTATAGTTCCCGCACGGAGCGTTAATGCCATTTTCGCCCCTTCCAAAATGACTGCGCCAACATTGGCGTGCTCCAACACACCAAAAAGGACGTCGTGTATAACGCGGTCAAACGCCTTGTCAAGGTCTATTTGAAGCATAGCGACTTGATCTATGCCGTTGTCGCATGCCTCCAACACACTACGCGCAACGTGAACTTGTTGCTATAGACCGCCCTTGAATCCCACAAGTCTGGTGCTCGCCTATAATCTGGCAGGCGATGCTCTGAAAACGGCGCGCCAAAATTTTTGCGAAAACTTTATAATCGACGTTGCACAGCGTTATCGGTCGATAACCTGTGACTTTTCTAAGCTTGTCAACATCGTCGCTTTTGGGGATTAAAACAGTATACGTTCGGGCAAACGACGGTGGCAACCCCTTACGCTCGTACGCTTCGGAGATTACACATAGCAAAACATTAGCCACCACGTTCTTAAACTTTTTTGTAAAACTCTTCCCCCAGCCCGTCTGGCCCCGGCGTTTTTGCGCTAGGCGAGTCGTCAATTGCCTTCTCTACCTCCTGAAGCGTAATAGACTGTTCGAGTCTTTCCTGTTCCTCTGCGTCTAATTGAGGTATGGCCTCAAGCAGGCCCACAAACATAGGATCTCTCCTTCCGTTGGCTTGGCTCTCAAAAAGATTCCTATAATGGTCCACAAAAGCCTTGCGAATATGTATTGGGCTCGTGCTGCACTCTTAGAAAAAAGGGTATGGATAGTCCTCCCTTAAAGGAGGAACGGTCTTGTAACCTATGTTCCTACAGAAAGGGAGAAACCTTCGTCCCTGAAGCAGGGGAGCAACTAGTTCCTCCGTAGCCTGCATCTCATTATGGCGGCCCTGAATCGAGCAAATCGAGCTCAATAAGGCTCAACGAGGACGCTACGTCTCTTGTACGGGACAAAAGGAGCAGCAAATAAAAGCGTAACACGAGCTTTCCGCGAACTGTCTTTATTTCCGAAGCCAGGTTCCCCCCGCAGGTACAGAAACTTGCGTTTCGAAAGCAGCTACTTAGTCTTCTCGTCCCTAGCACTGCGATGTTAAACGGAGACAACCGAGAACCAGTTACTTCGCGCACTTCACGTCTTACCTTTGCTGTTCCTCGAGTCACGATTCTTTCGCCAACCGCACATCACGGAGGAATGGCAAACCAATCCGCGAAACCAAAAGCCGCTCTCAAAAAAACAAACTCGAAGCCCTCGAAGCCGCCGTTTACCGCGTAGCGTGAAAGAAGGTTAAATCGCTTGCCACCAGATGGCAGGGTCAAACAAAGTAATTGCAACCAGCATAGCTAGGCGGCGCTAGATACCGCCCAATTCATGTTCTACAAAAAAAATATATTTTTATTTTGCTCAGGCTATCCTACGCTTTCGGATCCTCTACTATACACACATTACGCATACTACAAGCATCAGGTGAAGAAACGGTAACATACACACACATGGAACATACAAATGTCAACACAGCGGCACACTAACCCGAACACCACACCCGAGCTCTGCGTTTCCGGCTTTTATACTGGTCGTTTTGAACGTACGGAATTTTTCGGTGACTCCTTAAGCAATAAAAAATATTCCCAGCATGTTGATCTTTTCCCAGCAATGTAATACCACTGAGAATATTTCGAATGGCTCAGGGGATGAATCTCTTATTAAGAAGTAAACGCTCGATCATGCCGTAATTATTTAAAAGCCAATACATCACGCCGCTCCAATGCGGCTCGAAGCCATGAGTTTGTTTCCCCGCACGGCACGTCGTAGCCGGTATTTCTATTTTAGTTTGTTTTGCTATTTGTGCTGTTCGCGCACGGCTTCAATTGCCGTCTTGAATTAATCTCTGCAGAGCGGATATTCACTCAGCTGGAAGTGATGCTTCACGGGCAGAGAGATCGCTTTTCGATCAACTTGAATGCAGTCAAAGCCGCGACTTGCGGCAGGTGTTAAGTGTACGGAGCTACACCGTGGCAAGCTTGAAAACTTCTAGCGCTCATCCCAGCGCGCCACTTGGAGGGCAGGTTCCCCAGGAACTGTAGTATATTTAACCAGCAAAATAAAGGGTAGCTTTTTTTCTTTTTCTATTTTACCTACTATTCTTGTTTAATGCTGAAATTCCACACTGTACGTATATATACGTGCTTTCAGTCATAATTTCGTACTTTTCAGTCCTTTCCACAGAGCGCAATCGCTCTCGGGGAGGAGACAACCGACAGTCACATTGGCCACAGTACGATAGGAGCTTACTGTTCAGACCAGCGTTCCAACATGACTATCCGCACGTCGACCGATTGCACCTAATCCCTCAAGTGGTCTGAACTCTTAAATGTAAAGCGGAATGTCAACCTGCGACACCCCGCCCCCTCCGATCACGGCTCGGCCAGCGGCATCAATGCCCGACAGTTTACGTCATCTCATCTTGTTGTTACACCACTGATACGCGAAGACACGGTCACATCGGCGATAATTCCAGTCTTCTGTTCACAACGTACAACACTGCCATCACGATGTTGCTGCTATGTTGCTGACACGCAGAAATACAAAGCCACGTTAATTGCCGGTTGGCACTCGGCATCGGAAAACAGAACCAAACTTAGCACGGAAGGCACCCAGGCAGCCAGCAGCAAAACCTGCCGGTCTTGGACGCAGTTCCTGCGATTTCCATAACGTCGAAAACGTCGGCACAGATCCGCGTGGTTCCGCTACTGTAGTTCCGCGTGGGCTGGAGTGGGGTGGGCAGGGTGGGTTCCGCAATCCGGAGACGGCGGAGACTGCGACAACGGCGATCTTACCCAGTGTGCGTAGCTCTGCTGGCATTGCTCCGGAACTTCGCTGTTTTTAGCGGCTTCGTTTGCTCGTTTGCTAAAATTATTGATAAAAACATCAATGCAACCGAAATGTTCTGCACGTTTGGACTAGAAGACGGAATTAACGGTGGCCTTCGTTGCCGCTGAAGCTCAATCAACTCAACAACTTTTCTTAAGCAACGTGTGCGACGTGCTCGAAAAACGAAACCGAAAGAATATAAGTCAGGAGGGCGAAATCTTTCTCCCGTCTGCCTGGAGAAGGAGACAAACGTTTTGTTCCTCCCTTTTTCTCCTGTCCGCTTGGGGGCGCGCCAGTAGAAGGGAGGAAGACGCGCCGTTGCTACCTTTTTCCTCCATTTTTTCTCTGCTTCAAGATAAAAGTCATCCTTCAGGAGCTTTATATTCAACTTCCAAAGTCTCCAGTTGAACTTGGACTTCGGTTGCGCTCTTTCACCGATTGTTGTTGAAATTAGACAATGATCAGAAAAAATTAAAGCCGTTTACAACTCCCTGTAACGCCAGGTTAGAGCGCAGCTCTTGAGGAGGAGGGGAAGGCACGGGGGGGGGGGGGGGGGGTCACGTGACAAGGGGGGGGGGGTTACGTGACCTCGATGGGGGGGGTGAAATTTTTCCGCTAAATTTAGCGGGGAAAATTTTCCGCTAAATTTAGCGGGGAAAATTTTCTGCTAAATTTAGCGGGGAAAATGTTCCGCTAGATTTAGCGGGGAAAATGTTCCGCTATATTTAGCGGGAAAAATTTTCCGCTAGATTTAGCGGGAAAATTTTCCGCTAGATTTAGCGCGGAAAATTTCCGCTAGATTTAGCGGGGAAAATATTCCGCTAAATTTAGCGTGGAAACTTTTCCGCTAAATTTAGCGGGGAAAATTTTCCGCTAGATTTAGCGGGGAAAATTTTCCGCTAGATTTAGCGGGGAAACTTTTCCGCTAGATTTAGCGGGGAAAATTTTCCGCTAGATTTAGCGGGGAAAATTTTCCGCTAGATTAAGCGGGAAAAATTTGCCGCTAAATTTAGCGGGAAAAATTTTCCGCTAAATTTAGCGGGGAAATTTACCCATCATGCACCGCGCGGTTACGCCGACGCCGACGGCGACGCCGCTCAAGCCGGAAACGGGCGCCTAAGAGCTGCGCTCTAAAAAACACGGGGGTGACGCGGTACTTTGTTAACACCGTGGCCATAGAGGCTGAAACATACACTCTGTCCAACCGAGCATGAGATGAAGCTTGAAAGTGAGTGAAGCGCATCTCGCACGTGTCGTTTCTAACGGTACCAGCGTCTATCAGATCATAATCTTCGAGCGATTCCGCCAGAACTGTCGCACTTCTATCAGCGCGTTGTCGAGTCGGCGTTCGGTCTGCCGCTCTGACAACGCAGTTAAAATCACCTAACAAAACAACCGTCCTATCGCAATCTACAAAACGGCGTAAGCCAGAAAAAGACGAAACCCGGTCTTTCACCGTACTGGGGGCATATAGGCAAATAAGCCGCCAGTGAACTGTTGAAGAAGAAAAATCGCACACAATAAAACGTGCTTCCGTGTTGGTGGTGACGTCCAACTCCGACAAAGGAAAAGACTTTTTCAAAAACAAAAAACAACCCCCCGAAACACCGACAGCGTGCGTAACACAAACCTCATACGAAAGTAGAAAAGGCGTCAGTGCACTGGCTACCTGCTCCTCCTCAGCCATCTTGGTTTCCTGCAACACCAAGAAATCGGGCCTCTCTTCCATTAGTAAACGTTGTACTTGGTACTGTTTCTTATGCGCGTTAAAGCCTCGAACGTTTAGCGTCGCTACCTTGATGGCTGTATCGAGCGTACACATAAAGGGTTGCGACATTGCACTTGCCTTGAAAATCGTGTGGAAGTTCTTGAACCGGGCGTAGCCGCCTTATGAACTGTCGACGCGCGGCCGATCGTCCGGGCGGCTCTATGGCACAGTCTTGAAACGGCCCCGCTTGTTCTTCTCCATCCCCAGCCAAGGGTTGTCGTTGAGGGCCATGCTGGGTGACGCGGGCGTGTCCTCGAGGTCGCGCTTGGGGGAGTCGGTCGCCTGGTCCATGACGACAACGCCTTCCGGGAGGCCCTTCTCAGACATCGGGGGATAGGCAGCGGGCGAGACAGCGCCGACCGCGGTCGGCGTCACCACAAGGGAAAGGATTTTGGAACCTTGTTCTGGAACACCCGGGGCCGACTCGTCCTCGTCGTCCGCCACGGAGACTTGCGCGGGACCACCGTCTCTGTTGGGGTTTCCCTGTGGTTGCGTGGTCGGTTTGGCGCCTTGCTCCAGACCCTGAAGAACCAGCTCGGCCTCGTTGACCTCCATGGTTAGCGGTGGAAGGTCGTCTTTCGCGTCTCCACCCGTGACGCGGGCGTATGTCCTCACGCAGTCTTCCCCGTCGTGACCAAAACGGAAGCACACCGAGCCCTTCGGCACTTGACAGTCGCGCCTGATGTGCCCGGCGCGCTTGCAACGCAAGCAGACCGGTGGTCGCCCAGGGATGATGATGAGGACGTTCCCTCCCTGGAGCCTCAGTTGGTGAGGCATGCCGTCGGGCGTGACGCCGCTCTTGAGGGTGATGCGCACGATGCGCGTCGTCGACTCGATGGCCTCAAAACCCTCGACACGCCACTTCTCGCGGGTGACTTCCAGGACTTTGCCATACGGCTCGAACAGTTTGCTCACCGTGTCGTCGTGGACGTGAAAGGGGACCCAGTGTACGCGAAGGCGAACCTCGGTGGAGCATGGGTCAATGACGACGCACCTTAGGTTTTTGTTGTTGAGCTCCTTCGCGCTCACCAGTCGCTCCTTGGCTTCCGGGGCGTCCGAAGCGTGGCCAGCCATACATGGTTCATCTGATATGCGCCCAGCGAGGCGATATCAGATAAAACAGCGATACGCCTGAGTTCCTGGCGAAAATCTTCGATCCGATATGGACGCCCCTTGAGGTCGCAGTGAAGCATGACTGAGTTTAAAACCGTTGAACCGGTAGGTACGGGTGGTAGAACAATCTTGTACTCTTCCGAGGAAGATCCGCCAACAGCAGACAAAGAACCACGGCCGGCAAGGGCCGATGTCGCCGCTCCGTCGAAGCTAGTCATCATGCGACCGTCTCGTGCGAGCGCAGAAGCAGAATCCGGCCACGCGCTCGCTGGGCAACGCGCGTGGCAATATCACTGATATACGTTACAAAACATTTCTGGAACAACAAGAAAGAGGTCGCTTTAGCTTTTGGGGAGGAGATCAGACCGTGGCGCCTCAAGCGGTTAACTTTAGAGCTATATGGATGGGGACAACAAATACAATGACTCAGCGCTCGGCTGACTTAACCAAACGCGGCGTCAGCGTTTGGCTGGAGTTCGTGTTCTCCGGTGAGGGGGAGGAGGGGCTCTTTTGTTACCACTCCGGCCTGCATGAACAATGCAGCATGCACGGTGCCCAGCTCAGCACAAAAGCCCAAGTGGGTAAAGCTCGCATCCTCTGACGACTGCTTTCGGGAGAGATCCGGCACTTAACGTCACTTCACTAATTGTTGGTATTTTTACATTACACTGTGCCCCGCGCTCTATTAAAAAAATGACGTGAACATGCCCACAAGGCCTGTGGGCATGTTCACAAGCCTTGTGTTGGGTAAACATCGAGGTATGGGGGTGACAAACGGGTCAGAGCGCCTCGCCAATAGTGACATCGCTTAATATCACGTCCTGCGGCTCACCTTGGACGCATCGTTTAACTACAATCCATATTCCCTATATGTAACGGATATGAGCGAATGGATAACAAAGAGAACCCACATAATAGCCACGGCAGTGGTCGCACCTTCTTCTATTAGGCTGCGTTCAGAAAGCCACTTAACGTTGCGAGACGCTTTGTTGGCATTTTGAGAGGTCATCCAGCTTTTAGTTCGTTTCCTGTCCGGTTCTCTACTTATCAATGTTCGCTTACCGACAGTGTTCGCGAGAGCAATAGGCGACGGACTGAAGAGAAAAAGAAAAGAAAGTAAAGAAAACCTCGACGTTTGCCCTAGCGGGGTCAAATATACAAAAGCAAAACAAAAATGTCTTTTTTGTTTGTGTCCACTTCTCATTTTTTTTATTTGTTATTTTCTTGACACTCAAGTCTGCATTGTTGTCGTAGGTCGTTCCCCGGTCTGCGTTGCGACTCAGGGTGGCACCTTTACTTCCCTAAAACCACACTTTTTGTTTGAGGATTTATTTGGGGGGAAACTCTATGGAAACGAAAGCTGGCTTTGGGAAGGCGAGGGGAAAACCTTCATTGTACGAACTTTGCTGTGAAATATGAGTCACAATCGGCACAAAAGCGATGTTTTCACGAGGTCAGTTTAAGTCATCGTAGCTTATCGGAGCTAGCAAGAGGATTTGGTTGCTCGAAAGAATGTTTACGTTTGCTCGTGCCACGCCCACGCCACTTCATACCGAAAAACTGGGAAAATGGCGGAATGTCAAAAATGGGTGTAGGAACAAATGGTCCCGGAACTAATGGTCCCGGAATAAATGGTCCCGGAACTAATGGTCCCAAGTTCAAGGTAGGAAAAAATGGTCCCGTCATAAGATCACTTCGAAAATATAACACACTCAATGCACTTTATTTCTTTATGCTCTCTACGTACTTGTTTGCTGGTGGAATGAGGAACTTGGTCCCGTAATTTGAGACCGGTTACCTCAGAGCAAGTTGATAAGGTTTCTATAATTCTTTTATTTAAAATTGCCGGAATACTGTCTAACAATAGAAGAGTCAGTGTTATTTTATTGTATTTAGCGATCGTATACTGCAAGGGGTCACTGCTATTACCATATAATGAGCATTTTGCTAGGGATGTTTTTTATGCCTTGTTTTGATAGACAAACTGAGCACTTCTACTCATGCCATTGGTGCTATGCGACTTCAATTACATTCATCTCCGCGTGTCTTTTGGTTACGGCCCACATTAGGAGCGGAGCTCGTGGCCTTTTTAGGTGGATTGGGTGCGTGTGCACGAGTGGTGCTCCTTCTTGTCTTTCGAAACAAATCAGTAAATATACCACCTAGGTTGAAATATATTTCACAGGGAGTTGTTCAGAACTCAAACATTTTATTGATGCCATATAGATAAACATACAAAAATCTTACTGAACCGAGTGCTTCGGCTCACACCTCGAAGGAAGGCCTCCATGGTTTTCACGCCCTGGCTGTACTGGCGGAGAGATTCTACAGCTAAAAGTATAAAACTGATCAATATTTACGATATCTTTCGAGTGAGACGCTTATTAACATTTATACATATATTGACACGGTCTGAAAGAGTACAGTAAATTACTTACCGTTTGAAAATGGGCGAGCGGAAGAAAATGTGGCACTTTCACGCGTCATTCGTTAACTGAAGCTGAATCATGCGGTCAATCGTGAATGCCTGTGTTGTCGCTTATCTCACCAACGAAATGAGAAAGCGCCCCCGCCCCCCCCCCCCCCTTCCCCCCCTTTACCCCCCTTATCCGTTATCGGACTTTGGAAGGTCCTAGTGCAACAATAGGTACGAGCTCCGTTCTGAGGCTTTTACAGGGGCGTCATTTTTGTGGGACCATTTTTTCCTACTTTGAAGTTGGGACCATTAGGTCCGGGACCATTTGTTCCGGGACCATTAGTTTCGGGACCATTTGTTCCGGGACCATTTGTTCCGGGACCATTTGTTCCGTTTCCCGTCAAAAATGTATTTGAGATAATGAGTACAAGATACTCGGAATTGTAATTAAAGTAGAGTATCAAATACTCTCGATCAAAGGTATTTGAAAGATATCAAGATACTTGAAAGAGTATTTGAAATACAGTATCTTGAGTAGAGTATTTGAAATAGGCACAAGTCTGGTCGTGTCCAAGGTCGTGTCCACACTGTGGTCGTGTCCAGGCCCGGCCTAAGCGCCCTGGGCGAACTCCGGCCGCGGCGCCCCCCCCCCCCCCCTTTTTTTTATACGCCCCTATCTTCTAGGTACGACATCACGTTGTTAGTAAACATGTGAGTAATGGCCCAACACGAGCGTTTCGTCAGACAATAATCGCATTCCAAAAACGCAGGGCGCTGTGTTTAAATAAATAAAAAAGCTAAGAAATATAAAAAGGGGGGGGGGCGCGGTGGCGCCCCCCTATTGATGGCGCCCTGGGCGACCGCACAGGTCGCCCACCCATAGGGCCGGCCCTGGTCGTGTCATCTTCCAGCAGTTCTGTGGATTGGATCGGATTCCCGCGGCTCTTGTTCCCAACGTACCTCGTATAGACAAACAATCCTGGTTGGTTTGGAATTTAATAAAATAAATTATATATACTTAAGTTCTCAATGTTTCTAAATACAACTAAAAGTCTCAATGTTGCGCACTGCAATTCATTTTTTATTTTTTTTTTCGTCCTACGAACGTGGATCTTGACAAAGAAAGCTAAGACGGGGCGGCCGAAACGCGCGCTTCGACGCAGGAATCTCCCAAATCCACCCGAAGCCGGACCTCTTTGGCCTTCATGCCAATGTGACGGCGGTAGCAAGGTCGGCGACTTCGAGAGCCGCGGGAGATAGACAGGCATCAGGCACACCATTGGCAGGAGGCGTGTGACGTCAAGTCTGACGAGCACCGACGTCAAAGAAAAGTAGAGGAGGCGAGGAGGAAAGTCGTGAATTTGGCTTGGCCGGTGTGCAAAAAGACATTCGACCGACAACTACCGGACGCTCCAATTTTGACGATTTTTGTAGTAGCCTGTTTGGACAGGCCTTATACAGACTCCCATATAAGGGGAACTCTCTCATAACTGATTTTTTTAACAACAACGCACACACTAATTTTCACACTCTCTGGGAGACCGGAAACGATGGCTCCTTGCACTGACGTCACATCGCATACTTTTGAACACAATGTAAAAGGAGGAGAGGGAAGCTGCTTTTGTAAGAATTTTGAGTGACAGGTTAATCTTCTATAATCTTCTGGGAGGAGAATAGCGACGCCTGTGCAAATCCGGGAGGCACAAAGGAGGATCGTGATAAGAGGGGAGCTCCTTCTTCCCTTTTTCTCTGGAGGTCATCGGAAATGACGCCATGTGCAAGCCACGTATGAAATGCGCTCGCCTGAGTTCACAACTTCCGGGCACCTAGCAACCCGTGCGCAACCTCGGAAACATCGCCGAAACGCACACTCTCTCCACGACCACAACACTCCTTACATAAGCTAGAGAGAATATGCCAACACTAGAGAGCAGGAAGGGTGAATCCTTAGGCATTCCCTAAGGATCCACCAACGAATCTTCCTTTAATTTTTCGCGGTGAAGCGGGCTCGCCGAGCTCGCTTCGTCCAAACCTCTCTTGCACACAGATCCGCGTCGGCTTGCCGCTCTTTGCGCCGCATTTTGAATAGACGAGCTAGGCGCGGCTTCCGCTCCTTTGTCTTGTTCGCCCGCCTTGCACACTTAGCAGCGGCATCCGCTGCCTGTCGCTGCTTTTGCTGCCCACCGGTTTCCCACACGCGCATTGGCTTCCGCCCCGTAACCTTGCTTCCCCATCGCCTCGCCGCGCCGCGAAGCGCGTGCATTGGTTTCCGCCCCGTGACGTCGCTTCCCCCTCGCCTCGCCGCGCCGCGAAGCGCGTGCATTGGTTTCCGCCCCGTGACGTCGCTTCCCCCTCGCCTCGCCGCGCCGCGAAGCGCGTGCATTGGTTTCCGCCCCGTGACGTCGCTTCCCCCTCGCCTCGCCGCGCCGCGAAGCGCGTGCATTGGTTTCCGCCCCGTGACGTCACTTCCCCCTCGCCTCGCCGCGCCACGAAGCGCGTGCATTGGTTTCCGCCCCGTGACGTCGCTTCCCCCTCGCCTCGCCGCGCCGCGAAGCGCGTGCATCGGTTTCCGCCCTTTGACGTCGCTTCCCCCCTCGCCTCGCCGCGCCGCGAAGTGCGTGCATTGGTTTCCGCCCAGTGGCGTCGCCTCCTCCTCGCCTCGCCGCGCCGCGCGCGCATTGGCTTCCGCCCCGTGACGTCGCCTTTCTCTCGCCCTTGTCCTTCACCACTCTCCTCTCTATGCGGCGCGCTTTCTTTTTCACTGTTCTGTACACGAACGGACGCCTTTAGGTTTTCGCTGTCATGTGGCTGGGCCTGAGTTTTCGCTGTCATGTGAGTGGGCCTGACAGCAACTGCTGGATCAGGATGCCTAGGTCTTTTGTCGTTTCGTTGCAGCTGCCGTTTACGTTCCTAGTGCCGTCCTGTCCAACGCTATCGGAATACGTCAACACCGCCATCGGAGGCAATGTTTCATCGGCGACATCGACAATTACAATTGTAAACAAGTTTCCGTTATCGCTTGGCCACACCTCGTGGACTGAGCAACACGTGACCCTTACGGCGCAGTTTTCGTTCGGACCCAACCAGTTACCATCAAGAGCCACTTTGACCTCAGCGACCCAGGGTAGAAAACCGGCTTCGTCCTTCAACTTCGCCAGTGGGCCTGACAGCAACTGCTGGATCAGGATGCCTAGGTCTTTTGTCGTTTCGTTGCAGCTGCCGTTTACGTTCCTAGTGCCGTCCTGTCCAACCCTATCGGAAAACGTCAACACCGTAATCGGAGGCAATGTTTTATCGGCGACATCGACAATTACAATTGTAAACAAGTTTCCGTTATCGCTTGGCCTCTTTGTAACAAAATGATGCTTTGAAGCCTCTTGACTTTATCCAATATTCCCCGCCATTTCCGAAAATAACTGATGCACTCCCGATTACCCTTGGTACAATTACTACCAGTTAAAAGAAAAACACTATACTATAGGGAAATGAGAGGGCATCATGAAAGATTGGTAAAAGGTACTTGTACTTTGAGATTACATTTTATTTACAGTGCTTCACTTCAAGTACATTGCGCCCGGTGTACTTACTACTTTACTTGAAGTACGTACCCTGTTATTTACTTTGTACTTCAAGTACTTTTTAGATGTACTTAACCCAACATTGACTCTAAGTGCAATGTACTTATAGTACTTCCCAACACTGACATTTTCCCGTTCTTACTTTCTCCCGTTTATTTCGTTCAGGGTGTCTAGAAAATTATTATTTTGAAATTCCCTGACTTTTCAGGTTTTCCCTGACAATTTCAGGTGAAATTCCCTGACCACTGTACAGGCAGTTAAATATATAAGACCATTACAACAGAAGGCATTGAGCATTGAGCACTGTGAGCATCATTTTGCACGGGCTTAATCCAGCTCACATATTCCGAAATATTCGGGTCCGTCCAGTTCGGATTGAACGAGCACTTTCTTGCCGCCGACATCGTCAGTGAAGAGGCCGCTTCCGGAAACACGATGAAAACACGACGCTTAACCACACACGTGAATAACCGAATGGCAGCATGGCCGCCAGATGCACACTTTCGGCTTAGATTGGAATGGGGTCTGCGGATTTTTCATTTGTTACTAAATCTAATAGCTCTAACTGAATCAAGCCTAGTGTCGTGCCCTCAATCCAATCCAAGGCTCTGACAGGATTTGCCGGTTGTCCCATTGCATCGGGTAGCTAACTCTACATCGGTTGAGCAGAGCCCGCGCTCCTTTCTAAGCAGGATTTGTTGCCTATATTTCTGCCCCCAAGTCCTCAAGTCTGCTCAGGGCACTCGATGGCATTTCCGGCTCATTTTCCCTGACTGGGCTCGCTTTTTGACAATATCCCTGACAATTCCCTGATTTTTCCCGGTAATTAAAATTTCCCTGACAATGGACCTCTTGGCGAATATGTGCTGCCTCCTAGACACGCGACTGGGTTCGAGGCTAAGTGGCGAGAAAACAACGCGCGCGCAAGGCCTTTCCCACCCGTTCCACACCCAAAACGTCAGCTACATCCTGTTCACCCATTGAGGTGCTGTGACCTAGATACGGTTCCCCCAAACTAGCCTTTGTCCCCATCGTGCATAATCTTCCACCCCGAAGTCGACACAACGAAACCATCTTCCCTCTCTGCTCGGCCAGAAGGAAGAGAGAGAGGGTACTGAAACTATTCACTCTCGAACCGATGTTTCTACAAAAGGTCCATTCCACAATCCGGGCGATAATAAGGAGAATTCACTGGGCGCCATATTTGTGGGTGATGTCTAGAGCGCATGCTCTGATGAGCCAAATCAATAGGCGGCTAAGACCGGCAACTGAGGGTGGAAATGGCGTTACAAAAGCTTGAGCTCGCCATCACCGCGCTCGCAGTCGTGCACAGCATGGCGCCATTAACTTCGATAGCCCGTGTCGCGAGCGCGTGTGTCGCTTCCACGATGGCCGAGCTGACTAGACGTCAAAGGGTTTATCAAACGTAAGATGACTTAATTTACGTGTTGCATAGTTCCTTGGAGCGCAATGATTCAGCTTCCACTATGCAATCCACCCATCGATTTTGCAGTATGACCGGGGACAGGCCCACCAAACTCTCGCCGTAATGTCGACTCGAAGGTACACAGTTCACCGGCATGATTGCGGTGCACGTCGTAATCTAGAATGGGCGTCGTCAGTACGTTGACTCGTGTTCTCCTTGTTCGCAACATCAAAACTTGAGTCTTGAGGGTCTCCAAGGCGCTCAAAGGCGAGAAATGCAAGATGGCGGATTGTTTGGAACTAGATACTCTCGAACCCAGGCGCATCAAATACTCCGCGCATGCGCACCGCGTATTTCTACAAAAGGTCCATTGCCGGTTTTTCCGGTCGCTAGACACCCTGTCGTTCTTCGTTTCCGTTTCTTTCTTAACACAGCGTGCTAAATGGCTGTATTTCATGCGAAAAGCGTTACGCTCGTGTGTAGTGAAAAAACATTGCAATGTAAAGTGCACATGGTCCACACAACAAGCAATGTTACGTCAAGTGTCTCGTCAATGAAAGGTAATCTCTCATTATTACCCCACTCCGCATTTCCATATGGCGTATGATGTCTCAACTATTTCAGGGAGATCGGTGGCAGAGTGGACTAGCGCACACCAGCTCGGAGCACGTGGAGCGAAAGCTCGCGCTGCAGATTCCAGGGATCCTGGGTTCCATCCCTACCCCTGCCGTTTCGATCTGGATGAGCATCGTGCCGGTGTGCGGTCGTGTAGCACTACTGCGTGGTGCACGTTAAAGACCGCAAGCTAGTGGTTGTACTGCACTAGCTAAATTGCTCATCTACAGCGAGTGTCTCGTCGCACTTTGGAAATGGCTGACCAACTAAACGCTGTATAAATATCCACACAACCCCAATTATTATCATCTATTTCATAAAATTTATTACAATAACCTGTCAAAAATGTTAACCCTACATATATTTAACGCCTTTGATGTCCACGTGTAAAATCCTCTTGTGGTTGGGACCAGCCTTTCTCATTATACTGGGTGATTCAAGGAGAGGCCAGGTTCTTTAAATCGACTTTGTGCAGCGTTGCCCTCAAATTGTGCTTTTTTTTTCGTAGAATTTGCAAAGAGCGAACTTGCCTGAGGAAAAAGTAAAGAAAAAGGTTTAGCTCCTATTAGAGTCGGGAGCCAGAGTTGCGCGTTCGTGCATGGCATGTGGATTCAGCTCCTCACGTGACTGAATTCGGCGAATAGCAGCGCCGCGCGTTCGAGGCGCGCGGCGTGCTCAAAAGCCGGGGAACGTACACCGGGCGCGTGCAACGTCTACTTGCTGCACGACACTTAATACGGCTCCTCACGTGATCGGATCTCGGCGAATAGCAGCGAGGGCGGCACGCGGCACGTGGAATCAAACGCGCAACTCAGGGAGCCTATAGACGTTTCCACTGTTTACAAAAATCACAGTCCACACGTGTTAAATCACAGTCCACACGTGTTAAATCACAGTCCAGAACGCGCACGTTCGTCGCTTCGGAAAGCGAGCAAATCACGCGCCATACGCACGAACACTGAAAATGGACCTGCCAAGTGTCCTTTTTTGGAAAGGTCTATACAGGAACTCTAGCTCCTATGGAAACGCAGCGACGCCACCGGTCTTCAAACAACACTGCGCCGTTTCGCAAGGGAGACAAGAGATGGCGCAACGAACGCCGCCAACGAACGAGTATACGGCGCCGAGAGCCGGCGTCTTTAGCAGACGATTTTTCGACTCAAAAGCGGCGCGCGTTCCGCAGGCGGCGACAGTCGCAGAAACAAAACAGGCGCGGTAACAACAAGGAACTGCAGTTCCTTGTCTGCTAAAGACGCCGGCTCTCGGCGTCGTATGCTCGTTCGTTGGCGGCAGTTGGCGTCGCGACCGCTTGCGCCATCCCTTTCTCCCGTGCGAAACGGCGCCGTGTTGTTTGAAGACAGGTGGCTTCGCTGCGTTTCTATAGGGAGTATTCACTGGCGGCCATAGCTGTGTGCTCGGCTGCGGAGCGCGTGCTGAACGCGAGCTTCCACAGTTCTTTCGCCACGTGCATTCCGCACCACCAAGATTGCCGGTCTTGGCAGCCTATTAATGTGAGCTCGTTCTGAGCATGCGCTCTAAACAGTGACCTCAAATATGGCGGCCAGTGAATACCTCCTATAGGAGCTAAGCCTTTTTCTTTCTTCACTTTTTCCTCGGGTAGATTCGCTCTTTGCAAATTTTACAAAAAAAAAAAAGCGCCATCTGTGGGCAACGCTGCACAAAATCGTAGCGCGATAGGTTAAGAAACCGAATTTTGCGGTCGATTTAAAGAGCCTGGCCTCTCCTTGAATCACCCTGTATATCGACAATCAGATTTTGGAAGGTTTAAAGGGGCCCTGCAAAGCGTTTCTGATCATTTTAAAGTGCGAACCGCACAGGGCGTATTTGCAACGTATTTACGGGCGTTTTGGCGGGCGTAATCCCGACGTACAGCGGGCGTCGAGACGAGCGCTTCCTCGGTCGGCGTAAATACGCGCGTATTCGTCGGTCCGACCGAGACAGATCTCGGCGCTTTGGCGTATTTCGGCGTGTCGTGTCCGGAAGCGTACGGCGCGGTGCCGGACAATCAGCTCCCAAGTTGGGAGCCGGAAGTTGCTCGAGAATCGGCTTGCCTAGCGATGCGGCCGGCTGGCTGGCTTGACTCAGCCGCCAAAATGGGAGCTCGCTTGTCGCGTTCGCTGGTTTATCGGCAAACTGTACGAAATCGCTATATCTCTTTGAAACAAGCGATGAACGACTGAGGCAGAAGAAAATACCATCTATCTTGCGGGCGATGTGAAAAACTTACAAAAGAAAGGGTATTGAGCAGAGATCGCGGCCGTCCTCCTGCCTTGAGCTTTTGGCAACTTGACGTTTGCAGCGAACATTTATGAAACAGGCGTTAGAAAATTAGGCTTTGGTTGCTGATTAACATTCAGTTATTTCTGTCTCATTACGGAACGTAATATTATAGCAGCCGATCTACATTTTGCCGCCTTTCATGAAAGGCGCGAGTCGGGCTGCACTGCACCAAACGCCGAGGAGACGTCGACGAAAACCATCGTGTGCGTGTAGTGTAGCCGATTGATTAAGCAGAGTAAGCAGGGAACGCCAACATAGCAGTACCGTTCGCATCGTCTTCTTCGTTTTTTATTGACCTCATCACTTCTTCTTTCTTCACATCAAACACTACCTTTCCCCCTCTCTTTAAGGAATATACGCATAAATATAAACAAACTAAAAGAAGAAGTACTAAAATGAACGAACTAAACTTCATCAGTTCTGAGTGCAATGATTATGGCACTGTGTGCCCAAATCTTTCTGGAGGCCTTCGCTCTCTGCAGCTCCGACGAAGGGGCTGCGTTTGCTGCGTTTGTGGTCCTTGCTGGTCAACGTCTGGTGCATTTGACATCAGCTGTTCTCCGCCAAAGAGAAATTGTCTGGCTGGAGTGTATTATCTGCTTGGAACCACGAAGTCGCTGGTGACAGGCTGTTCTCTTCCTCGGAAGTAATCTGTGGCAGGACTTCCCGTGGAACTTTGGAGAGCTCACTAGCGTTCCAAACCTTGAAATCATCGAGCAGGAAGGCATTTTGTCCTCGGTGATCTAGTATTTTTCGTGGTTTTGAATATCGTAAGTCACCTTTAGCGTGATGTCCTGGTAATTTTACACGTACATAATCGCCTGGCTGAAGGGTAGGCATGCGTGCGCCCCTCTTGTCGTCCACGTACTTTTGTGAAGCGCGCTGATGTTTTCTTGACTCGTTCTCTCAGCTCACTCATTGCTGCTGTCGGATCAGTGGAGAAGTTTTCCGATGGCCATCCGACAATATTCAGCTTCGTTCGGGGGTGTCTGTTGTGCAACAAATATGCAGGTGATACGCCAGTGGTTGAGTGAGGCGTTGCACGGTACACTCTGATGTATTCAGTTAGAGCTTCCTCAAGGTTTCGTTGCTCAAGTAGTGCCAGTTGGATAAATCCTTTCATAACTCGGTTGAATCTCTCGATTAAGCCGTTTGCCTGCGGGTAGTATACGGATGAAAAACTGTGACGAATGCCACGTTCCCGTAAGAAATCCTCCAAGTCTGCCGATGTAAATTGGCTTCCGTGATCGGAGACAATCTCAGTCGGATACCCTTCACGACTGAAGAGAGTCAACAGGAATGTCGTCACTGTGTCAGAAGTCACAGTACTGGCAAAAGCAATTTCAGGCCAGCGGCTGAAATAATCCATGACGGTTATAACAAATCGATGGCGCTGTGCTGCCCTCTCGATTGGACCAACAATGTCAATACCAATCTTCTCCCAGGGATGCGCGGGAAGTGGTATGGGATGCAAAGGAGCCGGAGATGTCTTTGCAGACTTGTCTGCTGTCTGGCAGATCAGACAACCTCGAACAGCGTGTTCCACTTCGGCATCCATGGCTGGCCACCAATACCACTGTCTCAACCTTTGTTTTGTTCGTACTATTTCCAAGTGTGAGTCGTGACCCAGGGTGATGACCTTGGTAGTCATCGTAGATGAGACGACAACCCGTTCTCCACGTAGAAGTAAGCCATTCACCTCTGAAAGCTCAGATTGCACTTGGTAGTATGGTAAAAATTCAGTACCAAGTTTACCTTTCGATGGCCATGCTGTAGAAAGAAAATGCTTAACTTTTTGAATCACAGCATCTGCAGATGTTGCAATCTGGATGTCCTCCTTGGAGATAGGATGTTGAGTTATGGCCGAAATAACTTCCTCGTCCAGATTATCAGGTGATGTTGACGGTAATGGTAGTCGGGAAAGAGCATCTGCGACGACGTTGTCCTCACCCTTCTTGTAGCACACAACAAAGTTATAGTTCAGTAGACGTGCGGTCCATCGAGCGATTCTGAGTGGACGATGACCCGTGCCTTGAGAGCTCAATAAGGTGGTAAGTGCTTGATGGTCCGTGTAGAGGTGAATGGTCTTCCCCAAAGGTACACATGCCAATGTTCTAGAGCCCAAACAGATGCGAGGGCTTCTCGTTCTCCAACAGAGTATTTGCGTTCTGCTGGTGAAAGTGTTCGTGAAGCAAAGGCAATGGTTCGAAGGTTGGATCCGCTAGCTTGCTGGAGGACAGCGCCAATTCCGTATCCAGATGCGTCTGTAGTAACAAGTACTGGCAATTCTGGATTGAACATGGAAAGTGCGTTGCAGTTGGAGATCAGCACTTTAATCCTCTCGAAGCACAGCTGCGCTTCGTTGGTCCACACGAATGCCTTCTCACCACGCAGTAGATCTCTCAGCGGTTCAACTTCGTCCGCGTAATTACGAAGAAATCTTGAGTAGTATCCTGCAAGTCCTAAAAAGGAGCGCAGGGAATGAAGATCTGTTGGCATAGGGGCGTCCTGTATAGCTTTGACGTTCGCATGCAGAGGAGTTATACCTTCTGGAGCGACAGTATGTCCAACAAACGTCAAGCTCGGGACTCCAAAGACACATTTGTCATTGAGTTTTAGGCCAGTTTCAGAGATGCGCTGCAGAACCTTCAACAGGTTCTTTGCGTGGTCATCTGCGTCGGAACCGAAGATGATGATGTCGTCAAGATAGCAAAGGACACCACTACATCCGTGAAATATGTCGGACATCATCTTCTGGAACGCTGAGGGTACAGATGCCAGGCCAAAGCATACTCTTTTGAAGCGGTAAAGGCTTGGTGCGTTATAAATGCAGTGAGGTCACGGCTTTCCGGTGCAAGGAGGACTTGATGGTAAGCTGCTGTTAGGTCCAGTTTTGAGAATACCTTGGCCCCATTCAAAGCATTCAGCAGCTCTTCCGTGTTTGGTAGTGGAAAGCAATCTACAACGATTGCTTTGTTTGGAGCACGGAGATCCACGCAGAGCCGTAGCTTCCCATCTTTTTTTCTGACAACGACAATGGGCGATCCCCATTCAGATGCGCTGATCGGTTCGATAATGTCCATTTCTAGTAAGCGTTGAAGTTCTTTCGATACTTCATCCCGAACCGTAAGTGGTAATCGACGGAGTTTTACAGCAACAGGTGGGACTTCTTTCTTCACCCTGACCTGATGTTCGTATCCCTTTGCCAGACCTATTCCTGGGGTGAACAGGTGGGCATAAGTAGAGTCCACGATGGAAGTCAAGTCCGTTGAAACTGGAGCCGACGTTTCCATACACTGAAGAGTGGATCCTTCAATGCGGAGACGCAAAGCAGAAAGTCCATCCAGTCCCATCAGTGTTGTCCCTTGTGACATGACGTAAAGCACAAGTGGTGCCGAGGAACCCTTGTACGTGACAGTTGCCGCAAAACATCCAAGTAATGGGATGCGCTGCCTTGAGTAGTTCTGTAGTTGCACTGCAGCTGGTTGAAGTGGGTGCTTGGTAGAAAATTGTTTTTGGTAGGTTTCGTGTGAAATAATAGAAACCGCAGAACCAGTGTCCAAAAGGAACTTGATATTTTGATCTACCACTTGCATTGTCACATATATTCCGGAGTTGCGAACTTCTGCAACTTCCAAGACTTTTGTGACAGGATCGGTTTCTTTTCGTGTCTCACACAAACACAAGGTTTCGTTGTTACTGGTGGTGTGAGAGCTAACCACCTCCATCGCTGACGCCATACTCCGACAAACAGAGCTTAGGTGTCCTTGCTTTTTGCATTTTGCGCAAATCTTGTTCTTTGCTGGACAAGTAGCAGCATTTGCTAAGTGATCTGCTGAGCCGCAACGGTAGCATGTTTTATGTTGACGGGCTGAGGAGTCAACTCCTTGTTGATATTTTTGCTTGGAGTTCTTTCCTCTGACTTTTCTTAGCTTTTGGACAACCGCAGGGGAGTCCGCAGTGGCTTGCACTTCCTTCTTGGACTGCTCCACGCTGCGTGCCAATTTCAAAGCCTTTTCAAGGGTAAGTGCAGAGCCTTCCAGGAGGAGTCGTTCCCGGACGTGTGTCATGGAAGCTCCTTCTACCAGTTGGTCTCGTATTGCCTCATCCGGTGACGAGCCAAAATTGCAAGTTTGTGCAAGTCCTCGTAATGCAGTGAGGAACTCATCAATTGTTTCGCCTCGAGCTTGAGTACGTTGGCGAAACTTGCGGCGTTCTGTAATTACGTTGTACGTCGCTGCGTAGCGTGCCTCCAGAGTCGCAATAGCATCTTGATACACGTTAGTAGTAGAGGTAATACTTGACGTCGACGCAGTCAAGGTAATTTTCGAACATGCGCCGCCATTGTTCCCATGGGACCGCAGGGGGGCTATGTTGCGCTTTTTGGACTCCCAGGAGACTAGGGAGAAGGATTGACGTCAACAACGCAGCAAATGCAGATTGGATGTTGATTTTGTTTTCTTCTGTCAACATCCAATCTGCGTTTGCTCTAGTCGTTGACGTCACTTCCCTCTTCCAAGTCTCCCGGGAGTCCAAAAAGCGCAACATAGCACCCATAGCACCAGTCTCCCAGGCCGTTCAAGAAACGAAGGAAGCGGCGGCAGCGTTGCGTGACTCATTCTGAGCTTCGCATGGCAGACGCTGCGACGTCAATGAAGATGAAAACCACTTTACCTCGTCGCCAAAAGTAGTGTAGCCGATTGATTAAGCAGAGTAAGCAGAAAACGCCAACATTTTTTTTTTTTTTTTAATAACAGGAAGAAAGACAAAGAGGTTAGCCCTGAAACTTCCGGGGCTGGCTACTTTGCATTGGGAGAGGAAATGGGAAGAAAAGGGGAGAGAGAGTTTTAGTACCGTTCGCATCGTCTTCTTCGTTCTTTATTGACCTCATCACTTATTCTTTCTTCACATCAAACACTACAGTGCGGTTTGGCGACCTTCCCCTCTTCCCTTCTGTGAAAAAGTGCCCGCCAAATCCCGTGATTACGCTCGCTGAAACGCGCGTAAATTCGTCAAGAATACGCCCTATGTGGGTCGGCCTTAATGCGAATGCATTAACTGTCTCTTGGAGCGAGCCGACGTCATCAGCTTTGAAACCGGCCAAACGACACCTTAAATCCTTTCTCCAAATAAAGCCAGCTCCCAGCTATGAAACCACGCGAAAAGCTAGCCACGGCACCTAAAATCCCCGATCCCAAAGGAGAGGAGCAAAGCAAAGCAAATTGTTGTGTGTATGTTTATACAGCCGGAAATTAGTCTGCCTCAGTGGGCGTCTGGTGTCTCAGCTGTAGATGAGCAATTTAGCCAGTGCCGTACAACCGCTAACCTGGGGTCTTTAACGTGCACCACGCAGTAGTGATGCACGAACGCACGCCGGTACGATGCTCATCCAGATCGAAACGGGCACGGGCGGGGATTGAAGCTGATGGATTTTCGGCTTCGTCCGCGCGTCGACGAGGCTCCCATTGGCCGCTGCGCGTCAGTTTCAACGACCGCTAACCCCATGGCGCTGCGTGTCCGTCAGCGCTAGAGTTCCTGTATAGACCTTTCCAATGTTACAAAATCACAGTCCAGCGTGCGATCTTCACAGCCCAGCACGTGCGTGTTCGTCGCTTCGGAAAGCGAGCAAAGCACGCGCCATACGCACGAACGCTCAAAATGGCACCGGCCACAAGCTCGTTTTTGGAAAGGTCTATAGGCTCCCTACGGGAGCCAGAGTTGCGCGTTCACGCATGGCATGTAGATCCAGCTCCTCACGTGACTGAATTCGGCGAATAGCAGCGCCGCGCGCCTCTGGGAACGTACGCCGGGGCGCATGCAACGTCTACTTTGCTGCACGACACTTGATACGGCTCCTCACGTGATCCGATCTCGGTCGAATAGCGGCGAGGGCGGCACGCGGCACGTGGAATCAAACGCGCAACTCTGGCTCCCGTAGGGAGCATAGCCCCGTGCGCGACCGAAAGCGTCGCTGTGGTCGGCCTTCCACGATTGGCCGAACGCTGACTATGACGTCGGAAAGGGGATTTATCATCGACGGAAATAAGAGGAATGAAAGAACTTTAATTTTGACGGTGTTGGCAGTGTTCCTTTGAGAGCGCAATGATTTCAAGCTTCCACCATGCTAATAAGAAACACCATCGAACTTGTTGTTTGCAAGGTAATGACGTCACAAGGGGGAACCACAGGAGGGCGCCACCAAAACATCTGGCCGCTAATACAGGAACTCTAGTCAGCGCTAACACGGAGCGTCCCAAATCAGAGCGGCGAGGAGAGGCGCCCTCTTTACGCCGGCAGAGAGCGCCGCTCTGCCGTATACTGCTCTGTCGACGCTAGAGTTCCTGTATATAGCGGCGAGAAGTTTTCGTGGCGCCCTCCTGTGGTTCCCCTTTGTGACGTCATTACCTTGCAAACAACAAGTTCGATGGTGTTTGTTATTAGCATGGTGGAAGCTTGAAATCATTGCGCTCTCAAAGGAACACTGCCAACACCGTCAAAATTAAAGTTCTTTCATTCCTCTTATTTCCGTCGATGAAAATCCCCTTTCCGACGTCATAGTCAGCGTTCGGCCAATCGTGGAAGGCCGACCACAGCGACGCTTTCGGTCGCGCACGGGCTAATAGCTACCTACGGTAGCAGAGTTGCGCATTCAGCCTCGGCGGGTAGCCAAAGGCTTTCCTGCACGCCCTGGATGCTTTGCTCCTCACGTGACTAAATTTGGCGAATAGCGGCGCCGCGCATGAAAAACAGAAGAGGAGGAGAAGGAGGCGAAAGCAGGAGAACATACGCCGGGGCGCGAGCAACGTCGGCGGAGCGACCGTAAAGGTGGCTTTCTTGCACGGCACCGGATGTTTTGCTCCTCACGTGATTGATCTCGGCGAATAGCGGCGTTACGGCGCGGGGAAAACAAATGCGCAACTCTGCTCCCCCTTGGGGGGAGCATATCGAGGAACTCTAGTCGACGCTAAGGCCCCTGTTAGTCGACGCAAATACGCTGCCGACGAAATAAGAAAGCGGAAGAATGACGTTCATGCTTTCGCATTCACAACCCATAAGTGATTAGGTGTACCTCGAGCCTTTTTTTTTTAATTTGCATTGCGTTCGCTCGAACTAGTGTGAAACTCTAGCAACGCGTTAAAAATAAAATAGAAAAGAAATCTTTTTTTTTTTTTTAACATAATAGGTGACAAAAGTTCAGAATTTTGAACACATTTTTTATTGTTAATGACGCCATTGGTCTGAACCCATAGAAAATCGAAAGGACAAGAGCGTGCAACAACCATGCGCGATTTTCCTAATTGTTGGAATTAACATCCAGTTATGAAGATGTGAACGACCCACCGATTTACGGCTGTTCCAGGCAACGTTTGAGTGAGAACCACGTGCTTGAAAGAGTCAGAACTGGTCACGTGCACGGTACACCTCATTCAGCCCAGGGGCGGATCCAGAACACCGTTTTGGGGGGGGGGGGGGGGGGGGGGCGGACAATTTGTAAGGATGCTATTATCCCATTCTTTCGTGTGCACCGGGGGGTCCACCCATGTCAAATTGCACTCCGAGAAGGGGGGAGGGGGGGGGAGGGGTCGACTTTGTTTGGGGGGGGGGGGGGGCGGGGCGGCCGCCCCTGTCACCCCCCCCCCTGGATCCGTTACTGATTCAGCCAGTCTTACCTCTAGAATCTTAAGTCGTCATTATCCAACGCTCAAGATCAATGTCGTCACTGAACTCTCGTGTTTGGCACTAATAGGCACGCCCCTCAAAGCATCATTTGGTTATCCTCGTCCCTTTCCAGTGCCCCTTTAAGGCTGCGCTAGCTAATTATTATTCATATTTTGAGCAGACAAGTATTACAATAAACGCTATACTTCGTCTCACCTTAGCATGGACTAACTACGAAGGCTGTGCAGGCGCGAGCAGATAGCCTTGACTGCCTTAACTGGAACTCTCACTGCACGAGCGCTCCTGCAGCCGCGAGGCTTCATCCAAAGCAACTAGCTCGCGCATTCAGCATGCGCGGCTAACAATAGTCCATGCTAAGATGAGACGAAGTATAGAGGCTCAGCTGGCGCTATACTCCGTTTCACCTTATGTTGTACCGCAGACAAGGCTAGAAGCGCGAGCTCATAGCGTTGGGAGCTGCCCTTAATGCACGAGAGCTTGTGCCGCCGAGATGTGCCCTAGAGCAAGGAGCTCGCGCTTGTAGCCTTTCCTGCGGTACATAATAAGGTGAAACAGAGTATAGTGTCTACGGGACTTCCGGTTCCAAATTGAAGCAGACAACAAACAGTCTCCTTTTTCAGTCTTTTTGTGTATTCCTATGGGAAAACGTACGTGATATTTTTCTCTTCGCCAGGGAATAATAGGAATAAGCGTAGTTTGTTTGCTCGTAACGGGTACTATGTTCCTTTTTTCACAATATAAAAGTGTAATTTATTTAGTTAATGATTTTTTTTCTTCCTTACTGAGCGATGTTTAAGTTAGCGAAAATTGAGGCCCAGGTCTATGTTGTACAAAGTGATATATCAATGCAAGCTATCAATTCAAGCAAAAACATGAAAGACGTTTACAATTCTCTGTAACGCCGAATAGGAGCACAGCTCTTGAGGAGGAGGAGGGGAGGGTACGGAAAGAAAGGAATGCGCCTCCTCCTTCCCCGCTAAATTTAGCGGGACTATTGGCAATGTTAAATGCGCGGACGTCACGTGTTTCCCATATTGACGTCACACGTGGCGTAACGAGGGTAACGTTTCGACGTTACCCTCGTGACCCTCACGGGGGCTACCCTCACCCCCATGAGGTAACTTAACCCCCTGAGGTTAACCCTCGTGAGGGCAACCCTCACGGGGGTTACGTTACCCTCCCGAGAGTAACCCCCGTGAGGGTTACCCTCGTGAGGATAACCCTCATCAGGGTTACCCCCGTGAGGGTTACCCCCCCCCCGTAAGGGTAACGTAACCCCCGTGAGGGCTACCCTCGGGAGGGTAACCCTCACAGGGTGAGGGTAACCACCACCCCCGTGAGGGCTAACCTCACCCTCGTAAGGGTAACTCTCACGGGGGTAACCATCACGGGGGTTACCCTCACGAGGGTAACCCTTGTGACGTCACACGTCCCATAATGCAACGCGCGGTTATGCCGACGCCGCTCAACCCGCAAACGGAGCTGCGATTTAAAAGAACAATTAAAAAGTGCGTAGGGTTTATTCAAGCTGTAATAGCATTCTAGTGACGGAAACGCAGTTTGTTACTAATGCAGTTTTTTACTAATCCAGTACGTGTTCTTCGTTCCATAACTCCATGCTTCGCTCTTGTTGTGTTTTGATTGTTTGATTTGGCAAATATCCAGTGTTGCGGAGTTGCCACTCCGGAGTTGGAATGATTCCGGAATCATTCCGCATTTTCATGACCCCGGAATAAAATGGGAATGGAATGGCGGCAAGGTTGTTGGGAATGGAATGGGAATGGAATTAGATGCCTTTTGCCTGGAATGGAATGGGAATGAGATGGGCCCCCGGTTCTTTTTTTCTTCTTCTTTTTATGGTTTACGCGGCCAGCTAAACCAAGCCAGTCAGCGAGTCAGTTGCTCAGAAATAAAATGAGCGGGAAACTGCTAGCCCGCGTGGAGCCCTAACAAACTTATACGCAAAAAAAAAATAAAAAAAAACAAGCGTCAAAGCAAAGAGCAGAGGGGAGAGGGGGTAGGGCATGGCGGTGGCGCCTTTCACGGACGCGCAGGCAACGGTGTTCACTGGCGTTACACGAGAGAACAGTGCTCTAGAGAGTTGTATGGGCAAGAGCGGCGGCCACCGCGTGAAGATTTTGCGCGTAGACGACACCGTAGCGCTGCTGTTCTGTGCCCTAGGAACTGTGGCAAGATGCTTGAATAAAAAAGAACGAAGCGCCGGCGACACACGCGCTTAGCGTGTGGCCGGTGCCATTTTGAGCGTTCGTGCGTATGGCGCGTGCTTTCCTCGCTTTACGAAGCGACGAACATGCACGTGCTGGGCTGTGAAGATCGCACGCTGGACTGTGATTTTGTAAACATTGGAAAGGTCTATAGAGCCCAGCGGACATGGCCTCGTCTCGTTGCTAGCCTCGTCGTCGGCGCTGCTAGGCGTGTACTACTGTGGTTCGACTGGAGCTTTTCGTGACGCAGAACAAGTGCTAATGTGAAAAATTGTAGGTTTTCCTTTGCACTAATGCCTCTAGAGTGTGTTCTATCCTCTACTTTTATTATTCGCGTGTTTTTGATGGAGATCATTTGATTAATATCGACCCCCCCCCCCTTCCCAGTACTGACAGGTCGTTCAGCAACGTTATCACTTGGGCTGTACGCTTAATAGCTGCGAAAGATTCCACGCGATACTGATATAACAAGGAAAAATAGACAAATAAATCTCAATAAATCTCTCACTTTTTTAATGGTGAGAGGAAAAATAAACTGGTGTATTGTTTTTTGTCATCGTTTTGCTGATGTGGGGACCAGCGTTGTGTTGTGTAAGGTGCAAGGCGGAGCGCGTTTGGGAACGGCCAAGGTGCCACTGCAACTGGCGAACATATAACAAATTGCTTTTTGTGGAAGGCAGTCTATAATGAAAAAAATACCTCGATTGGGAGTACATGAAGCATTAAAATACGATATGAACACAAACTTCAACAACCCCTAATATAAAAAAAAAATTATTCTCAACTCACTGCTTTATGACTTCTCAAAAGTGGTAATACACTTCATTGACATACACAGCAAGCACATGACAGATATCCAGCAACATAGTACGCAAAAAGACTACAAAATAATCATGATATATTGCGGCATAGAATCCTAACCTCTTCGCGCCATTGACGATGTGCGCATAGTCCCGAAGGATAAGGCGCGGTTAAAAATGTCTCTCGCACACCGCTGATGTCTCGGCAAGGCATTTATCTTCTCGATTAAGATTTTTTTCCCCACTGTAGTCTGCGCGACTCCTTCTTTGGCGCACGAAACAGCGACGGCTTACGATCGCTGGTGGCTGCCCTTGTTGACCGGGTAGCCCGACTTGCATCCCGACGCGAAACAGTGTGTGCGTCCGTCTTTTCCCTTGCATTTATGACCGAGACGGCCACGGAACGGGGAAGACTCCCCACCACTACACCGCAAAGAAAAGTCCTACGGTGCTACATTCGGGAGAAGCGTACCGCCTTAGCTTCGTCGTCTTCTTCGCTCATCGCACATCTGCCATCTGCCACAAATTCTCCTAGGGCACGGGACTCCAGCGCCACTCGCGGCATCTACGCTGAGCGTCTTCACGCGGCCCATTGTAAGCGGGCGCCGCTCTTGCCACTACACCCTCTAGAACACTGTACACGAGAGCGAAACAAGAAACCAAGCACCAAGCAAAAAAAAAAAAAAAAAACGAAGGGAGCGGCAAAGAAAGAAACCGCCATGCGCGGCTCCTCATCAAACTTCTTGTCTTGCTTGCTTTTTTTTTTGCGTTGGCATGGAGAATGCACGCGCGCACAGACTGAGGAGCAGGGGCGACTCATAACTCGCAGAGCTCTGATAACTCGCTGACTCGCGCGCCGCCAAAAGATGATCAGTTATTGTTTTCTTATAGACCATTCCAATGTTTACAAAATCACAGTCCAGCGTGCGATCTTGACAGTCCAGCACGTGCGTGTTCGTCGCTTCGGAAAGCGAGCAAAGAACGCGCCATACGCACGAACGCTCAAAATGGCACCGGCCACACGCTCTTTTTTAGAATGGTCTAGTGCCACTAAATAAGCTCTAGAATGGTCTATAGTTCGAGGAGCGTTGTTTAGCAGGCGGCAAGCCCTGCTGCCTTCCACGATCATTTGCACGCACTCCTTTGCCGTGCGAAATGTGGCTTTGCTTCAGTCATTGATCATTTGCTGCAATTTTACGTGTAAGTCCGCCTTTCACTTGGTCTTTGTTGCGATGCTTGTTTCTGTATTATAGACCGACATACTGTTTACAAACAAGCCTACGTTTGCCTATTTTTCAGCTTTGAAACCGGGCCAAACGTGCAGTGCCCACACAGGCTTGGGCATTGCGCGTGCGCAAAAATCGAATTCGCGTGAAGTGAAGCGTCTGCGCATGCGCAGTGCCGTTGACAGCGCCACCGCAGCTGCGTAACGTCAGGGCCGCGTGTTGGTCTATATGTTTTATATTCAAGTGGGTTAGGGTTACAAGCAAGCTAACGGATTCCCGCTAATTGGCTTTGACTTTAGTCTCCGCATACTTTGTTTCACCTTGCGATGGACCGCTGCAGACGCTACGAGTCACGCCAGGCAAGCCAGCACCGTGAGCGGGACCACACGCACGGCGCGTTGCTGCGCCCCAGGGTCGCGCGACACTGAGAAGGCACTGGATTGGTTTCGATGGCTCTCGTGCTGTCTGTTGCGGTCCATCGTAAGGTGAAGTACTCCTCTATCTCTTTTTTTCCCTTAATTCCCTTTCCCATCGACAGTGACATGTGCGCCCAGAGCGCAACTAACAACAAAGTCGATTTCTTAATAAACATCGCTTCAACAACATAGACTATCGTCACCACTCTTGTCGCGTGACCGACCTGACTAGACCTGCAGAAAGACAGACCCGCGCCAGACGAAGCGCAACCGTTGCTGTGAGGGCCACTGAGAAGGGAGCTGAGTTCTAGCTGCTACTGAGGCTGTCGTTTTTGCACTATTTTTAACATTTCACAACCTCTATGTTGAGCTCTAAAAAAAAGGGACCTAAAACATTTTGTGAAACTGCGTTCGCTTGCCCAGTTTGGGGTATGTTCGATTGGAATTCGAATTTTGCAAGGCTTACCAAATGTGTTGATCACCCGGTACATACAACCTCATTCGCGTTAAAACCAGGCACTTCGGTCACCGTAAAACGCCTGCAACTGAGAGCTCTGAATGACCAATTGCAAGTAAATACATCAAACGCGCACGCGGAAAAATGCATTGGCTCATATCCGAATAATGAGCAAGATGATCAACAACTGACCGGTAATAAAGCGATAACTTTCGTATAATGAACAAACCACAATGAACAAACTTATATTTAAGCCCAGCAGCCGTTCTATTAATCGCCTGGAAAACACATAAAGAATTGAATTGAATATGATAAGAAATATCGAGATTCGTAAAGCAAGCCTGAACTTATACGTTTTAAAACAGGTTTCGTGACATGGCCAATACGGTCCCTCGTGCTGCGCCGTGGAGTTTGCACTTTGTCAGAGGATGTGTTCTTGCCGCTGTGCATGGAGCATGGAGTCGCTTCCAGTAGCGTACTAGCCGCGTTGCTGTGCAGGTATTTGAAGAATACAGTAATATAGCTTATTTCTGCGCCACGCACGAACTGGATATTTTTATGGTCTTATCAAACAAACACGCTGGCCGTGTATGTCCTAGAAGTGAAATGCAAGAAAGTTTACAGAAAAGAAAGAAGAAAATGAGTGGATTTAAATTTTGCTGTTAGTTGCGAGACCGATGTCTTAAACAATCATCAACATATCAATGGGCTTTTCTCGATGTTTAAAGTAAAATGTAAACAAATACTTTGTGACACGAGCGCTCCGCCTAATAAAATTAATGCTTTTCGAGGCAATTAGCATTTTTTCTTGCAATTGGCTGTGCGTTTCATAATGTCAGCTTTATGCTGATTATGACGGCAATGCAATATAGCTGTCAAGTGCCATTTTTTTTTTACGTTTAGGAATTAGAGGAATGGGATGGAACGATTCAGCCATTCCAGGAGTTAGAATGGGCCCAGTGTCCCCATTCTTAGGAGTTGGAAGGAATTGAATTATTGAAAACTCTAATTCTCCGGAATGGAATTGGAATGGAATGGGGGTGCCCATTCCGCAACACTAATATTAGCATCCCTTTGGTGTTTTGTCAAGCTGAATCACTGTGCTTTATAGCATTGACTATATGCGTAAATATGTGCCCTATAATAGCAGTCGGCAACGTCAACAAGTATTATACAAAAGCACTGGGCTATTTTAGCGCAGTGTTCAACGCAATGAATTCCAAAGAAAAACGCTCCGACACATATTTTTGTACATCCGATTGTAAAATTTTCCAAACTTTTCATTCTGTCACAACACTAAGCAAAATTTGCTCTTATAATCTAGCGGGAAGAGAAAAATCATTTGCGTTTTCCCATAGGAATGTATTACCGGAAGTCAAATTTAGACTGTTTGCTGTCTGTTTCAAATTGCAACAGCACACCAGCGCCATCTGAACCTCTGGCGTTTATTGTAATAACTCTACAGTTTTGATCCTATATATAAAATAACTTTTTCATTATGTTTGTATTCCCAAATCCCCGCCTCCCCTGTACTGCTTGATCCTGGAGGATATAATAAATATGAATAGATGTACGCGTAATTAATCACACTCCATCATACTTATGCAGGATTACATAATCACAATTGACGAAATTTACCAACCGGCGCAATGACGATGGCCGCTGCCCATCGTCATTGTTCGGAGTCACGAGGACAATGCAAACGTGGGTGCAAGCAGATGGACTAAGCATGACCCACCAGAGGCTGCCGGCAACTGTCGGCGCGCGGAAATGAGGAAGCCTAGCTCCCCACCTGATCTCATGTCACGGGTCCTGATTAAATGTAAACTTGTCTCGATCATTCTTGTAAATACGAAGCACGATTCTGTCGTGCGAGCAACGTATCCATAACCACTCACAGCTCCCGGTAACCAATCATAAAATATCATAACGCGCGCACAATGCACGCACGAGATCTTGTGCGCCCCGGGTTTATCAAAATAATCAAAACGGTTTTTGTGTTGTTGTTTTTTTTTTTTTTTTTTTTTTACAGCGGAGCTGTTAAGGCAGGGGTGTAACTCACGGAATGTATTTTGGAGAAGCCACGGGAGCAGCTGAAACAGCTTTTTTGGAGCAGGTTGGGAGCAGCTAAAACCACATTCTGGAGCACGCTAGAGCAGCGAACATCCGATTTCATTGTACTTCAGTTTGTGTCATAGACAAGCACGGGAGCAATTTCAATTGTGCTTAGCAGCACAGATGAACATGAGTGGTTCGGAACCGGGATAACAGTGTAACAGATGCGAACACTTGACCTTAGTGAGAACCAAAAAGCAAGTACCATATGTTTCTGAAGATAGTGTCCTTGATATTTTCTGAGTAGCTTTCAGCTGCTCAAAATGCAAACCAGCACTGCTATTATAGCACAACCCCAACGTGCGCGACATAGTAATTATATGTGCGAACCACGTGACGTGCGTAAGCAGTGATGTGATTGGCCTAAGCCATTTTGGAGCACCTTTCGGGGCAGCCAAACAGTGTTTTGGAGCAGCAAAAGTGGTTTTTGGAGCAGATATTCTTAGCAAAATAAAAACATTCGTTTTCAGTGCTATACAAACGAAAAGCACTTTATGCTGTGTTGTGTTGTGATGTGACTTGTGACGGAACTCGCTGCTTGTGGTCTTACTGCTGAGACATCCCACAAGTGTACAGTGCGGTAGGCATTGCCGAGCAATTCCGAAAAACCGCTTGCCACCGTTTTACTGGTTCGCGACGTGCCAGATTTTCGTCAAAAGTAAGCAAACGTGAAACAATGGATTGCAAGTGTCCCGGCTGGCGCCTCTGTGCACGTGAGGACAACTTCGGCAGGCTTGCAGTTGCGCGTGCTACGTCGCGCGAGCGGAGACAACGACTGTTTCGATCGAAACGGAAACCATGCCACTCCACTATGTCGCTAACTGATTTCCAAAATTGTGTGCAAAATGTACTGTCGAGCATACGACAAAGAACAGTCCAGCGGAGCGTGCTTGCCAGGCCGGCAAACAAGGTACAAGCTAAACACACTCACACACACACACACACACACACACACACACACACACACACACACACACACACACACACACACACACGCGCGCGCGCGCGCGCGCACACACGCACACGCACACGCACGCACACACAAAAAAAAAAAAGAACGTGAGCGCATCGATGCAGGACATCGCAAGCCAGGGTCAAAACGTTCTTGGAGCGCTTTGAGCAATGACTGAACTCGAGACAAACAAGCGCGCTGTGCGGGTTCAGTATGCAGACATTGCCTCCTTTGCTTTAGCTCACTTCTCTTCGCCGACTTTCTTTCGCGGCAGATTTTTCACGTACCGGGATCCCTCTCGAAAGAAAGCCCACCGAGAGAAACCTAGGTAATCAATACTACGACACAGCAGTCTTTGAGCTAAAGGGATGCTTGTAGTAGCCTATTAAACAAGAACAGGATTGTTGATGAACATGCAGCGGTACTTAGTTTCATTTTAGAAAGCGCCATATGTACAGCGACGTGGGGACGGCAACACCCGACGTCGTGCGGCCACGGTGACTGGAAGGCAGGGACGAAATATAGTTTTCCCACGGCCGTTGCTGTCAGGAGCGAGTGCTTCAGCTCACAAAGTCACAAAGTAACTCCCACCGCGCAAAAACGTGGTTTCGTTTCACAGCATGACAACATAGCTGGTACCCGGCACGCTATTAGCCCCGTGCGCGACCGAAAGCGTCGCTGTGGTCGGCCTTCCACGATTGGCCGAACGCTGACTATGACGTCAGAAAGGGGATTAATTGATTGATTGATTAAAACGTTTATTTGAAAGACCACGCCTCTGGCTTGTGGGCCTCATGTGGCGTGGGGGAAGGGGAAAAAGGGGCTAGCGATGACGATGGATCAGATGTACCGTCCGATCCCGGAGGACCGGAGGTAGGAGATGATGGATGAAAAGACGGCTGTTCTATCCGCGGGTTCTGAGGACCTCGGGTGGGTCCATTCCCATAGGTCTTCGGTCGAAGGGAAGGTGGCAGGTTATTGATTGCCGCCGCTCGTTCGTTTGACGTCTCTGGACAGAACCATACAAGGTGGTCACAAGTCGCGGGGACACCGCAGTGGGGACAACTTGGGTCAGGTCCCGTGTCCTCCTGTTCTGTTGGCCTGTGGAATTTGGCAAGCCAAACGGGGGTTAGCATAGTGCGAGTTTGCAGTCTGTGCAAAGCCACTCGTTCCCATCTTGGAAGCCCTCGAGGGATCGGATGGGGGTTAGCAGGTAGGAGCGCAGCAAGTCGCGCATTCCGGGCATTTCTTTCTTCTTTTTTGGTCTCACAGAGGTCGAAGACTTCTTTGGTTGAAACATCTCGCTGAACGGGCGAAGGGACCGGGCCTTGTGAGGGCTGAATACTTGCTTGTAGCAGTGCCCTCGCGGCCCCGTCCGCTCGCTCGTTCCCCGGAATGTTGGCGTGGCCAGGAATCCACGCGATGGTGATCTTCTGTTTAGCCCCGGCGAGGCGAACCAGTTCCCGGATGTGCGCCACCGTAACGTTGCACGTGCTCGAGTGCCCAAGTGCGCGCACTGCCTCTTGGGAGTCTGTGTATATGCGGGTTTCACTGATTTCTGGGCGTGGCATGGTCGTGGCCGTTTCCACTGCGAACAGAATAGCCAGACGTTCTGCCATGCAGGTGCTTCGTGTACGTGAGGTAAGCTGGTTGCTCGTCTCGTTGCGAGTAGGTGAGTGCCATGCAATTGCAGTTCGGCCGCTATCGTCCCTCGCTGCATCCGTGTAGAAGACATCAACGTGTTTGAGAAGCTGACTGATTTCCTTGTTGTGAATGGCCGCTTGCGCGGCTCGTCTCTCGGGGCGATCAGGTCCTTCGTGACTTGGAAGGGGTTTGACAGGGGTGACTGCCTCCGCGTTCCAAGGTGGAGTTGGTGTCGGCATGAGCGGGCCGTTGATGAGGTGGGCGCGACCACTCGACGTGAGTATGATTCGACCGTGAGGAGTGCGAGACAGCCGTTGAGCTTGGCTCACCCGCATCTCATCGGCGATATCACGGATAGTGTTCATTTGAACGCTGCTCTCGAGTTGGTCGACCTGCGTGAAGCGGGGAAGTCCAGTGACAACCCGCATGGCCGCTCGTAACATGGTGGTGAGTGCTGCTTCTTGTTTCTTTGTAAGACGAAGATAATTAAGTCCGTACACCACCTTAGAGATCAGGATGGTACGGACGAGGCGTCGAAGGAGGTCGTCTTGTGCACCCCAGGCCTTGCTTGAGATGGCCTTGAGTAAGTTTAGGCCTTCTTTCCACTGCGACTTCACCTGCCGGAGCCAGGTGATAGCGCCGCCTTTGCGGTCGAATGTGACTCCTAGAATTTTGATAGAGTCGGTCTGGGTAATAGGGACTCCATCCCCCTGCAGTTGGATGTCTGTACGGGCGCTCCGGCCCCGGCCGGGAATGACCATATAAGTGGTCTTCTCCTTTGATAATTCGAGCCCTGATTGAAGGGCGAAGGTCGTGACGATGTTCAGCGCTTTCTGCATATAGCGTTGTTGGCTTTCCGCCCCACCTGCCGTCGTCCATAGGGTGACGTCGTCCGCATAGATTGTAAAGCGAATTTGCAGGACGGCTTGGAGGGCGAGAGCCAGGTCCACCATAGCAAGGTTAAAAAGAAGCGGCGACAGGACCGCCCCCTGAGGAACTCCAATGTTGTTAGTTCTCCACTGGCTTTTGGTTTGACCGATGGACACCTGAAACGTTCGGTCTTGGAGAAATGTTTTGATAAAGTTTAGGAGGCGGCCCTGAATACCTCGCCTCTTTGCTGCATTCACAACGGTGCTGTGTGGTATGGAATCGAAGGCTTTGCGTAAGTCAATGGCCACAAGCGTACGCGGCTGACTTTTGAAGAGCCGGCGCTCGTAGAGGTCATGGTAAAGCATGAGTAGGCTGTCCTGTGTTGAGAGGTGAGAACGGAAGCCCGTTTGCATGGGATGAAAGGCCCCAGTCGACTCGAGGATCCAGGACAAACGAGCATTGACCATGCGCTCTAGAACTTTGCACAGGTTTGACGTCAAGGAGATTGGGCGAAGGTTGGCCACCATGTTGGGAGCCTTGCCAGGCTTGGGAATAGGGATCACTGTAGATCTCTTCCATTCGGGAGGTAGCTCACCCTCCTCCCAGATGGCGTTGAAGATTACAAGAAGCTCCTTCATGGCGTCCGACGGAAAGTTCCGGAGCGCGGAGATAGTAACGAGGTCCGGGCCAGGTGCCGACCTTGCTCGTGCTGTCGCGAGAGCGTCCTGGAGCTCGGTGAGCGTGAAGAAAGCGTCCGCCGGGTGTTCGTTTTGTATGGGCTGCCGGACGTAGACATCTGTTTGGGGCGGCTTGGGTTGCTGCGGGAAGAAATAATCTCCCGCCTCTGCTGCGAGTTGTTCTTCGGAAATGTCGAGGCGGAGGGCCAAGTTGCTTCCGGTGTTTCAGGTTTTTGTTTTCCCGGCGAGCCCTTTATAGGCCCGCCAAAGCGCACGGTAGCCAATCCGCTCGTTAAAGGAGTCGCACAGTTTCCGCCAGTTGGTACGGCAGAGCTCGATTGTGTATTTCTTGGCCTCGGCCGTGGCGTGATTCAGGCGGATCTTGTTCTGGAGGGACCTCCGGGTTCTGTAGCGCCTAAGGGCCTCCAGTCGCCTGTCCCACAAGTTGATAAGGTGCAAGTCGGGTTGCGGTGTGTCTTTCTTCACGTTGTACTCAGTGCGGGCCTCCCGTAGCGCGTGTTGGATAGGTTCCGCGAAGGGGACGCCGGCGAGGCGGGTCATGGCGGTGCGGTAGCTGTCCCATTTTGTGAAAGTGACCTGCCGCCGGGACGAAGTGCGTATGAGAAGCCGTATATGAATGGGAAGGTGGTCGCTGCCCATTGGATCGGCCTGCACTTGCCACTGGACCCGTCGATTTGAAGAGGTCCAAGTTAGGTCGGGGGACGTGTCGTTTTGGTTGGAGCTTTGGGCCAGCCGCGTGGGGGTGTCTGGTTCGTTGCAGAGGTGAAGACCGGCTGCGACGCAGGCTTTTTTTAGATGTTCGCCCCGGGCGTTCTTGTTCGGATATCCCCACGCGGTATGTCTAGCATTGAAGTCCCCCGCAAGTATAGTACGCTTGTCCTTCTTCACTAGGTCTTTGATCCAATTGGCTTCATTTGGGCCCACGGTTGGTCTGCTGTATGTGTTATGTATATCAATGGGTGTGTTCTTAATTTTGACCCTCGTGGAAACAACTTCACGGTCGTCAGAACACGCTGCCTCTGAGTTGAGTTGTGTATGTGGGTGTGTTTTCTTTACAAGAGTGGTTACAATTCCAAAATTAGAGGTTTGTCTTTGTATACTGGGGTTTATGTAAGTGTTGTAACCACTAATCTTAATTTTCTCTACGTTAGCTTCCTGCAAAAGAATAACGTCGGGCGTCTTGTTTTTAAGCGCATTGAGGCGCGTTTTGAGTTCATAAAGTTTCTGTTGCAACCCACCGCAGTTCCATTCGAGGATCCATGGTTGCAGTTTGCCGCGGTGCTTGTGTTGTTTAGGTTTGGGTGAGGCACTTTGGGTGCTTGTACCGTTTTGTTGGGGATTATTGTCTGTCGTTACGAGTGTCTATGAGTCTGTGGATGGCTGTCGTGAGTTCGGCCAGTTGCTTCTCCATCCGAGCAAAGCCCGCATATTGGAGTTGTAGGACCTGTGTCGCCGTGTCCAGCCGTTGGGCCGGATACTCCGGTGATACCGTAGGTTGAAAGGCTCCCATCGTCACTGCTGCATACGACGTCCCGGCATCTTGGCCCACCGGTCTTCCCGCCGGTGGTGGTAAAATGGGTTTATCAATCCCTTGCGCCGATTTTTCACCTGTTTTCTTGGCGGGGCGCAGCGGAGGAATGGCGCGCTTCGGGCATTCATTGCTGGTGGCCACGTGGGCCCCGCCACAGTTTGCGCACTTCGGAATCTGCGAGCACTTCTCCATGCCATCGTGCTCAGAGCCGCAAGTTCCACAGCGCTCCTTCTCTCGCGGGCAAACGTCCTTTATGTGTCCAATCGCATGACATTTAAAGCATACGAGTGGTCTCGGGCGGTACTCACGTACGGGGAGGACTTCGTGCATGTAACTCACCCGCTGGGGGCGAGTTCTGCCTTCAAATGTGACAAGTATCGTGTTTCCCTTCGTCCCCAATGGGCGTGCTGCCACCAGCTTGTGAGTTCTGCACTCAATATCCTCCTGGAGTTGTTCAGGAGTCACCTCGTTGTTCTGACCGCGTAGGTACACGACTCCGCGACATTGGTTCCCGGCAAGAGCCTTGTAGGGTTGGAGCGCGTTAGTGTCCTCCCCTTGGCGGATTGCCTTGATTTTCAGAAGCTTCTCTGTGAGGAGAGGGTCTCTGGTAGTAATGGCTAGGGCATTTGCCTTCTCATTCCGATGGACGGTGTAGTCGGCTTGGGCTTGAATGCCGGCACTTTCAATGGCTTCGCGGATTTCTTTTCCAGTGAATGCACTCACTTCTTTCTTCCCGACGGAGCAAAGCACTACAGTTTGCACGGGAAACAACCTCGGTGTAGATTCGTCGGCATTTCTTATAGGCTGTGAGCTCAATTTTCTTTTCCGTGAGGAAATTCCTAGGAGCGGCCATTCTTTGCCGTCGTTTGTCTCGGAGGCCGGTGGTTTCGTCTGCTTCAGAGGGTGTCCTTGAAATGTGCCTTCATTGAGCGGGGGTGCGCTGGTTTGGGGAGGCCGATCGCCATCTTGTTCTGTCAAGCGTACCGGTGTGAGATGGCCGCCATCTTGCATTTCCTGGGTCCTTTGTGTAGGTTCTTCGTCGCCTCTCTGACTTGTTCTATGGGGCGACCGAGATCTTTCGTTCTTTCGTCTAAATCGTGGATCTTGCCTTGTTTCCTTCAGCGTCGGCCGGTTCGGGTTATCAACCATTTCTTGTGGTTGTGGCGTGAATCGAGCAACGAGTTGTTGGAGAGCTTCCAGGAACGCCGGTTGTCGCTCAATGACGCCGGCCAGGACTTGAAAAAGGTGACTCACCTCCGGCGTTGACAATACTTGGTGGTAGGGTAGATTGTTTTGCATCAGGAGCGGAGTGTTCTGCAGCTGTCCAGTGCCGTCTTCAGAAAACGGAGTTTCGGATAAAAGTTGGTTTTCGGGAAGGTCGGTCATTTCAATGCCGGGCGTGGCCTGCGTTGACTGTTGTGGCCCACCGCCTTCGTAGGGGTGGCCCAAGGCTGCACTCTAAAAAAAAATGGAGGAAAAAAGTAGCAACGGCGCGTCTTCCTCCCTTCTACTGACGCGCCCCCAAGCGGACACGAGAAGGAGGGAGGAACGAGACATTTTCCTCCTTCTCCAGGCAGACTGGAGAAAGCTTTCGCCCTCCCGACTCAACTTCTTTCGGTTTCGTTTTCGAGCAGGTCGCGCACGTTGTTTAATAAATGCTGTTGAGTTGATTGAGCTTCAGCGGCAGCGAAGGCCGCCTGTAATTCCGTCTTTTAGTCCAAACGTGCAGAGCATTTCGGTTGCATTGACGTTTTTATCACTAATTTTATGAAACGAGCAAACGAAGCCGCTAGAAACGGCGAAGTTCCGGAGCAGTGCCAGCAGCGCCACGTACACTGGGAAAGATGGCCGTCTCCGAATTGCGGGGCTCACGCGGAACTACAGTAGCGAAACCACGCGGAACTGTGTCGACGTTCTCGACGTTATGGAAATCGCAGGAACTGCGTCCAAGACAGGCAGGTTTTGCTGCCGGCTGCCTGGGCGCCTTTCTTGCTGAGTTCGGTTCTGTTTTCCGATGCCGAGTGCGACCGGCGTTCAACGTGGTTCTGTATTTGTGCGTGTCAGCAACATAGCAGCAACATCGTGATGGCAGTGTTGTGGGTTGTGAACAGAAGACTGGAATTATCGCCGATGTGACCGTGTGTTCGCGTATCAGTGGTGTAACAACAAGATGAGATGACGTAAACTGTCGGGCATTGATGCCGCTGGTCGGGCCGTGATCGGACGGGGTGGGGTGTCGCAGGTTGACATTCCGCTTTACATTAAAAAGTTTAATACCACTTGAGGGGTTAGGTGCAATCGATCGACGTGCGGATAGCCATGTTGGAACGCTGGTCTGAACAGTAAGCTCCTATCGTACAGTGGCCAATGTGACTGTCGGTTGTCTCGTGCCCGAGAGCGATTGCGCTCTGGGGAAAGGACTGAACAGTACGAAATCATGACGGAAAGTAGGTATATTTACAGTGTGGAATTTTAGCATAAAAAAAGAATAGTAGGTAAAATCGAAAAAAAAAAAGCTACCCTTTATTTCGCTGTTTAAATATACTACGGTCCCTGGAGAAACTGCCCTCAAAGTGGCGCGCTGGGATGCTCGCAAGAAGTTTTCGAGCTCGCCACGGCGTAGCTCCGTACACTTAACACCTGCCGCAAGTCGCGGCTTTGACTGCATTCAAGTTGATCGAAAAGCGATCTCTCAGCCCGTGAAGCATCACTTCCAGCTGAGTGAATATCCGCTCTACAGAGATTAATTCAAGACGGCAATTGCAGCCTTGCGCGAACAGCACAAATAGAAAAACAAACACTACAATAGAAATAGAGGCTACGACGTGCCGCGCGGGGAAACAAACTCATGGCTTCGAACCGCATTGGAGCGGCTTGATTTATTGGATTTCAAATATTTACGGCATGATCGAGCGTTCGCTTTTTAATAAGAGATTCATCCCTTGAGTCATTCAAAATACTGTCAAAGGTATGACATTGCTAGAAAAAAATCAACATGCTGGGAATAGTTTTTATTGCTTATTCAGTCACCGAACAATTCCGTACGTTCAAAACGACCAGTATAAAAGACGGAAAAGCAGAGCTCGGGTGTAGCGTTCGGGTTATTGTTCCGTTGAATTGATGTTTGTAAGTGCACAGTGTATGTGCACAGTGTATGTTCACGTGGTGCTTGTAGCATGTGTGATGTGAGTAGAGGAGAGGTTCCCGAAGATCCGTAAGCGCAATGGTGGGTTGAAGAAATAAAAATATTTTTTTGTAGAACATGAATTGGGCAGTACCTAGCGCCACCTAGCCTAGCTACTTGCAATTACTCTGCTTGACCCTGCCATCTAGTGGCAAGCGATTTAACCTTTCACGCTACGCGATAAACAGTGGCTTCGAGCACTGCGCTTAGCCGCTCTAGCCGCTCTTCGAGCCGGGCGCGCATGAAGCCACCGGAAGTTCTGGTGCTTGTCCCGGAAGTCGAGCGTCTGCTACACTTCTCTGAGCTTCTGAACATATGAAGTCGCTGTTTTTGCCCGCGATTTCTTGAGGTCTAATTGTGATTTTTAGCATCGTACTGTTAGAATAGGACACTTGAATGTAAAACATCTAAATCTAATGAAGGAAAGTTTGAATAATTGCAAAGAAACAATTGTCAAAGCTGAACGCTGGGCTAGTTGGTATCAAGGTGGTTGGTATTGGGATGTCAAAAGCATGGTAGCGCTTTTAGACGAAGACGAATAAGAGACAAGACACACACGAGCGCTCGTGTGTGTCTTGTCTCTTCTTCGTCCTGGTCTAAAAGCGCTACCATGATTTTAAACAATTGTCACCGCTGTTTTTTTTGGCTGTCGACAGAGGGTACGGTATACGGTAGCGTAATGGGGCAGTGTTGCGCAGCCTTTTTTGGCCTCCGGAGAGTAGAGAAGAATTGACCGCTCCTCAGCTTGTAACATCAGACTATACGGGTTCCGCCCTTCTATATCGGGTTTACGGCTAACCCGTAACGTCAGTAACTGTAATGTCAGTAACTGAATGTGCGCGCGCGAAGTATAGTCACCATGAAGTGATGTTCTTAGATGTGCTAGAAGGAAATGCCATGCACGATTACATTGATGAGCAGGGCCTATACCTAAAGGCTCTAAGGGCTGGCTCGGACCTGACAGTTGCGTAGATATGCAACCGAGATACCTGGGCTTCGTACGCCGCGTGCCAGCTACTCGTAGGAATGTCCGGGCAAGTCGCGGGCGTAAGTCGCTGCACGCACCCGTAACGTAGAAAACAACTTTGTCAGTAAAGTGGTCTGCGCGGTATCCAGTAGCTTTAACTGCTTTTAGAGACAGGGAACCAGTCTGCAACCTCGCGTGGGGAGCAGCATATGCTGCAGCCTGCAATTATTATAAAGTATAATAGCTTTCTCAATAATTTTAACTGATTTCCTTAGTACTGTAAAAATAAATGTTGATTTAGGTTTAGCATTCTCTGGCCATAATACTATTACTAGAAATGACACCATATAAGAGCCCCATCAAAGGCCATTACCTGGTTGCTGGCCCTGGGGGCACACTAAATGTAAAAGGAAATAAAATTCTGGTTTAAAAAAAAAAAAAACTGTTTATTTTGTGCAAAACTGACACGCTTGTCAGCAAGTTTCAGACAGCTTGGTTTTTACTGGTGGTTGAAAAGAATCAGTTTGGTCAAGCGCTTACGCATGTTCGGACCAGCGATCTTCATAGTTGCTCTTTTTGCAGCATGGTGCATCCTTATCTTTATGTAGCATCCAATGACACATTTCACGAGGCGAACAAAATGACTTGTTCGCCTCGTTCGCCTTGCTCGCCATGAAAATGAAATACATACTTACAGGTGAAACGTCTTGCCTGAGGTCTTCTCCGGCCTACTCGTGCAGTTTACCGCAGAGCATGCTGGCATGCTGGCGTCTTTAAAAGGTTGGAAAGGATGGAAACTACAAGCGCCAGCAGCCTAGAAACCACGCGCGAAGAGCAGACCGCTACTCACTTCCGGGACAAGGCTGCTCGCTTCCGGTGGCTTCATGCCAGCGTGCTCGATGCGCCATCCAGCCCCCTAGTGTAGAGGTCAGTGGCTTCGAGCGCTTCGAGTTAGTTCTTTTGAGAGCGGCTTTTGGTTTCGCGGATTGGGTTTGCCGTTCCTCCGTGATGTGCGGTTGACGAAGTAATAGTGACTCGAGGAACACCAAAGGTAAGACGTAAAGTGCGCGAAGTAATTGGATATCAGTTGTCTCCGTTTAACATCGCAGTGCTGTCGACGAGAAGACTGAGTAACTGCTTTCGAAACGCAAGTTTCTGTACCTGCGGGGGGAATCTGGCTTCGGAAATAAACACAGTTCGCGGAAGCTCGTGTTACGCTTTTATTTGCTGCTCCTCTCGTCCCGTACAAGAGACGTAGCGTCCTCGTTAAGCCTTATTGAGCTCGATTTGCTCGATTCAGGGCCGCCATAATGAGATGCAGGCGACGGAGGAACTTTGCTCCCCTGCTTCAGGGACGAAAGTTCCTCTCTTTCTGAAGGAACATAGGTTACAAGACCGTTCCTCCCCTAAGGGAGGACTATCTATACCCTTTTTTCTAAGAGTGTGCGGCCAGGTCCGCAAGGGACCCGTAAGCCTACGGATCAGAAATAAAGGCCTATTGAGAAGAAGCACAGAGGAAGTCAAAATACCTTCCGTTCGTCAGGGCTCAGTCTTCTTCTTCCTCCTCAGAAAGGGGATTTATCATCGACGTAAATGAGAGAAATGAAAGAACTTTAATTTTGACGGTGTTGGCAGTGTTCCTTTGAGAGCGCAATGATTTCAAGCTTCCACCATGCTAATAACAAACACCATTGAACTTGTTGTTTGCAAGGTAATGACGTCACAAGGGGGAACCACAGGAGGGTGCCACCAAAACATCTCGCCGCTAATACTTCGTTTCACTTTATCTACGAGCGAAGTCAAAGCTAAGCACGAGACCAGCGCTTTTTGCGTTTCTCCCTAGCTCGCGCGCTCGAGCAAAGCCTGAACGCACGAAGCTTTCGTGCTCGCGCTTCCAGCTTTGCCTTCGCTCGCACATAAGGTGAAACGAAGTATTAGCGGCGAGATGTTTTGGTGGCGCCCTCCTGTGGTTCCCCCTTGTGACGTCATTACCTTGCAAACAACATGTTCGATGGTGTTTGTTATTAGCATGGTGGAAGCTTGAAATCATTGCGCTCTCAAAGGAACACTGCCAACACCGTCAAAATTAAAGTTCTTTCATTCCTCTTATTTCCGTCGATGATAAATCCCCTTTCCGACGTCATAGTCAGCGTTCGGCCAATCGTGGAAGGCCGACCACAGCGACGCTTTCGGTCGCGCACGGGGCTAATAGAGTCGGAGCGTCCGTGCACACCCGCGTCTATCGTTGAAAATATTTAAAAAAAAAAGACGCGAGACGAGACCCACGAGACGACCATAACGCGAAATGCGAGACGGCGGGAAAACCATGCAAGACCGGATGGACAGTTGATGAAGGGTACTTTGTGTCGGGCGGCCGCTTGCGCCACCTAGCTCATGCATGCTCAATTAAGGTATACTCAGTTTAGTTTCGGTTTCGAAAGGCGACCAAAATCGGTCCTTAGGCGCAGGCTTGGCGCAGGTTACCCGTATTTTGGCAAAATGTAGCAGGGTAAGCCCCTTGGCGCAATTGGCGCAGCAATCACATCACTGCGTAAGCAACGTACGTGCAGTTGCACGGAAGAACAGGGCAACAAATTGTGAGTTTATCCTATTGTACAACTCAATATCAAAGCAGCAGACTACAATTAACGGAGTTGTCGTATTCGAAGCGATGAGCCGGAGCAATATTAAAGTACGCCGAGCAGATCTACCGCTCGGGTGAGAGCTGCTGGCCGGCAAGGTTTCGGATCTGACCGCGTTTCAGTTCAATCAAATCACGATATATCTTGCAGGAATGCGGTTCCAACTTGTAACGATGATGCACTAAAAAGAATCTTATGCTAATGTGTTTTTAACTGGTTGACGTCCGGAACCCGGGCCGCAGAGCCTCAGGCAATCTGACGCTTAACGACTCGATCTCACGTCGGCCGACTTGCTGAACCGCTTATGGTTGAAGAATAAGAATCCAGTCGCAGGTGATGCAGCGCTTGGAATGCGACTTCCGAGTTTCTCGCGCGCTTCCAACTCGGGATACACAGGGAAAATAAACGGAACAAAAAATTGCAAGGTCGACCAAGCTAGATGCGCTCATTGTTGCCAATCGAGTCGATAAAAACCGAAACCAAGACAAAATATAATTTTTTTTGCGCATGTTGGGCGATTTAGAGCACAATGGCGCGAGGTATTGGCTGTGGCGTAGTTTTCGCAAAATGGCGCAGGATGGCGCAGACACATGCGCCTGGCGCAAAATGGCGCAGCCGTTCCACCCTTGTTAAGGGCTAGTTTCCCCAGGATCGTGTCCACCAGCAAAGGAATGATGACACCGAACTCTGGACAGCTACCACCATCTACGAGCGACGGCGGCAACCATACAACTGGTTGCCGCCGTCGCTCATAGATGGCGGGAGCTGAACGAGCGGCACAGAGGAGCGGCAATGTGCGCAGCAGCGCGAATGGTTCTGCAACCGCCGCGAGGCAGCTACCGCCTAAAGTTCCACTGCGTCGAGCGCTTCAGATTCCCTTCCGAAAGAAGAGCAGATCGCTCGCCTGGAAAGTCACCGCCGAGAACAGAAGCTACAGCGCCGCTGCTCTTCCTTCTTCACCAGAGTTGAAAAGCTGAAAGCTGTTTTTTTTTTTCTCTCTTTTATGAGATAGCATTTTTTATTTCACCTGGTTTTCGCGATACGAGATCTAGCCTCAAATGCGCCATTGGCACGCGCGGCGCGTTTGTAACACACATGCGCAGGACGTCTGCATACGCGCGGCGTCGTTTCTGAAATTTTCCTAGAGGTCGTCCTTGAGATCGCCCTAGATGTCGTTCTAGACGTCGCCCTCTAGGACAACGTTTTTCAGGTCGTCTTAGAGCTCGTCCTAGAGGTCATCCTTGAGATCACCCTAAAGGTCATCCTAGACGTCGCCTTTGACATCGTCCTCTAGGATGTAGCCCACGTCGTCCTTGCAAGCAGATAAACCCGCGGCGCGCATACAGGGAGTGGCAGAACGCACGCATTCACATTTGAGCCCAAGTTACGGAAGCAATTATCGGTTTGAGTTGAGCTAGTTGGTACATGGTCAATGATGGTGGTGAAACGGCTTAAACATTAAACGACTACACAGAGACAAAACAAGACACACGCGAAGCTGCAATAATAGTGCGGAAACTTGAACATTAAAAATCATGGAGACGAAGCAATCACTCAATTTCGAAGTGGCGCGCTGCAGTCGCGCTGACATCAATGATTGCACTCTAATACCCCTGTCAGACGGGCTAGTTTAGTGTCACTACAAGCGAGTGCACTTCAACCCGTCGGAACACACTCCAAGTGTGTTGGTGCTACACGGGAAAACTTAGTGTCACTCCAAAATGATGGCAATGGCGATGGGTAGGTAATGGGCACGCAAAATATTACAGTGCATACGTATTTCTTCATAAATATCTTTGTCGTCTTATTAGAAACACGTTACCACACATTGTTGCGCTAAGTCACGAGCTTTAATCCACATTTAAATCCTATTTGATAATTACGATCAGCCATTACAAGCCAGTGATACACGTCCGCACGCCGGTACGATGCTCATCTATACTCTGTTTCACCTTATGATGTACCGCAGGAAAAGCTACAAGCGCGAGCTCCTTGCTCTAGGGCATATCTCGGCGGCACAAGATCTCGTGCGTTAAGAGTAGCTCCAAACGCTATAAGCTCGCGCTTCTAGCCTTGTCTGCGGTACAACATAAGGTAGAACGGAGTATAGATAGAAACGAGCAGAAGTAGGGATTGATCATTGAACCCAGGATTCCTGGGTTCTGCAGCGCGAGCTTTCGCTCCGCGTTCTCCGAGCTGGTGTGCGCGTGCCCACTCGGCCACTCGCCACTCCCCACAACGAAACATCATGGAGTGTGTGAAGGACGAGCTGGACGGCGATATCCGCGATGTTGGACAGTGGAAGCTCGTGGTTGGGGCACTTTTCTCCGTGAGAGCCCAACGCCTTTCAGATGAGAGGCAGCTGGACCTGGATGCCGACGCACAGGCAAGAATTTCAAGTGACACCGATCAGCAGCTGCAGGCCAATGCCTTCACCATAGCCGCTCTCATGACCGACAACCTACCCTTGCATCAGTCGAGAACGGTGGACTTTCCAAAGGAACGAACGGTGGTTCGAAGACACCTTGCCCCATCTGGGCGAGTTTCATTTCAAGCAAACCTTTCGCCTCTCTCCTGCCACCTTCAGATTCCTAGTAGAGTCTTGCAGGTGCCTCCTGGCCGTCGCTGGCCGTCGCGCAGGGGCCAAGGCTGGAAACTAGATTACCCGCTTGTTTTTCTACAATGCACTACTTTCCTGCCAACAGAAGACAAGTGCGCATCCAATATTACTCCTATCAAAATAATACTAATTTTACGCAGCGTTAATTTCTTCTATTATTTTTACTCCTTGAACACTGCTATCGAGATTACACACTCGGTCTACCGGAGCGAGTGTAGTGTGCTCCCCGAACTCACTTCATTGGAAGTGTGTTCTTCGGGCGGGGCTGGGGATTGAGCTCAGGATCACTGGGTTCTCCAGCGCGAGCTTTCTCTCCACGTACTCCGATCTGGTGGGCGCTAGCCCACTCGGCCACCGATACCCCTTAATAAAGACACGTTAAAAAAAAATTAGACGTTTACAATTCTCTGTAATGCCGAAGTGGAGCGCAGCTCTCGAGGAGGAGGGAGGAAGGGTACCAGGGGAGGGTATGCCAGCTGCTCCCCCTCCGTACCCTCCCATCCTCCTCTCCTGTTCCCATCCCACTTAGCGTAAATATTTCGCTAAATTTAGCCGGGAAATTTTCCCACTGAATTGACGTGTGACGTCACATGACACGTTATCTGAAATTTGAAGTGTGACGTCACGTGACGTCACACGGGTAAAAATCTTTTTCCTCTACATTTAGCGGAAAAAATTTGCGCCAAACCTAGCAAAAACTTTTACCCCAAAATTTAGCGGGAACATTTTACCCTCGTGATGTCACACGTGACGTCACGTGTGACGTCATTTTGGGAAAAAGCCCTTAATGCAACGCGCGGTTACGCCGACGCCGCTCAACTCAGAAACGGGTGCCTAGGAGCTGTGCTCTAAAACAACGTTACATTAATGAACGGTTTTTACGCCAATTGGATGATTCTGATGGATAATCGCAAGCCTAGATAAAGAACGAAGCATATCCAACTTTGGCGTTCCGCTTCGTTCCACGGAATTCTACGAGGAGGCCCTGACACTGCCTAATCAGATCATAATTATCGTGTTGTCTCGAATAGTTACATGCTGAAACAAAAGTAGGCTCTATCATTCTCTGCTAACCAAGATAGCCATGAATGACTGACTTTGTCGTCGTCTTTTATCAATTCACCGCTGCGCTAATCTTGATTCAGATCAGCCTAAACTCCAAGTCCACCCCACTATTTTTTTGCAATGCCACTTTTCTACATGTCGTCTCTTTCACGAATATCTTTTTCTTTATAAAATAAAACTTACGCCACGATTTTGGTTTCAGTGTTGTTATGTTTTACTGTTGAAACACTCCCATTGATGCCACGCGCTCGATCGAGCGAAGTGAGTTCGTCAAACGCACTCCAAGCCAAGTGTGTTCCTCAGGAAGGAGCCGCGTGGCACACTACAGAAATGACACTAAGGGAGAAGTGCACTCGCTTGTAGTGACACTAAACTAGCCCGTCTGACAGGGGTATAAGTCATTCATAAAATAGTGTTTTCTCAAAATTTGCGTTGCGGTATTCAGTGAGCTGCGTTGTCATGACGAATGCTATCGCAATTCATAAGAATTTCTGCTTGTTTCTTTTTTTTTTAGCTTCTTTGTGGTTGTGCATATTTGGGATTCTCCCAGACGAGGGCTCACCACAACACTAATGACAGGACCCTATAGAAAACCGTTTGGGAGACACCACCCTGTCCGTAAGACGTAACCATTTCGCGTGCGTAAAACCGTTTTTTTTTTATGTTTCTAGATGTTACAGTGAAGTTAATATACCAACAATATCAAGCAAGAAACCACTTTTATTCTGAAAATACTTTGTCAACGGGATACACGAAAAAAGCAAAAAAAAAACTGCAAAGCAACAGATCTTTTCTGTGACAGCGACGCAGATCAAAGCCGCCGCGCTGTGAAAGCACTTGTACAATTGGCAGTGACAGAGAATCGAGTCAACCATTATAAAGACTAGATATGCAACAAAGCCATTAAAAAAACATTTAATTAACAGGAGATGGTCTCCAATCTCCGAGATGAGGACACGAGGCACTTTATATCCCTTTCGTAAGACCTTAGTTCGCCCGACTCTGCGGTAAGAAATTATTAATATGTCGCTTACTGACGGGCAGGTAGGAACTTGCACCATCAACACACCAAAAAAGACAACAAACATCTCTCGTATTGGTACTGAAAATATGGCGGCGGAAAAGCCTCGCACCAAGATCTGCGAAATGAGATCCAACAGTCGATAATGAGGTTAGGGCAACAGACCACGAACAGAGAAAAAGATCAAAGACTGACAACTTCGTACTTGTAAGATGGCAGCCGGGAGGCCTCGCACCAAAGGCTCCGAGCCGTGATTCAACAGGCAACATTCAGATCAGAGCGACAGCGACTAGGCACTAAGGAAAGGCTCGAGGTCTCCCTTCTCGACGGCCTCGCCGATCCAGGGCTGGAGCAGCAGTTCCTCCAGGTACCACAGCTGCCAGTCCCTGCCCACGGCCGACACGAGGATATGCAGATACCTCCCGGAAAAGTTGACCTGCTTCCTGATGGACACCTCCAGGACTCCCGACCAGTCCTTGAAGAGCCGAGCAACACCTTCCTCGTTCTGCTCCACCATGGACCGGAACCCCGGCCTGTTCACCTGGGAAACAAGTGCACCGGCAGCTATGTGAGAAGAGGGGGGGGGGGGGGGGGGGAATTCGCCCCATCCAAGCAACCTAGAAGATCAGGCCTGCGCATGACATCATCCTTAGTTGACCCCCGACCCGCGCCTAGCCATATCTGACGCTCCACGAGAGTCGCCGCCAAGCAGCACACGCGTCTGTCGTGGAGTCGCAGCGAGCTAGCATCGCCCTCATTGAGACACGCTGCAAAGAGAGGGGGGGGGGGGGGGGGGGGGGGGGTAGTTTCTGTGGACACGTGCTGAGGGACGCTGACGACGCTAGTTTACGTCAGTGGATCGTGTATGATGAAATGCTAACAGAGGTGCCACTTTTCGGTCGCGTCGCGCAAAAGACGATTCAAATTTCAGTAAGTTGTAGTTATACTTTCTTGTTTTAATTAACGTAATATAATTATGAATACTAACGTAGCGCGGCCTTCTCCGCACGTGACACTTGGAGGGTGGGTGTATCCGCTCACTCACTCAAAAAGGCGGCTTTTCCACAAACGCTTTAAGAGTGCAGTGAAGCGGTTTTAACGAACAGTCATCGCCTTCTGGTATCGGTAATTTTGCCGTGATTTTACATAGCATCTCCGATCAATTGGCACCGGAACTGCCCTGAAACCAGGACAGTGTACAGTGTTACTAGGTCGTGCAGCGCGAAGTCGGTGCAACATCGAGGACAAACTGCGCCGCGCCGGTGCAACGCGGCGGCGACCGCCACCATGCGTCACCCCACGTTTTGTTTCGTTTTTTTTTTTCTTCTTTTTTTTCTTGCGTACGTCCACGAGCGTTGCCCGTCTGCTGTCAATTTCTCCCGGTTTTTTACTCGCAGATTCAGTGGTATCACATAAAGGAACATCATGAACGTGATTCTCGCTGGGTTCACGAAGTGGATGGCGATTCCACGGGTATATTTTGTCGATCATTGTTGGTTCAAGAAGGAGTACCACAGGATAATAACCACACCTTAGATGTCATCGAAACGCCTCACAACGCGTTCCACGAAGTTCATAATTTCCGGGCGCCCCGTGCCACCGCAGCAATCACCGGTTTCGTGGCGATGGTAAGAAGCTCGTCGTCCTCGCTCTCAGAAGAGCTGAGGAATTCATCGAGTGCGGCTGCAAGGCGTGTTCGTTTTCGCAAGGTCGCCACCTCGATAGACTGCGCGTCTGCTATTCCCCCTCCTGGCGGCAATGCCTGATGAGATTGCACCCCGGCGCACCGTCAATTTTCTTGGTGCGCGTTGGGGCAACAAAAAGCCGCACCGGGAGGCTGCGCTCCGTTGATCGAGGTCGCCCGGTGTGCACCGGTGCACTCGATCGAAGACGACGGGGCGCACCTCGGTACCCCCGTGTGGATGATCGAGGATGCTAACGTGCCAGATACCCTTTGTTTGTTTGGCACGTAAAACCCTGAAATTTGGCAGTATACAATTAAGGCTTCAAAATAAATTAAACTAAAAAAATAGCATGATTGAAAAATAAAAGCGAAAGAAAACGTTGTTATAATACGAACAATCTAGAGCAGTGGTCCTCAAACGTTTGGACTAAGGATATTTTGCGGTCCCGAGGGCCGAAAATTAATTAATAGAATATAAATGTGGAAACACCAAATAGATAAACCTCAATACGCATGTAAATGCATAGATGTAAACTAGCGCAAAAATATAAAAATTCAACGGCGGATGGACACTATACTTTATATTTAAATTCAGTATGTTGCCAATTATATTACAATACAATCTGTGACCCAGCAACCTCACCAGGAATAAATCAAGGTACATAGGAGCTTCGGTATATTTTCACAGGGCAGAAAACTAACGAGAATGATACAGCTGATTACGACAATGGTTAAGACACAGGATACTATAACACGATATACGTGAGAACGCATACGTGAAACAGTGGACTACAAATTGTAATACTGGCGAAGACAATGTACACTAAGTATTATGGCAAGAGAACCTGCGCTTGGATGCAGTTTTCTCCTTTTTTTATATATATCTTCGTTTGCCTTTTGAAGCACCTAGCGGCGCCGTTTTCTTTTTTACATGCGCTTACTTATACGTTGGTAGCAGTGAAACTTGTAGGGTAAGGCGGGGGAAAATAAGACATGGGCAGTCAGGGAACTGACAAGTGGTGATTTGGAGCAGCTCTTCTAGCAAGGAAAAACGGGTTTTGGAGCAGAGATTCCCACTTTTTGAGCAGACAATATTGAACTTTCAAGTCAGAAAATGTTTAGTCTCTTTGAAAGTTAGCCTGCGGAAAGAACTGCAGTTGATGGAGTTTTGGGAGACTATTTAAAGGGTCATACCTACGGAGGAACTGGTTGCTACGGATGTTTATTTATTTATTCGACAAACATACGACGGTAATCTTGCAGATGTCTCAATTGATTACTGTTACGAGTACCAATGGCGTCTTCCGTCTCTGACATAAAAATAATTTTCGGCTACTTTGTAGGGTTTGTATCATGCTCCTCTCGCTCATATTTCACCTGCTATTGTTAATAGAGCATCTAAGCGGAGCATTATATAGCCGATCCCAATGAATAGCTATTCATTGCGATCGATGTGAGCAGGGTATTGAACCGAAACCGAAAAAAAAAAAAAACGTTATTTTCGCGCGAACCGGAGTTGAACCGGAACGAAATAATTTTTTTTGCTCCGGAGCAGAACCAATATTTTTTCCATGCGGTTTTCGGTTCATACGCGACGTCAGGTTGTGTGAAAAAGGCGTGGCGAAAAACACAGTAACCAAAATAATCAACCGAAAAATAAAAAAAATAAATATTTTCGCGCAAATTGGAGTTGAACCGGACCGAAATAATTATTTTTTCGTTCCTGGGCAAAACTGATAAATTATTTTTGCGGTGTTTCGTTAATATAGGAAGTCAAAAAGCGAGAAAAATAGGTAGCTGAAAGCTCTGTAACGTTCCATGATCAAGTTTTCACATAACGGTAGTCTTCATAATTTATAAAATTCGTCTCGAGAACTCAAACGAAATGAGCACAGTAACTATACATTTTCCGGGATTTCTGGTCTTATGTAATTCTTAAACAAGTGCCCACATTCGTCCCAACCATTTTTTGGGGACCGGAAATAGCTCATCAGAGGAAATTTATCACAAGAACATACCCAATTCGTACGTCAGCAAAAGTGGCCAATTAATGAGCCTGGTGGCAAAACGGTGAGTTGGGCTGGTTGGTTTTTCATCTCGAACTAACCCCCCTCCCCCCTCCCTTCCCCCCCCCCCAAAAAAAAAAAAAGGACAAAGGCGTGTTGTCTATACCACCCTTTGTACTTGTTTGTTTTGGCCTTCAGTACGAGCTCTGTTTGGTGTTTCTTGTCTTCAATATTGTAGACTTGTGTGCAATTTACATTAAACGCCTTGATTTCATTGTACTTCTGATCGGATAAGAAAGCGATACAAAGGTCAATGGATATTTTAGAACCTGCACTAGTTGTCATTTTGTGGTGCATCCAATCTGCTTTTAAAATAACTCAGCGGATTTAATAATCTGTCCGAAATTAAAGTCTAGCACCGGGAAGGGGAGGGGGAATTCAATCAACAGTTACAGCCACAGAAAACAGAAAAACAGCTTCGATCTCAGGTAGCAGAAACAACAAGGACCAAAACGTTTTCTCCTCAGAAACACAAGCATCAAGGCGCACAGCTCTTCTGAGCATTGCTAGACAAGGAGCCGCGGCTTTCAAGGGACGCTAACGTGTTGCCGTTTTGGGAAACAAGAAGAGAACGCCATCCAGAACTCTACGCATTGGCGCAAGTAGCCCTGGGAGTGCCTGCGACCCAGTTCTGCGTGGAGCGAGCCTTTTCTGCGCTGAGGTTCATTCTATCGACTGAGAGGTGCCGTCTTTCTCCGGATATGCATGACGACGTCCTGCTTCTTAGGTCAGCTGCCTGACATTAAACTGCACTTTCACCCACGTCCCGAGGTGCCCCAGCACTAGCTCGTTCGTTCCACACATTAATGTGAGCCTTTGCATTCTATATGCAACCCTTTTATAAAATATGCATAGTTTATCTTCTGCTGTCGTCAATTGTTTTTGTAGCATTTGAGTACGAACCGGTTCAAACCGGTTTGAACCTTAATTTTTTCACTCCGGAGCTGAACCGGAGCTGAACCGTTTTCCCCTGAACCGGAACAAAAAACGGAACGAAAAACATGTCGGTTCGACACCCTGGATATGAGCACTGTTCGCACAAAAATCGACAACAATTCGTTCGGCATGTGCAAATAATTATTTTAGATTTTGAAGCAAATTCAAAGTGAGTAGTGGTTCTGGGATTGTCCGGTGATATCCGGAAGTTACCCAGTTTTTGAGCTCATCACGGAGAGAGGGCCTAAATATATTCATACGCGGTATTTATGCCATCGAGGGACGCCCCAATATTCGTTAAATCAATTATGAACATCAATACGAAACTTCACTCCAAATTTCGCAAGTATGCATGGCTGGTCCTGCGGTGACGCCCCATCAAGCATGGTAACGTCAGAGTCGCGGGCGTTGACTTAAGGGCGATTCACGCACTTACATTGGGTTCGACCGAGTGCAACCGGTTTTGAAGCCTCTTGCGTCAGCTTTAGATAAGCCGGCGCAGTTGCGGTGGCGGCCGTAAGCCGCATAAACCCCCGTTGCCATAGCAACCAAAAACAAAAAAGAGATTAACGTTGCAGACACACTTGGTCGGGCCCACGCAAGTGTGTGAACCAGTCTTTATTTCCAATTTTGATCAACATGATTGATGGTGCGTGCAATGATTATCGTCAAAGATTTGAGACCTTCTCTTATTAGACCAAAGTTGCTTTCCTGAGACTGCAGTCAAAAGCAAAGGTGGCTCTCTTTGCCTGATGCTACGTCACAGCTTCCACTGTTGCCAACGAAAACACTGCGTGTTTTGCAGGTGCAACCTGAGCAGTTGGGCTGTTTAAAATTAAATTACTTGTGCGGCGGAAGATCAAAAATTTGGGTTATTGCAATGAAAATACTATTAATCATATTCTGAAAGACAAAATTTTACCGTACAATCCCTTCAAACGAAAATTCAGCTGAACTCGTGAAGGTAGTTCCCAAGCTTTTACTGGCCACTTATAAGCTCTGCTAAATTTAATCTAGCAATATTTATAGACTATGACCTCAGAACCTCAGATATGTACACTTGGACTGCAAGTAAACGACAAACTTTACTTAAAAATAAACCTACGAAGGAGCTTAGTCATACCTAATTGAGGGGATTTATAAATGTTCTTGCTATATGCAAACATTTTCTTCAATTCTAAATGAAAAAGATAAAAAAAAATAAGCACAAGTAATGAACACAGGTTGTTAGAGCATTGCTGCCTAACATATACCCTTGCATAATAACCACAGTTATATTTTCGAGATTTTAGGCATGCGTGTGCACTAGACCCCTTTGAAGGTGTGTTTTTCGCCTAAGCGCGCGGCTCCACTGCAGCGAAGCGAGTCGCGAGATCGCGGTGTCAGCTTCGCGGGTATTGCTTCTCCGCAGTGCATTGGTGCTTGAGGAGAAGCGAACTCAAGGGGGCTAATCCGCCGCAATTAACACTTGGAAAAGAATATCGCAGTTCATTCTAAAGAGATTATCAAATAGTATATTATTTTAAACTAATGTTTGAAAATTCGAATATTCGCACAACCATACTCTTCACAGATACTACATAGGCGTCAAAAAAAAAATTGTTCCGTCTTAATTTTCAGTGGCATCGCCAACAATACCCTGGTCAGACACTTGCAGTTTCCTTTTCGAGAGCAGCTCTCTTTTGGTGCAAACATGGCACAAATTGTTCACAAATACAGCCTTTAGAGCGGCATGCAGCAGGTTGTTCATTCTGGCGCAGTTTGGCACAAATGGCACAGCAGTTCCACCGCTGCATGGGGCAAAATGAGACATTTTGAGTTCAGCACTGTTTGTATTCCAATACTGCTGTGCTTCGATATTTTGTCGACATGTGCCGGCATTTATTCGCTTTACCCCACAAAAATATCTGCTACAATTAATGTAAACACGCCGACACAAAAAAAAAAAACGCAGTTATTGTTTGTGCGTGTACGAGCGCCAAAATGGGGTTAAATTCTGCACTTGCATTATTCTGGAGGCGAGCAGCTGAGTTTGGAAAAAACACAGGACCAGACTAAGTTCTTATTTTATTTGTCTGCTTCGTTAGCAAACTCGGGATGAAATTTTATCGCTCTAAGTTTTGATCGTTAATACAATAAAATTGTTTAAATAACAGCATATTCAAGGGGCAAAGTGCAACAATATCACCATCAACAAGTGTAAAAACATTTTTCGCAAATTCAATGTTTTTTTTTTTTTTCTGTTTTTCTTAGCTATAGCTTTTTTATCTTTTACTGTCTAAGATAGTCCGGAGGTACAAACGAACAACCAATGCTTAATGGTGCGAAAAGGACATGAAGAAAACGCTTTAAAGCAGGCATCAGAAGCATCAGTGAATTCACGCTGCAGAAAAAAACCTTTGGCAATCTAAGGACGTACACCAATGGTCTTGCAAGAAACTCAACGAATGTAAAGAGGAAGTGCCTTAAAAACCTCAGTTATGATCCAACCAACAAGTTCCTTAGAACCAGAATAAAAATTAAAAAATAAAAAGAAAGAAAAATCTTGTTGAGCACATTGTGCGCATGGAGAAGTCCCTTTTTGGACTCACGTACAAAGATGTGTAGATGATCGTTTACACCTACTGTGAAAAAATTAAACCTAGGAGAAAGATTATTCAGGATGAAGGAGATAGCCTGCCGACTATTTGTCCACTGAATAAGCCAGTAAAGCAAAAGTATTCTGCAAGCCACGCGACGAGCGCATAATGTGACTGGCAGTGCATGATGTGCAACACAGTGCACACTATGGAGATAAACAGCTCCCGTTTTGTGTGGAATACAATGTGCAGCATGCAAATTTTGGGTTCACAAAGATTGCACAGGTGCCCATGGCGTATTCTTCAAGCGTTCCAAGTGCAAAAACTGAGCTGTCATTTTCTCTTTCTTTTTTTTTTCTTTTTTTACAGGGTGTTTCATTTGTCCTTACTAGATGACTCGTTTTGCCCCGGAGGTCAGGGCAAAATTAGACATTTGTGGTGTTTTATTATCAATTAGTATTTTTAGTTCCACAAAATCGAGTCTAGTCGATTTTATTGACCACAATGCCAAGACGCCAAAGAAGCTTTTCGTAATTTTTTTCTCGATTAGCAATTAAATAAAAACAGCTTTGATTTGCACATTTTTGTGTCATTTCCCCCCCCCCCCCCCCCCTACATAATGCGTTACTACTAAGGCGTTTCTTCTACCTAGCAACTTTTTTTTTTTGTGATGAAGTAACGACTTAGTCACTCTTCGAGAGTAATAACAATTAGCACATTTTCATCACTTTTTGATGGAGTATCAAGTGACAATATTTAGTTATTTTTGGATAGGAATGTGTACAACTCAAGTTACCCTTTTTGATTTTCACCTGAGCTCGCGACTGTGGCTTTCCGGGAAAAGAGCTCCAACAAGAAAGCTGTGAAGACACCCATGAATGCGTTAAAAATCTAGGCATTATTGACGACATGAACCATACGAATACGGCTACTGCTTCAGAAGAACGACACACCCAGAGTAAAGAGAAGGTAACCCGCTCATTTTAAGCTCAAGGACCTTTCGAATCTTAGTAACGAGTAACTTGCTTTGTTACTTTTTGAGCGAGTAGCGAGTAACGGTATTTAGTTACTTTTTTCACTCACGTGTAGATGTCTAGCATACATTAGAGTACCAGACATGTACACGTCCGGCGGCCATCCGCGGGCCGGCCCGAACGCCACTGCAGGCCGGATGTGGCCCGCGGGCTGGGGTTTGTAAATCGCTGATCGAGAGTCACCCGCATCAGCTGTCCGATATTCCGATATGCTCAGCATGTGTTTGGCACGAGGGCGGCATCAGCATTCAGCTTAGATATCATTTTATCAGATATCTGCCATGCATAAATAAACATATTTTTAGTCATATATTTTCACCGTTGCGTCGCCGGCTGCGTTTGGGGTCTGGGTCCAATCAGAGGCTATGCGCAGGAATTGCCGAATAAAACATGACGACTGCCAATGTTGCTCGATGAGCCACCAATGTTTCCAATGTTGCTCGAGTACCACCAAACTGGAACCGACATCTACCATCTGAATTCTGTTCAAGATACACTGAAAAAAGGCTTGCAAGTTTAATTCTGGAATTAAGCCCCTTAACCGTTTTTTGGTTCCTTAAAATTTCTGACCCTCGATTACTTAACTGTTGTCTTCAAAATCAATTTGGTTACCTTCAAAATTAAATTTCAAGTGACAAACGAAATGGGAGCAAACTCTTTAAAAAACAAATATGGCTGCCATCTGTTGGCAGAGCCACAAACCAAGTCATGAGCAAGCATGGGTCGCCCAAAATGGTTGAGTGCATAATCCAGAGAAAGCGGACGAGCTATATTCGTCCTGAACGGTTTGGGGAACGCTCCATGTTGATGGGCTATAGGCTCGTCCAAACCGGCCAAGGGATTTAAACTGTAGCAGAGTAACTTTATTTTGGCATTTAAACTGTTGCAGATGTATACCAGACAAGCCTAGCCACGTTATAATCCATGCAGGTAATTCTGTGTCCAACAATTTAAGCCAGTAATACCAGTGGGGCTGCCTTTTACAGGAAGAAACAAACAAAAGCACATGCAATGTGTTTGTTTCCCCTAGCTGCCTGTGATAACATGAAGCTATAGACCTAGACCTTTTGCTATATTACCCAAGCATCAAGGAGAATGCAGGGATTTGTGTTCCACGCGCCGCACGTGCTGACATCAACCGTAATAACTTTTCTAAAACAAATACCTAAAACAAATGGCATCTTGCAAACGCATTCGTCAACACTTTGTTTTGGTTATTTACTTTGAATCTTTTATACGGGGAAGGCGTGCACGTGTGGCGCGTGGAACACCAATTCCTGCATTCTCCTTGATGCTTGGGTAATATAGCAAATGGTCTATTGGGAGAAGGATGTGAGGGAAAGGAAGGGGGGGAGGGGGGGCAAATGTCTCATTTTCTTCTTTTCTTGCTCCCTTCTCTCTCTTCATCAGATTCTCAGAAGTTTCAATTTCTAAGGTCCTGAAGTTTCCAATAGTTTTTGCATTCTGCATTTTAAATAGAATGTTAGACCAAGAACTCTGGTGAAATTAAATTAATACATTTCATATTTTCCTAAAAACCAAAAACTCCCTCTTTCAGCACTCCTTCTTTTGCTTCCAAGCTATAATTCTGAAAGGTGAAAAAAAATAACATCCCCTTAGAGTGTACCAGGTAATAACAGCTGATCACAGAGTGTGCTCCAGTTTGCTTTGCTGCCATTCTACATGACATCCCATACAACGCTGCATACAACACCATCCAGAAATGTGCCCGAGCGTAAATCCCTTCAGCGCTAGATTTAGTTACAAAATCCGGCATAGAAAACCAATAGTCAAGTGCAACTCCCTGCCACGTAACGTCTCGTGGAAACTAAGAAAGTTCAACCCATACAAATATTCTATGTTAAAGATAAGCAAACGTTCCCCGCCTACCTGGATGCGCACAGGGTTTCCTTCCTGCACGCTCTGCGCCGGATAGTGAGCGTTGGCGTCGCACGGCAGTCCCAGCTGGCAGGGGTCCCCAGAGAGGGCGAGCATGCTGTACGTCCTCAGCGAAGCCATGGTCACTGCATGCGTCTGCGACGAAGCCCAATTGCAGACGTCGCATTCCGGAAAGTCCACCACGGCGCTGCTCACGTAACGCAGGAACCCCACGACATATCCACCGGCAGTCTCCTGCTTCCCTTCAAAATACATGTCCGAAGCCGAGTGCTGGATCTCTTCAAACACTCTACGCCCTGAATCGTTGACACTGCCTAGGAACCTTCCGTAGACCGTAACCAAGCAACGCCTGCAGATCCGTGGCCCCGTCTGCCTCGTCTGGTTCAGCAACTCCTCCTTTGTCGCCCACCGCAAGACGACGTCTAGAGCGACGTCCTGCGAAGACTTTGTGGATAGCGCATCAGCAAGGACTTCGTTCAGCTTGGCAATGAGGAGGTTCTTCGGTTTCCGCTTGGGCTTCGGTTCCGCCGCATTCACCTCTACCAGGATGAGCAAGAGGACATCTGCGACTGACCACGGGAAGCTCTGGCAGTTCTGTTCGTGCCACGCCCCGGCGTAAGTCACCATGTACCAGGCAGATGCCATCTGCAGGAGAACCATCTTCTTGGCAATGTCCGTTGACGCGCCGTTGCTGTTGCAGGTAGCAGTGACGTCGCTGAAGAATGTGTCTCGCGTCGACTTCACGAGGTTGGCGTATTGCTTTGCGACCAATGCTTTTACACTGTTCTTGTCTTCGTTGCTCTTGTTGTACTCGGACACGTTGATGATGATTCCGGATACGACTTCCCCTTCGCTTCCCACCCCGTACTGGTGAAGGATTCGGGACATCTGGACCGTGTAGGCTGCAAGAGCTTTCTCCGCAACCTCCTGGTGGTCTTTCCAGCCAGGGTACTCGAACAGAGTGCAATGACTGTCGCCTTCGGCAAGCTGGCCGGTACGGGACATGAAGTCCGTATTGATGACCGCCTGGAGCGAACGGTGGAGCCGGTAGAGATGTCCCAAAACACGCTTGGAGCGGTATGTATCCTTGGAGCCCCCTTTCTCCATGAAGTCAGGGTACAACAGCGGCTTCTCGTGTCTGTCGAGACATGACGCTAATCCCGTCTTTGCGAAGTCGACGCACGTTGAGATTTTCTTTGCGATCCCCAGGCAGAGTGGAGAGAAGATACCGTCCTCGAGTTGATCTGACCACGCAAGGTGAGCATTGGACATGATGCCCACATTATCATTGATGATGTAGTTGCATATGAACTTGATCATGCCCTCCTCCTGCAGGCAGCCACAGAGATAACACGAGTGTAAATATGGCAAGAGTTAATTGGTGCAAGAGCACTTCTCACTGGGCACATTCCACAACTACAGCCTAAGCTCGTTATAACAGACCTTGATTTTGACCAAGATTTCGGTCTGTTGTAAGAGGAGTATGGTATGTAGAGGAAAACCATCCAAACTTCACAAATAGGTATGTTACATCCAAATGTCTGCTGTAAACAGGTCTGTTGTAATGAGTTTAGACTTTAAAATTTGACCTTGTGACTTCCTCCTTCCCCCAAATAAGTATTCTTCCACCTGTTACCAAACACAAATAAGAACTACTCCCCAGAAATACTTTCTGCACTGAAGATGATTTTGCAGGTCAGCCTTTGACCTTTCAGGTTTTTCTTTTTAAGTTTAGAGCAAAACTCTAAATTTTCTGCTGGTCATTTGCATCAACAATTGATAACACGGTTGCATTGTGAAGTCTGATATCTGTTTACTGAAGGACTGTACGGTAAAATCCCCTAAGAACGCCCACCCAAAATGAAAAGATAAATGGTGAAAAACATGGGGTGGGCTATCTTTGGGAATGACTCAGCAAAACTTTATCGAAAATTAATGATAAGCACCAGTGCACCCACCATAAACCACATGACGCGGGAACTGATACCGCAGATCGCGGGATAGGGCAAATTCGCGTTTCACGATGCGATAAACACGCGGGAATTCGCTACAAACTCCTGTGTCATGGGAAAGGATACCGCAGGTTGCGGATGCGGCAGCTTCGCATCTCACGGTGCGAAGGACCCGTGGAAACCCGCCGAGAACTCGCATCTCCCAGGAATGGATACCGCAGATCGCGGATGCAGCAGATTCAAGTATTATGCTGAAATAAACGCGCGAGGACCCGCTACAATCTTGCCTGTCACGTAAACCGATATCGCGCGCGCAGATCGCGAATAAAAACGCGGGAATCTGATAGAAACTTGCAAGTCACGGAAACAAATACCGCAGATCGCGAACGCAGATTTGCATTTTACGATGCAATATACACGCGGGAACAACTCGCGTGATACGGGAGTCGATATCGCGCGTACCGGTGCCGCAGATCACGCCGCTGATGCGCGATTCCCGTCGGACATAGCTTGCCGTCCGACGGGAATCGGGGGGTGGGCGATGTTGCGGAATTTTTATGTCACAGATATTTAGCCAGAAAAACGGGATGGGCGATCTCTCGGGGGAGGGCATCCTTACGGGATTTTACGGTAGTTCCTAAATTCAGTGTGCCCTGCAAAAAACTTTCACAATCAAATCACTTTGTTCAGACACCAATGGATCTCATACCTGAAGTCCCACTACTAGGTCACAGGCTTGTTGCAAATGCTGGACACCACTTCAAAGTACACCACTGGCAAAAGGCGAGCAAACAATAAAAGACGCACCAGGTTCTCGTCAGCTGACCCTGCTGAAGAGGAGTCACTGAAGGTCATGGGAGTCTTGTTCGATCCAGGAAAGAAGAGATCAGGCTCCCAGATGACTATGTACTCGTCTCCATCCAAGTCAGAGCCTAGAAAACCATAGCAGATGTTGAACTTCATCATATAAAGGTCCTGTACATGGACAGAGCCCAAAAGCTCACACTGCTCTGGTCAATATGGTTTACCATACCAGTCACCTTCGTTTTACTGTAACTATATGGACAGCAAGTCATCTGCTTCTTGCACAGGAGTTGCGGTGACATCAGAATGACGCTGAGCTCTGATTGACTTTGGTTGAATGGATAGTGGGTAGACCTCAATGCTGGATGCCTTGAGGATTACCCACTATTGTTTACATCCAGCCAATAAGAGCTGGCGTTCTGACATCCTCTCAACCCGTTTACGAAGCAGACGAACCAGTGCTCCGCATTAGTTACTTCCAGGCTGTAACAAACAAAGTGAAAGCTCTCAGAGCATTTATTGACTATGTCAACACCTAAACCATCTTTCATAAACAATGATGGTCATTTATAAGGTACTATAGTCCGTTGCAATTCAAGAAGGTAGGGCGAGGATAAGACGGGCCGGGGATGAGGAAGCAGACAGAACGCTGCAGAAGAGAGGGGCAAACCTCCTTCTCTCTTTAGCGTTCCGTCTGCTTCCTCCTTCCCGGCCCCGTCTTACCCTCGCCCTACCTTCTTGAGTTGCAACAGACTATACACCTTTCCAAGAAACACTCGACCCCAGGGGCAGCAAACCGTTTTCTAGCCCATTCACTGGGTTTGAGGCTAGACTCTCACCGGCGTCCCTGTTAACCCTAACCCAGTGGACTGTGATTTCGATAGGCGCAGCCTGCGTAGGTGCAGTTTCAAACACTGCTGGCGGCTAAACTCTCGTCTTTTCCCGCTGTATTTTGTGTTTCATGGTGCATGTATTTTTCCGAGGTCATTCCCAGGCGAAAATTTCTAACTGGGACCAGTTGGCACCGCAACTGGTTTCAACTGGGACTAACTGGTCCCAACTGGGAATCAACTGGGACCAGCTGAGGGGTCAACTGGTTTGAACCATTCCCAGTTGGAAACAACTGGTTTGACTCCCAGTTGGGAATGGAGTGAACTGGGACCAGTTAGGGAAGTAACTGATTGGAGCGATTCCCAGTCGGACTTCAAATGGTTTTCCCGTTCCCAGTTCACACGGGGGAACAATTTTGACAAGTTGGGGTGTATTGACCTTTGCTAATGAAGAAAACTAAAAACACTTACATCTTTAGATTTATACAAATAGGGAAATTTTTAATTAATAGGTACATTTATATCTTATAAAAATAATAATAAAATTTTAATTAACTAAATAATTTCTTTTAATTGGAAAATATAATTAGTGACATAAAATGTGTTTACCTAATGAACATTTAGTGCATTATTAAAATGTATTAAAACATTTATTTAAATACTATTTTTTCTTTTTTTTTTTAATAAATAAATTTATCTTTTGGCCAATCAGAGCAAGCCGGCCGCCGTGGCACGCGGGTGGTACGCGCTGTCGACAGATGGCGCTGCCTATGAGACGCCGGAGTCGGACGGACGACGCGCCGTAGAAGACGCGACGCGGTAGAGAAGGGTCGCCATTGCCGAAGTTGGCGTCGTTATGAAAATGTCGAAACTTCAGCTGCGCTTCTTTGGACCCAACTGTAGACACACCATAGCGGCAGCGGTGAACTTCGAGGATGGAAAGATGCAGTTCAGCGATCGGAGGGCACTCAGGAAAGACCGGACGGAAGAGAAAACCGCCGCGGAGAGCACAATGGCGAAAATGGCGGGAGGTCTACCCCGAAAATGTTTGACTGTTGTGACAGGGGCAGTTGGAAATGTTGGACCGCATCCTGTCAGGACTTCAGCTCCGCAAGGCGGGAACAAGGGTGAGCACCTTTCTTCACGCGATGGGGAGAGAAGCTGAGGACGTCTTCACTAAAAGACGCCCGCGGCCGATCTTCCTTCATCTCACGAATACTACCTCTGAAAAAGCGACTCAGTCATTGCAAGCAAGTGGTAAACCCGGAGCGTGTGCGTCACCGAACCTATTATTTAGTTTTATTCTCCAAGTTTTTGACAATAAAGACTTGTCAACCTTCCATTTTGTGCCGTGTTTCATTGCCGCTGGAGTTGGCACCAGCGGTAACTGGGACCAACTCCAACTGGGACCAGTTGTAACTGGGACCAATTCCAGCTGGGACCAACTCCAACTGGGACCAGTTGCAACTGGGAATTGTTCCATAAACCAGTTGCAACTGGGACCGACTGGTCCCAGTTGAAAATTTTCGCCTGGGTTGAGAAAGCATTGCACCACATTCGACAAAAAAAAAAAACAATAAAAGCTTATAAACTATTTTTGTTGGGTACGCGCGCGACACAACGAATGCGACTGGAATGTTTAGTTCTAGTTTTTTGTTCTCCTTTTTACGATCAGTTTTGACGGCGCCGCACAATTCGCCGCATGTCAAATGACAAAGCGCTTAGCTGTCGAAAATAATTTACAACAGAAGAGAGCCGAAAGGCATGCATTTTTCACGCTCACAAATAACGCGTTTACCGATGGACAGGACACGGACATAATATTTAGCAAGTGTTAACATTCGAACAATATAGTGCGCATACCAAACGATGCAGCGTTATCCGAAACAAATTTATTTGAGAAAGATCTCAAATAACACAGTCACAGTCGACGACATTCACATCTTGACGATCGTACGGAATCCAAGAGGACTTCGTTTTGGGGCACGTTTTGGGGAGAGCTTCCTTTTTTCACAACAGCACCAAGGCAAAGGAACGAACGCGACTGACCCGTTTCCCACCTCACCCGGTCAACTATTTTTGGAGATGACTGAGGATTCTACGCGGATTATCTCTGGGAGGGGGGATAACAATGTTCGCAAAATCGCGTCGAGGGCCATTCGACGTCCTTCACCTCCTTCGTTTCCCGTGAATGTCGAGCAATAAAGCTTGAATGGCAGGCACTTACCAGCCTTATTTCCCACATTGGAAAATAACACAGAAAGGGTACGCAGCACGCATAAAAAGAAATTAAGTGGAAACTTTCAAGAGGGGCGAGAAAACGTGGAATGCAAAACCGCAAAAACATAGGTAGAGAACCGCGCTGAGCGGGTCTTCACAGTCCAAGAGAGTGGCAGAAAATTTTTAGCTGATAGAGGGCGCGAGAGTCGCACCAGCCGCATCAGCATCAGTAACATGGCGGCGGCCTAGGAGAGTTTTTTGGAAAGGTGTATAGTATACAGGGTGTTTTCTTTTTAGGCTTTACAAATTTGTTTTAAAATAGCCATGAAAGCTACAGTAATACAGTCTGTAAAGGTGAGTTATACGGCCAGGGGATCATAATATAGTTGGCAAACCGTCACAATGAGTCGGATAATTAACTGGAATTTGTAAATTAACTTTTTAATTAGTGGAAATAAACACACGGTTCCAATTAAAACTTTGCTGGGCGTCGTCAAAAACCACTCAATCAGCAAATTGGAGAAAGACTTGGAGTGCATATGGGAAGCGCGGTAGTACCACATGGGTACGTTTTTGCAGATAGCTTTGCGCCTGTTGCACGGGTGGTAACTTAGCCCACCACTCAGTCTAAAACATTCACTGATTTAGTGGTTTTCGATTTACACTCAACAAGTTTCTAATTGAAACCTATGTTTATCTCCACCAATTAGAAAGTTAATTAACAAATTTTAGTTAATGAACCGACTTAATCTTATGATTAGCCCCCCTATTTGTCCCCCTGGCCATATAACTGACCTGCACAAGCCGCATTAATGTATACCTTTCACAACATTCTTATGAACAGTCTGTAAAACCTAGAAAAAAACATCCTGTATTGGCAACGTGCGAATAACTATGTTTCAAAGCAAAGCAGGGCAACGTGTGCAATCAAAAGTGTTGCTGTGGTCGACCTGCCACGATTGGTAGAATGCCGACTATGACGCCAGCAAAGGATTTCTCATCGACGGAAATAAGAGGAATGTAAGAAATTTCATTTTGATGCTGTTTGCAGTGCTGCTTTCAGAGCAGATTGATTTCAAGCTTCCACCAGGCTCATTACAAACACCATCGAACTTGTTGTTTGCAAGGTAATGACATCACGAGAGGGAGCCATAGGAGAATGTCACCAAAACATCTCGCCGCTAATAGAATGCTTAAAGGGACACTGACACCCCCTAAATTTTTTTTTTTTTTCATTTTTTTTCCAGGCAATTTATTATGTATGGTGTTGGAATACTACCCAATTAATATTTTGCTACAGAGTCACGTATTTTTTTTAATAAAGCCAAAAAACGCAACTGCTCGAAACCGAAACCAAAACCCCCGCACCGCATGGAGAAGTGGAAAGGAGAGAGTGAGTGGCGGAAGTCACGTGGCTACACCCAATCGTGCAATTGTTTTTTGGGTTTTTTTTTTTGTTTTTTGTTTTTTGTTCCGCACACAGCAGACGAAATGCGTTGCGGGATCCGTTCACCGTGCGATTCCTGTGCAGTTATGTTTGTTCCGCTCGCTGTTCTGTACTTCAAGATGGGTTGTTTTGTACATTTAAGTGTTGGCAATTAGTAGTGAGTGCCCGTGGTGAATTCCTGTGATCGGCTCCGAAAAGAATACTCCCAAGATGTTGCGTGGAGAGCTGCCTCACATGTCCTACATCCGAAAGTGGCATTGTGCGGCAGAGTGCACAAGTTTCCGAAAGAGCAACGGGTCGGGATCAATGGCTGGCTGCAATTCCTGTAGAACAGTTACCGGCACCTCGGAAAGCGGACGCTACCTAATTCATATGCTCCTTGCATTTTGTGGAAAGTGACTACATTGAGTTTGCAGGTGTCAAAAATGGGATCCCATACCATTTAGCTCAGCGACGTATCGTCCGCAACAATTGTTTTTTTCAGTGATAATTGTAAAAAAAGAAATGTAAACATCGCAAAATGTTTGACAAAAAACAAAAAGGTACGCCCTCACTAGGGATTGAACCCGTGCCCGCTGCATGTGAAGCGGACGACTTTTCACTGAGCTACTCAAAGAACTCTCTTGTTCGTAGTAATGCAGCCGGTCGACTGTATGTCGGAAAGTTTGCTGCCGATTTTACTCCAGTACATGCACTCCCGGCTTGAAGTCTGGCAGCACCACGCATTGGCCACATTCGCACCTAGTAAAGAAGCCGTACACGTGCGTATTAAACTCGTAGTATGCACTTCATGCTGGAAGTTTGAACGAGCGATGTCTTCAGCCACGAGAAGGGACGACAGCTCAGGCGACGTCTTCGTGCAATCGGCTTGCTGGTCGGGCATGTCGTACGGGATGAATATCAATTCTTTTGATCGGTCCAAAATTTATCTTTCGTTTTTCGAAGGAAGACAGAATTTGCTGGTACCGTGAACGACAGTTCTGAAGTAGAGGTCCCACGCCCGTCGTCCGCTGCCATCCGCTAGTCCCACAATACGCAAAACGATGCCATGTTGAGAATTATGCAGTGAACGCACAGAATGCTTCCGCTTGTCAGTGCAACTTTTTTTTTTTTTTTTCAATCAACGTATTTGCAGTTTTTTGGAAGCTACAAAAAATGGGTTTCATATTTTTCTTTTTTTTCTATTTTTAATATTGACTGCGTGCCCTTCAATGACCCACGACTTTGATTAAATTTGGTGGTCGTGTCTAAACCTTAGAAAACAACCCGCGACCACGAAAAAGAGAGTGAGCACGACTCAAACCGGCTAGTTCTCGATCGGCGATTTTCGAGCGGAAAGAAACTGAATTTCAAGCTGCAAATTCTGTTCTGGGTACTTGGGCTCTCATATGTCACGTACAACTAAAAACCTCGGCGAGCATAAATACCCCGTCAGTGTCCCTTTAAGACTGCTCACAAACACGAACAGTCGGCACCGTTCCTTCGCTTATATCAACTACAAACGGTAGCATAACACTTTATCGAAACTGGAAGTATCGAAATTGACATTGATGCATTTATGAAAAATCCAGCCTATCGGTGCGAACGCCGAGCCGCCAGTTCCACTTTGCATATGCCGTCTGCTAGATATCCGAATCAGGCTGGATCACCAAGCAACTCTGCAAAGTCTTACACATTCACATTGTTGAGGAGAACAGCTCATCACAAGCCACCCAAAGACCCGCATTCCTCCGACGTCCTTCCATCGTTCCTTCCTGGTAGGCACCGCGAACAAGCTCGACATGTCGCCCTTCTTCCAATACCTTGTCGAAGCCCTTCTTGGAGTTGCATCTAGGGCAATGGTGCCTGAAACGTGTCTTCGACCGAAGCGCTTATCCCGGCTTTTCTTTGTCCACCGGGTTTCCACCTCGTGACGCCTGACGCCACAACCTTAGATTACTGAGGTTCGCCACGAACCTGGTAATGGCACGAACGAACCTGACGCCTGCCACCACGAACCTGACGCCTGCCCTGCTGCGGCTCACTCTGCAAATATCTGCTTTGTTGAAACTCCTAGAGTGCGAGGCCACATCCACACTGCTAATACGTCACGCAAAAGACACAAAGTTTGCTGCAGGCACGACAGAATTACCTGTAGACACACGCATGTTTGCTTCACAGATGCTTCGAACATGTCTGCTGGCAGTCTTTGTACAACCAATGTGACATGACCGACATGCAAGGAAGAAACATGCCTGAGACAGTGTCTGCAGACTGTGTTTTGTGCAATGTGTTAGCAGTGTGACCACGGCTGTAGAACATGATGCCTACAGAGGCTCCATTTCATTTGCTGGCACTTCTACAGCCAGCCACCGGGATCACGACGACCCTTAGCCTTCCCCTGCAGCTCCCACGACGCAGTTGTTGCCACTTTGGCAACACTCCGACGCACGGGCGGCGGCGGCCACTAAGCGCACCAGACAGAGATGCATTTAAAACGCCATGGTCTATGGCGACAGTGCAATGGGAAAACCAGTGCCAGACACCCACCAGCCATTTCGTTCGGGTGTGGCCTGGAACCCTTGGCCGGGAACACGATGCAGTCCTTGACGTGGTGCAAAGCCGGCACGTCCACTGCCTTGAACTTGCGCACGTCACCGGGGTGGAGGCAGGGACACTTGGTCACCAGAACAGTGCCTGAACAAAGGCGACATACCAGGTGCGAGGGCTACCCATCGTACGTACCACTACCGCAAGACGCAGCACGCATAAATCCGTCCACAGCCCCACGGTGCAAGCAGAGGCGGGTAAATGGCTGTTTAAGCGGGACAGGCTTTCCGCTTAAACAGCCATTTACCAAGGGTCAAGGTAACAGATTCTCGAAGAATCCACCAATGGTTCTTCTGTAATTTTTTCACTCCTTTTTTATACTCTCTGACTGTCAGAGTATGTCGACATTGTTGGATATGGTCTCATATCACTCGTGGAAAAAACCACATCCATACCACTCGTGGAAGGAACCAGATTCATATCACTTGTGGAGGAAGCTGCATCCTTCGTTTTAACTACACACACACATCACAGCACACTTGCCGTTACTACGGAAACTCAGGGTGAAGAAAAACCATCAACGCCAAAGCAACATTTGTGCACACGCGCACATTGGCGCACAAGGTTGGGGTGGCGGACCGCCCCGGGCGCAGTACTCAGGGGAGTGCAGCTGGCCAGTGAAAGGGAGAAAGGGGAGGAGACGGTGCCGCTGAGTGACACCACTGCACCCGCATTCCACCGCACCACGGTGCAACACCTCCTACATAACAAAGCCGTACTGCTGAGTGAGATGGCATCATCGGAGAAGGCCAATGCTGGGCCCAGATTGGACACAACAATTACGTCAACGTTCGGCTCAAAGTTAAAACTTGACTCAAAGCCGAGCACTGACGCGGCACTCATTTGCAATCTTTGTCCAGTGTTGGCTTTCTCTGATGATGCAATCTCATTCAGCATTAAAGGGATACTGAACCAAGGAATTTAGTGTCCATAATAAGTGGCGCACGTTCTTTCCACGAGCCAGCAGCCGCCGGTGTGCGCGAGCACACGCAACAAAAATGACGTCAAAAGCCTCCATTCGCAGTTAAGATGACAGTGAAATGTATGGGCTTCGGGCCAAAGGAGAATAAAGACAAGTTTTTCATCTACACAGTGATGTCTGGTGTAAAAGGTAAGCGATTAATTGGTCTAACAAGCACGTAGCTTTCACTTGTAGAGATGAAAAGCCTGTCTTTATTCTCCTTTGGCCCGAAGCCCATGCATTTCACTGTCCTCAAACGCGAATGGAGGTCTTTGACGTCATTTTCGTTGTGTGTGCTCGTGCACACCGGCGGCTGCTGGCTCGTGGAAAGAACGTGCGCCACTTATTATGGACACTAAATTCTTTGGTTCAGTATCCCTTTAAGGCTTTGTTATCTAGGGGGTGTTGCGCGGCTCCTCTTCCTCTCTGGCTCCGCGCCAGCTGTGCGCGTGACTTTGACGAAAACGAAAGGGCTAATTTTGACAAAAACCCGGCAGTGTCTTTCAGTTTGTCAGCTACGGGGAGAGAGAGAGGTGGAGGGGGAGAGGTTGATGCCTGCTGACGTCGGCGGTTCGGACCAATGGCAGCGTCGTAAATATCACCCTCACTCCCTCCTTCTCCCTCTCTCCCTGTAGCTGACAAACGAAAGACACCGCCGGGCTTTCATCAAAACAAGCGTTACAATGCATTAAAATTCACCCTTTCTCAGACTATCCAGGCAAATGTCGTAATAATGCAGAATGTGCCTTGTGTTGCTTCGCGGTGATGTTGCACGGATGCGCTTGGCACGCATTTTGTGCCTTCACCGCGCGAACGTTGTCATGCACAGAGTCTCTGAATGAGCCTTTCGAAAGCTATAGTGCTCCAGTTGAAGTGGAATGTGAAATTCGCATGTATTGCAGTCTACGTTGGTGTTTCTTGTCTCCCCGTCTCCTCCAAAGCATGTGAATGCTCTCTTCTCCCTCGCCTCCTGTACGCTCACCCACCATATGCACGAGCATGTTCGCTGAAAACGTCTACTAGGGACCAGGGTCATAGTGCTGAATTTTCTATGTCAACTACCAGAGGTCAGCGAGGGGCATTGACTGGACACCAGTCTTCTGTCAGCATTTGACTAAAGCTCGTATTCAATCAGCAAGAACACGAGCGCTGTGAGGGCACGAGTTTGTAAACATGAGTGTGGACAAACAAACATCAGTGAGGACATCAGTTAGGATAAACATCAGCGGGGACGTAAGTTCCAGCCGAACACTGATACAGCACTCGTGTGACCCTCTTCGGTTACAGGGGTGCATTACTGGTTAACTGCAAGGAGCCAACCATATGCCTAGGCGTCAGTGTTTTCGGAGTGTACAACACGTGAAACTCTGAAATTGTCCTTCGGAGTTTATTGTTTTGTAAAAAGTTCAGAGCATCGAAGTGTATTTATGAAAGAATCCAGATTCTCCGAAAGTCAAAGTCTAATTTTGCTGTGTGCCCAATTTTTCAAAATTCAAAATATAAAAGCTAGGATTGTGCAAATAGTAGATTTTGAGCTCGAAGCAAATAATGGTTTTGACCGAATATTTTAGAATATTGAATAGTGTCCCTAAGCCTTTCATATGCTGACTCATGCTTAAACGAAAAGAAGGTTGCTTCCATGCTTCCACTTGCCCATCTCTAAGCTAACTTAACTTTAATCCAACGATATGTATTGACTGTGGCCTCAGAAAGTCCAGTGCCTACATTGAGATCTCATTGTAGGCACTGGACATGTGTAGTTCACTTGCAATCGATGGCAAGTAAACTACACATTTTACATATGATTAAACCTATAAAGATGCCCGGCTATGCTTAACTGAGGGTGTTTATAAATATTCTTGCTACATGCAAATATCCTTTCTTCAGTCACGAACAATTAATGCAGGTTGTCGGGGCATCTATCTAACTATACTCGCGCATAATAGCCAGTTCAATTTTGAAAATTTCATGCAATATCAACATTCACAAAGTTTCCGTTACTTTATAAATACACCGGGCATGTGTGTGCACAATCCCGCTTTAAAAGTTTGCTTTCCTCCCAAGCACGCAGCTGCAATATTTGTACTTTGCGAAAGCTTTAGCCCCGTTGAGTACGCTTCTTACTCGGCACCGGCGCACCACAAAGAAGCCACACCTGCGGAAGCAAGCTTAGCGGGTGTTGCTCCTCTGCAGTGCACCGGTGCTCGGTAAGAACCTCAAATCGAATATTGAATAGCCTTTTTATTCGAAACGACTATTCAAAAATTTTAATATTGACACAACACTAATAAAAACAAATATTATCCAGAAACAAGACCTAATTTCTGAAGAACTCACTTGAATCGAATGATATTTCATCAGTTAAATCAGCAATTCGCACCCTTGCAACTGGTAGTACTAGCTGTCTGTCCCACAACCAAAGTTGCAACCAAGTGCTGCTTTAATAAAGGTCGATACTTTAAAATTCCTAAAATTCCCGTTGCAGTCTCTGGAAGGCTCGTTTTCTTCTCATCCCATTCCACCTCTCCACCCTACGGCTACACGGGGTGGAGTGGCGAGATAGAACTTTTTGCTGCCATCCCTCCTCCTGTAATTGTAGCTTTCACTCCTATGAAAATTACGCAAACGCAAAACCCTACAACATGTGCATATTCTGTGTTAAAAAAAAAAAAAAAAACACCATTTCTCAAAAAACAAAAAAATGCACTCCTTCAGAACTGTTTGGAAGATTGTCGAGGGTACCTGTGATGACGTGGGTCTCGGGGTCCAAATCGATACTGCCTGTTTCGTTCGGCATGGAGTCCCAGATGCGTGTACTGCACAAAGACTTCTCCGTACTCAAGGGTGGCAGTTTCGTCAAAGACGCCAAGCATGTTCCGGCCCTTGTTTTGTGGCACCGCAATACGGGCCTTCGTCCGTAGTCCGTCTGCGCCGAAACCAGCCACCAGTGGGCAGAGGTGTAAGGATCGATCTTGGAAAGTGACTAAGTTAGAGTTAACAACTACAATACTTTTCTAACTACTATAGTTAATCTGCGCAAGCAATGTACAGCTTGCTGGCGCAAAGTTTGGTTCTATTAGGGTCTCTTTTTCTATAATAGGCTGCACCCAGTGTACTGTTGACATCATGGTCACCGATCTTAAGCTGTCCGTAGGAACACCCTTATTAGTAGTGGCAATGTCCGGGAGTGTTTATGACCCCTTTCATTACCCAACACCGGCGCTTTTCTGCGACATAAGGCTCGATCAAGCTCGCGGTCCACTTTCGGCCACCTAATGCACTGAACCCTGTATGTCCAATCACTGCACCCCCAACAACTGCACAGGGCCTGCTTTCAGATAAAGCAATCTTGCTAAAAATTCTTCATATACATTTTCTACACCTGTAGCTGTAGCACAGTGAAAGATATATATATATATATATATATATATATATATATATATATATAATGTAATATCACAAGAGATAGCCTGCCTAAAATTGAAAGCAAATCGGTTGAAAATAAGGAGAGGCCAACTTTTAGTGTGATCAAAAAAAAAGCCAAAAAAATGCAAGTTTTAGATTTTGTAACCTCCAAAACTTGTGATTGCAGGGAAAGGCAATGAACCAAAGACGACTGTCCTCCCCAGTCAGCAACGTTTGCTTATCACCAGCCTTGGCTAAGTAACGCTATTTCTGCCAAGGTCACCATTGGCCAGGGTCCTGCATGCATTTGCTAGAAGTGGGCCATCTTAAGGGGCCCTGCAATCATATTTAAAGGGCCCATGAAACGAATTTTGGGCTGGAATGAATCAATTTATATTGGAATTTTACTAATAGCACATTGTTCAGTAGGCTAAAAGAAAAAAAGGTAGAAAGTCAAAAGACTGACTTTCAGTGCGAAAATTTGAAAAACACAGCGGACTATTTCGTAAACCCTTCCCTTCGTAAGCTCTCTGCCTTTTCACTGTGATACATCCCGGACCCCGCAGCGCGTCACTGGGCCCTCGCAGCACGTCACCGGGCCAAAACGAACGTCACACGACACCGGACCTCACTTATTTCCTTCATCCCTAAGCTGACATTGTGGTGGAAGCTACGCGCTTGCCAGACCAATCAGCAACCCACTTTCATCACCTGACCTCATTCTCTGCGCGTGGGTATGCGTGAGAGATCATGATCACGTGGCAAAGGTGTGGCTGGCCTAAGGAGCACGTAACTTTCATAGCACTGTCAGCTTCGGGGTGAACAGGGTGGGGAAAGCAACTTGTGTCTGAATTTTGAGCGACGGGCTAATCTTCTAGGGGGAGAATGGATGTGTCCGGATTACACAAACAAGAGTCCGAGCAAGAGGGGACTCCCCCTTTCCGTCTTCTTGAACTGTTCGGTAGAATGCGCGATTTATGAGTTGAGGAGGAAAGCTAAACAGAAAAATATTAGAAAAACGTTTCATGACTCCTTTAGGCGTCTACCTTTTTTGCGGTTTCCACGTCTCTTGAAGTTTGGGCAAGCCAGCAGGCACGGAGAGAGTAACTAAATATCAGTGCGTCATATTTTAACCGGACGACGGGGAAACCTCCTCCACTGACGAGGGCAACCCGCGGTACCGAAAGGGCGCAAATTGTGACGTCTTTGGTCCTGGGCTTACTACTGGTCAGAGCCGCTGAAAGCTTCTTTTTAGTCGAAATACAAAATATTAGTGGCGCGAACCGTTTCAATTATTTATAAAAGTAGTTTTTGTTCAGTATTTTAGATCAGAAAAGAAACGAATGCAGTTTATAAAGTACGGAAACAAGAAATGACCCGTCGACATACCCGCCACCAAGCGGTGGAAAAGGCGGCGCATACTAGAAAGGAGTAGTGGGATCAGGCGCCGACACGGGAAGGTCACGGATGTACGCGGCAACGCTGCGGTCGTATGGACAGGATGATCCGACCAGCTCCGAGCGTTCCGAAGGCTTTCGGCGAGAAGCTTTGTCTTGGGGTTTGGCCGTTTCGCGGTATGGCAGCGCGAAGTGGCGCCCATTCTGAACTGATCTTTACCCCGTGTTTGCTGTCGTTTGTTGCCAATGAAGTGTCATGCCGAATTAGTGTTTAATCGTGCAGCAAATTCAATGAGAGCCGCTCCGGCTGAACGCTGCATACAACCTATCCAAAACATGCCTTAGTGGCGCACTCTCGCGCCGTCGACACGGAGTGCTGCAGCCGTGAGCGCTCGCGATGAGCCCACTACCCCTCCTCTATGTTCACGGCCACTCAAGCAACCAAGGACGTCATGAGGGAGGTTATTTTTTGCTTGTTTTTGTAATCTTAATTTGCCTATAACTTTTAGAATAAAGTGAATTTCGAGAAAAGAAAAGTTTCACTAAGTTACTACCGTATTTGCACAATTCTAACGCGCACTTTTTTTCCGAAAAAATGGTCCTCTAAATTGCATGCGCGTTACAATCGAAACCGAAAAAAAAAGTGGAAAAACAAACTCGGCGTCAGATGGCTACCCGCATCGTAATGGACACTAGATCGCTGGGCTATCACTGGATTGTGTAAGCTCTAAATCCAATCCAATCCATACATCGTCACATGTTTACTTCCTTCGCTTGCTTTGCCATTTTGCTTTTGTCGTTGTCGAACTTCAAAATGGAGAAGCAGAAGCGGTTTCGCTACGAGGCTTCGTTCAAACGAAAAGTGATTCTGCTTGCCGAAAAAGAGGGAAATCGAGCGGCGTCCCGTGTCTTGGGGGTCCCTGAGACGTGTGTTCGCGAGTGGCGGAAACAGAGAAACCGCATTTTTGCGTGCAAGGCCACCAGGAAGGGTTTTAATGGCCCTCAGCGAGGACGTTTCCCCAAACTGGAGAGCGCGCTTTCTGACTTCGTCAAGGAACTGCGCACAAATCAGCTGCCCGTATCTTCCGACATTATCAAGGTGAAAGCCCTTCAACTGGCTCTGAGCTTCAGGATCCCACGGACCAGCTTCGAAGCCAGCCGGAGCTTTATCACGAAGTTTATGAAGCGGAAGGGATTTTCGTTGAGGCGAAGAACCAGCATCTGCCAGAAGCTCCCGGAAGCTTACGAGGAGAAGCTGGTGGCATTCCAGCGGTTTGTGATTATGCTCCGCCGCACAAACAACTACATCGCTGGGCAAATCGGCAACGCAGACCAAACGCCCATGTTTTTTTACATGCCGTCAAATTACACGGTGGAGACGAAAGGCGCTACACAAGTGAGGATACTGACCTCCGGCAACGAGAAAAACAGGGTGACAGCGATGCTCTGTTGCACGGCTGACGGACACAAGCTGGACCCATATTTGATCTTCAAAAGGAAGGCTTTGCCGGCAAACGTGGCATTCCCCGCGAATGTGATCGTCTGAGTGCACCCGAAAGGGTGGATGGACACGGACCTGATGGTCGATTGGATTGACTCCGTCTGGAGGAAGAGGCCAGGAGCTGACCTAGACGTGCGGTCCATGCTAGTGTCAGTGATGTGATTGGCCTAAGCCGTTTTGGAGCACCTTTCGGAGCAGCCAAAACAGTGTTTTGGAGCAGCAAAAGTGGCCTTTGGAGCAGCCAAAACAATGTTTTGGAGCAGCAAAAGTGGCTTTTGGAGCAGCCAAAACAGTGTTTGGAAGCAGATATTCTTAGAAAAATAAAAATATTCGTTTTAGGTGCTGGACAAACAAAGAGCACTTTGCTCGCCGAAATAAACGAATTATGGTCAAGTTCGACCACCTAGGAGTCTTTCAAGGTGTAACTGAAATGTCAATGACATGACACATTTTGCAATGCTTCAGTTAAATTATACATATATATGTACCCACTATAAATAGATAAGAACCAAACTTCACATATTAAAATTTATTTAAAAATGAGCTTAGTAGTAAATATCACAGCATTAGGTTGACTAGTGATATAATATAACAAATGGAAGCAGTCTCCGACTGATGGAACACGTAACAACTGCAGTGCAATGCGAAATTGCACTCAAGAAAAAAGGTGCATTACAACTAGCGTGTACGTTTTGCTTTTCGAAACGTTCTGCAAAGCTGCTGCAAGCTTCGCTTTGGCTTAGGGTGTCCACTTTCAACGTCTCGAAACAGACATTGAGACATCGCAGAAGTGTACAGTGCTGTAGGCGTTGCCGAGCAATTCTGAAAAACCGCTTGCCACCGTTTTACTGATTCCCGACGTGCCAGATTTTCGTCAAAAGTAAACGTAAAACAGTGGATTGCAAGCGTCCCGGCTGGTGCCTCTGTCGTGCAATCATGTTTGCATGCACGTCAGGGCAACTTCGGCAGGCTTGCAGCTGCAGGTGCTTCATCGCGCGAGCGGAGACGGTTGTTCGATCGAAACCGAAACCATGCCTCTCTGCTCTATCGCCAACCATGGTTTCCAAAAATGTATGCAAAATGTAACTGCCCAGCATGCGACAATAAACAGTCCAGCGGCGCGTGCGTGCAAGGCCGGCAGGCGAAGTACAAGCTATAACATACAGAAAAAAAAAGAACCTGAGCGCATCGATGCAGGACATCGCGAGTCAGGGTCAAAACGTTCTTGGAGCGCATTGTGCAACGACGGAACTCGAGACAAACAAGCTCGCTGTGCGGGTTCAGCGTGCAGACACGCCTTCTTTGCTTTAGCTCACTTCTCTTCACCAACTTTCTTTCGCCACAGATTTTTCATGTACTGGGGTCCCTCTCGAAAGAAAGCCAACCAAGAAAAACCTAGGTAATCAATACTCCCACACAGCAGTCTTTGAGTTAAAAAGGGATTTTTGTAGTAGCGTATGTTTTAAACAAGAACAGGAATGTTGATGAACATGCGGCGGTCCTTATGTTTGACTTTATGAAGCTCCATATCTGTAGCGACGTGCGGACTGGCAGGCAGGGACCAAATAGTTTTTCCACGACCGTTGCTTTCAGAAGCGAGTGCTTCAGCTCAAAAAGTAACTCCCACTGCGCAAAAACGTAATTTCGTTTCACAGCGTGACGGCATGGCTGGTACCCAGCACGTTAGCGTCGGAACGTCCGCACACGCCCGCGAGACGAGATTCACGAGACGACGAGAACGCGAAAGAAGAGACGGCGGGAAAAACCATGCGAGACCGGATGGACGATTGATGTAACTAAAGCAAGGGTGCAGGCGAGATGGTTCAATACTGAATTGGAGTTTTGTGCCTGTCCTACATTCCTTCTTTTCCCCGGCTCCAGGGTTAGAATGCCACGATTCATGCAGGGTACTTTGTGTCGGGCGGCCGCTTGCGCCACCTAGCTCGCGCATGGTCAATTACGGTACTCCGTTTAGTTTCGGGTTTGAAAGGCGACCAAAACTGGTCCTTTGGCGCAGGCTTGGCGCAGATTAGACATATTTTGGCAAAATGTAGCAGGATGTAGCAGGGTTAGCCCCTTGGCGCAGTTTGGCGCAATTGGCGCAGCAATCACATCACTGTAGTGTTGGACTCTTTCAGGTGTCACATCACCCAGCGTGTGAAGGACAAGCTCGCGGCGCGCCGCACCGATCTCGTTGTCATTCCAGGCGGAATGACATCTCAACTCCAGCCACTGGACGTGTGCTTCAACAAGCCAATAAAGGATCGCATCCAGGCTGCCTACAACGAGTGGCTCATCGACGGCGAGCACGCTCTGACGCCAGCAGGACGTCTCAAAAGAGCGGCGCTCAACGACCTCGCCAAGTGGGTGCTCGACGCGTGGAAGGCACTTCCCCAGGCAATGGTCGCCCACTCGTTCAAGAAGTGCGGCATCTCCAACGCCTTGGACGGAACCGAAGACGACTGCCTGTGGTTCGTGGAAAGTGACAAGGACCTTTCGTCGGACTCTGACGACGACTAGTCTGTCAATTTGTATTCTTTTTTGTGCTGTATAAATACTTCTTTTCAGGTATGTGTTGCTCAGCCTTGACTTTTTCTTACTTGCGCGTTAGAATCGGCATCAAGTTATTTTTTGAATATCCGGGAGTCAAAGAGACGTGCGCGTTAAAATCGGGGGCGCGTTAGAATCGTGCAAATACGGTACGTTCAGTGCGCTCAGGTTGGTGCAAATTAAAAACCAGTAAAAAAAGTCCTTACAGGGCCCCTTTAAAGTGTTTTCTAAAAAATAGCTAATCGTGCCAAAAATAGGGGGAACGTTATGGGGGGCATCTCTCGAAATATTACGCTAGGTGTGGACACCGCGCGTGTCGCAGCTGCCAAATAAAGACCTCTCCTCGCAATGGTTGCAAGCGGTGCCACCAGATGACGCTTCAATATGGGACTCACAGCAGCCTGTCGCGGGCCCGGTTTCCCATGGTTCTCCATAGTAGACGTGCTTGTTTTCTGGGTGCTCGACGTCATGTAGAACAAGGCACTTGCGCTACGCATGTTGCTTAGACGCTGCTTTGTAATTGACCCTAGTTTCGCACCTCAATGGCGACAACAGTCTCAATAATGCGTTGAAGCGGAGAGATCTCCGGCGCAGTGTTCGAGCTAGCATCCATCAAGGTCAGAGCGGACGCTCCGAGCAGAAAGAGAGCATGCCCCGGTGCCATATAAATGAGACACTTTCTTAAATTTATTTTTCTTCAGTTCTTCAGTCTCAGACGACGGCAAGACGTTGTTGGCTGACGCTACTCGGGAGCGCACCAATAGGATTTATCTGGTCGAGCGCGTCGCAGCGTTCGCCATGCTGTGTCCTCACCAATACCGTATATACACGAATGTAGGTCGACCCGTCTTTCAATTTATGAAAATCTGAAGTGGAGGGCTCGACTTACAATCGAACCAAAGAATTCCACCGCTGACAATCACCAAACAATCGCGATATCAAGAACACCTCGACTTGTTACGAGCTCAGCCAGCTGCACCTGTAGCAATGCGCTATTCTGAGTGCTCATTTTACAGGTTTTCTTTTTTTTTTATTTGCGCGAACAAGTAGCGATTCGCAAATTAGCCCGGATGTATGGCGGTGATCAGCGCATGGCACACCTGACTCCCGGGGGTGGCGGCACTTCTTGTAAGAGCCATTCCAGAATGGGCGCTGGGACAGCCTCACACCTCACTCCCTCAGCTTCTTTTCGCAGTTTTTCGCACGATTCACGGTCGCACGTTGTTTGATCGAGTGTCGAGATCAGGCTGCAGCGCTAACTATATTTCTTGTATTGACACGCGTGATCCGGGCAGTTTAGGTTTTCGGTGCTCGTTTATGGCCATTCTTCCCCCAGAAGCAACCAACAACTGCGCTGTTGGACGCAAGTTCGACCCGTCGGAGCGGGTGATGCTCCAGTGGAGCCTGCAATTGCGCGGGATCTTAAACTGTGATGGCAAACGAAGAGGTTTCCGCAAGCCAAAGTCTGGATAGGTGGGGATGCCTTCCGGAGTTGGAGGTCAGGCTCGCACTGTACGCCGCAAAAGTGAGCAATCGGTCCCTACTTGTGACGAGCAACGCGGTCACCGAGCAAGCATGGAAGATGCGGTTGATGCCATCATTTGCGAAGTGCGAGATTTCAATGGACGACGCCGCCGACGTTCTTTGAGAACATAGCAGTGATGACGACGGGACTGACATACCCAGTGCGGACAAATCAAAATCTCTAGTCGCGGGCAGAGAGAGAATGACAGGGAGCAGCTTCAGTTGTCCCACCTCGCACATAAGCATCCTTGTTTCGATAATGCCTGGGCATCTCATGTACTACATGCATGCGCAGCCGAAGCACGCCAAAAGGCATCGATTGCATGCTGAATATAGGCTGGGCTTTCGAAACAGATACCCTGCCATTCTCACGTGTTCGCCATAAAATGCGCCTATAAACATTTTTTTTTTTCATTTTTTTTTTGCTGATGTGCAATGTGGGGAGGTCAACTTTCAATCGAGTCGATTATGGACTTTACACCTGTGGCTACGCAGAGAGCCAGTTGTCTGCTTCTTGCGCACGAGTTGCGGCGACATCAGGACAACACCGAGCTTCAATTGGCTTTGAATGAAAGGATACTGGGTAGACCTCAATAATAGCTACGCCTCGAGGTCTACCCGCTGTTCTTTTCAATCAGCCAATAAGAGTTTGGCGTTCCGACATCATCGCAACCCCTGTGCAAGAAGCAGACGAACTTGCGCTCCGCACAGTCATCGAGAGGACAAGAATGGCAGGGAGGTCTTTCAGTTGTCCCCCCTCCAGCACGGGCTTCCCACCTTCGGCAACACTTCAGTTTTGTGAGCTTTGGGCGTCCACGAGCATCCACGGCACGGCAGAATCCCCAACGAGCGCGTGCCGGAGGCCGGGCATTCAAAATAGACGCCCCGCCGTTTTCATTCAGTCGGTGACTGTAGCACACTCTGCGTAAAACCTTTAAGCCACAAGTGGTCACACCGTTCGTACATTATACAAAAGGAGCGGCGTTCGCTGTAGACACAATGACAGAATCGTCTGCAGACACTGGCTCGAGCATGTTCGAAGCATGTTTGCTTCGTACGTACACGTGCTTTGAGCATGTCTGTGGACAGCTGTTGTATGACCAACATGACGGGACCGTCATATAAGGAGCAAGATATATGCCTCAAACAACATATGCAGTGTGTCTTCTTTATGATGTGTTAACGGTATGACCATGGCTTTAAACAAACGAGTACTCCACCGATTGTAGCGCAGAGAATATGGAAGGCAAGTGATCGCTAAAGATTTATTGGGCATACAATCTATTTTTGTTCAGAAAAACAAAATATTTGCGCAAAATCTGCCTTGCCCGCTAAAAGGTATGTTGGGCTAGTTGTTTGATGAGCATCTTGGTTTAAACGGCGGTAACAAGACGGCGGCAGCGTCTGCATCGTCTCTACTTTGTCCTTGTCTAGTCGCGCTGTTTTAAACCAGAATGTTTGAAGCCCACACCCATGCAGTATCAGCATCAGCTCGGCCAAAATAGATGCTCGCGGCAGAAGGCGGGAGACGCCGCCGCTCACCCATGGTGCTCCTGTAGACGGTGTAGAGCAGCAGACGCACAAACGGGTCACGGGTGAGGCAGAACCCGTTCTGCTGGAGACGCAGGAAAGGGAGAGTGCCGCCAACGTAGGTGCACAGCACGCGCAGCGCCGTGCTCTCGCAGACGAGGGCGTCTGCGAAGGTCAGCATCATCTTCTGCTGCAGGCAGAGGAAGACGCGGCTGGGGACGCCAAGTTGCTCCAGGATGGTGATCAGGAAGCGATTCAGGTACACCGTGCCTGGATACAGTTCAGGGCACATAAAGTTAGAACGGATGGAAACTTCCGACATTCCCGTTAAGCAGCAGTAACACTCCCAGGCGAAAATTTCTAACTGGGACCAGTTAACACCTCAACTGGTTTCAACTGGGACTACCTGGTACCAACTGGGAATCAGCTGGGACCAACTGGGACCAGCTGAGGGGTCAACTGGTTTGAACCATTCCCAATTGGGAGTTTACTGGTTTGACTCCCAGTTGGAGATAGAATAAACTGGGACCAGTTAAGGAAGTAACTGGTTGGAGCGATTCCCAGTCGGACCTCAAATGGTTTTCCCATTCCCAGTTCACATGATGTATTGACCTTTGCTAATGAAGAAAACTAAAAACACTTACATTTTTAGATTTATACAAATAGGGAAATTTATAATTATTTGGTAGATTTATGTATTTATATCATTTAGATTTATACAAATAGGGAAATTTATAATTACTTGGTACATTTATGTACTTATAAAAAATAAAACTTTAATTAACTTAATGATTTCTCTTAATTGGAAAATATAATTAGTGACATAAAATGTGTTTACCTAAATCAGTGGTTCTCAAATGGGGGCCCGCGGATGTCTTTCTTCAGGTTTAAAAGAAATGTTTCAGTTTTCGGGCGAGTTTTCTCGTGTGTATATCAATAACAGAGGTCTACTTCACACTAGCCCTTAGTTACATCCATTTATTAAATCAAAATTATATTTAACCTATACCTTTCCCCAACCCCCACCACGAACGGGGTCCTCCATCATCTTCGCCGATCCACAAGGGGTCCGCGAAACATTGATGGTTGAGAACCACTGACCTAAATGAACATTTAGTGCATATATAAAAATGTATTAAAACATTTATATAAATACCTACAATATTTGTTTTTCTTTTTTCTTTTAATAAATAAATTTATCTTTTAAGCAATCAGAGCTAGCCGGCCACTGTTGCCTGTGGGTGCGGATTAGCGGTACACGTTGTCGACAGATGGCGCTGCATATGCGACGCACACCGGACTAAGTTTTAAGCAACATTGGTTCTAACGTTGGGCGGAAGCGGCAGAGAAGGGCTGCATCGCCTTAGTTGGTGTATGGATAGACATGTCGTTATGAAAATGTTAAAACCACAGCTGCGCTTCTTTGGACCCAACTGTACACACACCATGGTGGCAGCGGTGAACCTCAAGGATAGAAAGATGCAGTTCAGCAATCGGAGCTCCGATTGCTGAACTGCATTTTTTTCTCTGGTTTTCTCTGCACCCAGAGAAAACCAGACGGAAGAGAAAACTGCTGCAAAGAGCATAATGGCGAAAATGGCGGGAAATCTACCTCGAAAATGTTTGACTGTTGTGACACAAGCAATTGGAAATGTTAGATTGCAAGGTGGTAGCGCTACCGCATTGTATGACGATTTCACCTGCGCAACGCAAAAACACAGGTGAGCACCTTTCTTCAAGCGATGGGGAGAGAAGCTGAGGACGTCTTCACAAACAGACGCCAGCGGCTGATCTTTTTTCATCTCGCACAAATACTACCTTTGAAAGGGCGATTCAACCGTCGCAAGCAAGTGGCTAAACGCTAAACCTGGAAGTGTGTATGTCACCGAAGCTATTTTTAGTTTTATTCTCCAAGTTTTTGACAATAATGACTTGTCAACCTTCCATTTTGTGCCGTGTTTCATTGTTGCTGGGGTTGGCACCAGCAGGTAACTGGGACCAACTCCAACTAGGACCAATTCCAGCTAGGACCAACTCCAACTGGGACCAGTTGCAATAGGGACCCCCTTCAACTGGGACCAGCTGCAACTGAGAATTGTTCCATAAACCAGTTGAACTAATTCCAACTGGGACCACTTGGATCCCAGTTAAAAATTTTCGCCTGGGCTGCCGATGCGTCAGGCAAAAGTCAGTCGGCAGACACTGTCTGTGAAATGTTTCTTCCTTGTATAACGAACCTATCACATTGGTGATGCAAAAACAGTTTGCAGACAGCTTCGAAGCATACATGCGTAAAACAGTGATGTGATTGGCCTAAGCCATTTTGGAGCACCTTTTGGAGCAGCCAAGACAGTGTTTTGGAGCAGCAAAAGTGGCTTTTGGAGAGATATTCTTAGAAAAATAAAAATATTCGTTGTAAGTGCTGTACAAATGAAGGGCACTTTGTGTTGCGACTTGTGTTCTATGTGACGTGTTGTGATGGAACTCGCTGCTTGTGTTTTGTAGTGTTAGCTACACTGGCCGAGGTTCAGCAGTTTCGCGTGGCCCTCATAATGAGCCGTGCTCATTATGCGGGGCGCGCAGCGGCGGCGGCGGAGCTCCGCATAATGAGCACGACGCACGGCGCCGCACGCTCCGCATGATGAGCACGGCTCGCAAAATGAGCACAGCTCATTATGAGAGCCACGCGAAGCCGCCGCCGAGCGCTCCGCCGCCGCCGCGCCTGCCTCGCCGGTCTGCGCATTCCAGCGGAGTGACGTCATAGCCGTGGCAGACGCACTGGCGCCGCCGCGTGCCCAGCTGTGCGCCTCCGTTGCGCAAGTAGCCAAGTCTGACGCTGCACCGGAGCCGCTTGATAGCGCCTCTCATTTTGTGCGCATAAGCTCACGCTACATATATCCTGGCATAGCCGAGCTAAGCCACCGCTATCTTTTACTGCTGAGACATCCCACAAGTGTACAGTGCTGTAGGCCAAGGGTTCTCAAACTTTTTGGCCTCACGGAACCCCAGGAAGCCTCAAAAACTGCCGCGGAACCCCCCCCCCCCCCCTCCCTCCCTCCATATTTGCCGACCGAGAAGCAACAGATGCACAATTGTAGGCAATTTTGCTTGTGTTGCTTCCCATATATCCCCACTATATCAATCGCAATGTCAGTACAAAGTGAGATGAAGGTGCTTTGCATGGTCCTGCCGCGCAGCCTGTAGCATGGGGGGGGGGGTTGCAATTTAGGTGTTTGCAGAACCCATGAGACCAGCTCGTGGAACCCCAGTGTTCCCCGGAACCCAGTTTGAGAACCCCTGCTGTAGGCGTTGCCGAGCAATTCCGAAAAACCACTTGCCACCGTTTTACTGGTTCCCGGCGTACCAGATTTTCGTCAAAAGTTAGCAAACGTAAAAAAATGGATTGCAAGCGTCCCGGCTGGTGCCTCTGCCGTGCAATCAAGTTCACAAACACGTGAGGGCAACTTCAGCAGGCTTGCAGTTGCGCGTGCTTCGTCGCGCGAGCTGAGACAACGGCTGTTCGATCGAAACCGAAACCATGTCACTCCGCTCCGCCGCCAACTGATCCCCAAAAATTGTATGCGAAATGTAACTGTCGAGCATATGACAATAAACAGTCCAGCGTTGTGTGCTTGCCAGGCCGGCAAACAAGGTACAAGCTAAACATACAAAAAAAAAAGGGGGAAAAAAGTACCTGAGCTATCGATGCAAGACATTGTGAGCCAGGGTCAAAAAGTTCTTGGAGCGCTTTATGCAACGACTGAACTCGAGACAAACAAGCGCATTGTGAGGGTTCAGCGTGCAGACATTGCCTTCTTTGCTTTAGCTCGCTTCTTTTCATCAACCTTCTTTCGCGGCAGGTCCCTCTCGAAAGAAAGCCCACCGAGAGAAGCCTAGGTAATCAATACTTCGACACAGCAGTCTTTGAGTCAGAGAGGAATTTTTGTGGGAGGCACTCACTTGATTGAATGACATTTTAGCGAACGCCCACGTTTCACCGAATGACACTTTAGCGAATAGTCGGACGCCGCAAAGCGGCGTTTTCGGGTGGGCCAAATGGGTTCACATTTTTGTAATGAGCCGCCACAGACTGTCGCCGCAAAGCGGCGTAAAGCGCAGCACGGCGGATGGCTTCGCGCGCGCCCCCGTTATTCGCTAAAACGTCGATTCGCTCAAATGTCGCTGTTCGCTGAAACGTCATTCGCTCATGTGATATGGACCCGATTTTTGTAGTAACAACAAGAACAGGAATGTTGATGAACATGCAGTGGTACTTAGTTTTATTTTAGAAAGCGTCATATCCGCAGCGACGTGGGGACGGCAACACCTGACGTCGCGCGACCACGGTGACTAGAAGGCAGGGACCAAATATAGTTTTCCCACGACTGCTGCTTTCAGGAGTGAGTGTTTCAGTTCACAAAGTAACTCCCGCCGCGCAAAAACGTGGTTGTGTTTCACAGCATGCCGGCATGGCTGGTACCCGGTACACTATTCGCGACTCCAGCGAACTATAGGGAGCGCGCATGCCAGGCAAAATGGCGGACAAAAGAAGGTTGTTTTCGTCGTTCGGCATGCAGACCACCATAAATATCTTACACTGCAGCGTAAAATTGATGCTACATAAAAAAAGCAAAGCGATTTTTCTACGGTAGAAGTCTCCTTCTAGTCAGTACGTAGGAATGACACGGCAGAAGCACGAAAATAATTACTGGAAACAATGTTTGTTTTTATGCTGCCTACGAGAACCAAGCAGCGATAGCAGACGACAGAGTCGAAACGACCTCCTCTCCTGAGCTTCTCGGCGTTGCCGACACGCGGCGTCGATTTCGCTGGAGTCACGAATTGCGTCGGAGCCTCCGCACGCACCCGCGTCCATCGTTAAAAATATTAAAAAAAGAAAAAAAAACAAGACGCAAGATGAGACCCACGAGACGACGAGAGCACGAAACGCCAGATGGGCGGGAAAACCATGCAGGGCCGGATGGACAATTGATGCAGGGTACTTGTGTCGGTTGGCCGCTCGCGCTTGAAAGGCGACTGAAATTGTTTTTTTGGCGCAGACTTGGCGCAGATTAGCCATATTTTGGCAAAATGTAGCAGGATGTAGCAGGGTTAGCCCCTTGGCCCAGTTTGGCGCAATTGGCGCAGCAATCACATCACTGAAAAGCAAACAATACTCTGAACGTGCTTGCAGCATATCCTCATATACTTCTGTCGTCATATCTGCAGCGAACGCCGCGTCTTTTGTGCGATGCATCGGCGGTGGGACCGCAACCTTAGGGAAGTACTACGGCCTGTTGAAGCTTTGGAATGGCGGGACAAGCCCCTCCCACAAAGCTCTCCGCTTGCCTTGGTCGGCGATTTCCTCTTCTCCAGTGTTCGCTGCGATAAAGCAAAAAGAGTGAGGGGTTTCGTGGGAGGAGCCTGTTTCGCTGCTCTCAACCTTCAACAGACTGTAGTGGTTTACCGGTACTACTTGGGTTCCACAAGGAGAACGAAAACTGTTTTGCAGCGAGGAACAACATCCAAACATGCAGCAAGTGCAACGAGCGGAAGGGTTTGGCCCCACATAAGCCTCTACGACGCTACAGCCACCGACGAGGTGAAAATGGCGGAAAAGAGCTTCGGTTGTCCCACCTCCTGCGCCAGCTTCCTACCTTCAACCATGCTTCGGCATCTCGTGCACCTCGAGCACGCGTGCGCAGCCAAAGCACAGAGGAAGGCACGGAGTGCATGCTGGAGGCCAGGCGTTCGAAAGACACATCCTGCCGTTTTTATTTGGTCAGTAACTTTAAGATTATTGGGCATGTTCAGATAGTAGATTTTGAGTTTGAATCGAGTTCGAAGCAAATTCGATGCGAAGAGTGATTTTGGGCCGAATGTTTTCTACTTGAAAATTGAATAGTTTCTTTCAATCTATCACTACCATGCACCATGAAGGAAGGTGAACTTTTGAACCACTGGGTGAAATTGGTTGAAATCTGAACTGTAGACTTATAGTAATTAATGTTAACATGGTGTCTAGCAAATTATTATTTTTAAATTGAAATTCCCTGACTTCTCCAGGCTTTCCCTGACAATTTCAGGTGAAATTCTCTGACCGCTGTAGAGGCGGTTAAATATATAAGACCATTACAACACAAGGCATTGAGCAATGTGAGGATCTTTTTGCACGGGCTTAATCCAACTTGCATATTCCAAAATATTCGGGTTCGCCCAGTCCGGACTAAATCAGCACTTTTTTGCCGCCAACATCGTCAGTAAAGAGGCCACTTCCAAAAACACAATGAAAACACGACGCTCAACCACACGTCAATAACCGAATGGCAGCATGGCGCATGGCCATGGCCGCCAGATGCACACTTTCGGATACTTTTGGCTTAATGCTTAGATTGGATTAGAGTCTGCGGCTTTAAGCTTTAACTGAATCAAGCCTAGTGTCGTGCCCTCAATCCAAACCAATTCAATCCAAGGCTTACACTGAATTTGTCGGCTGTTCCCTTTGCATTGGGTAGCGCACTCTACATCGGATGAGCAGAGCCTGCGCTCCGCTCTAAGCAGAATTTATTGCCTTTTTTTCTGCCCCCAAGTCCTCAAGTCTTTCCTCAGGGCGCTCCATGGCGTTCCCGACTCATTTCCCAGACTGGGCTCGCTTTCTGACAATATCCCTGACAATTCCCTGATTTTTCCCGGTAATTAAAGTTTCCCTGACAATTCCCAGTTTTCCCGGTCGCTAGACACCCTGGTTAAAAAGTGCAGAAAAATGTTTCGGCTTTGTACACTTAATGTGAAGGAAATTACAGACTTATATGACATGTACAGCGTCATTGCTTAGTCAATTTATCGTTAGAAAACTAATAGAGTCCTAAAGTTATTTCATTGCTGGATGTGAAGCAGAATGCCTGTGGAGTGTGGCTGTGAAATTTTTTTTGTGAAAAGTTGTTTTCTTTTACAAAAATATTGGTTTTCAATATAAAATTACTTTTCGGCCCCCTGTCTTTGAAGGAATGTTAAAAATTTCATAGAAAACCTTTGTAAATTAAAAACATTCCATAGCCGCATCCCTTATTACATTTCAGTAAAAAAAAACTAACCATGAGCCTTTCACTCAGTCACATTATCAAACGAACATTGGCTAAAATTAAATTTATGGCAAAAAAGTGAAATGGAGGAAAACGCATCCAAAGTGTCCACAACCCTGCCTTTAATTTAGGGCTTCTAAAAGGGCACTAAAAGAGCCCAGAAGTGTAGATGGGGCCCTCTTTTTGGAGGCGCTTCTGCTCGGAGGCCACAGCTTCCATCTTGCGTCGCTTGTGGGCGACTCTGGATGACTGCAGAGCACTCGCTCGAGGGCTGGCGAGTCGGTGCTTGGTCGCCTTCTCTGCCTGGGACTTCTGGTGACTCCCGGACTCCATCTTCATTTTAAGGTGTGCTCTTTCAAGCCTCTAGGTCCAAGATTGTATTCCAGAACAGCTAGGGCCACTGCTGTCTCGACAGTCCGGAGGGAGGCAAACTCAGTTTTCGGACATCTCTTCCAAATGAAGGTGTTGAAGGACTCGTTGGCATTCTGGGTATTCATGCGAGAGCACCTGGCCAACAGGTCCATCTAGGTCAGACAATTGTACAGTGGTAAAGTTCTTTGGCCATCTCTTTCGAGAAGGCTGGTCGATGGGACTTTGCAACCGATGCCTTTTCGGCCGCTTGGAGTGCCAGGTGTCAGTTGTGGTGGCACAAGGATTTTTCACCCTTGGGACATGCCATATGCCGAGGCTCCGCATCCATGGAATACATATGCAGCAAGGTTGAGATGACACCTCGCTGCATTGCAGTCACCTACGGGGCATTTCGTTTCAGCTAGGGCACTGGCATAATAGTTAGACATTTTCTTCATCACGATATTCAACAGCCTACTCCGTCCGCCTAGTCCTTTTTTAGCCTTTTTTAACTTTCCATTCGAGTGTACACTCTCTTGGCAACGTGGTTCACGCAATCTTTTTTGGTGACCTCCTTGTAGTACAGCTCCATAGCAGCTACATGGTTGAATGCTTTTAAGTCACCATCACACAGAACCGTCACATACTGCAGCTTGCAGAGGTCAACAGATCGGCTGAAGATCCCTTCAGCTGCTTCAACTTCTATTGTGTTGGATGATGCGCCAAAATTCTTCGGGCATTATGACTCGTGCCCTTCCAGCCACTCTTTGTGCCCTCCTGAGGTCTCTTTTGGCCCAAGGCTGCAGCCATGACAGTAGTTGCTTACAACTGCATAATCAAGAATGAGGCCTGTGTCAAGTTCGACGACGAGGCCAACTCCGAAATGCAATGTGTGGCCTCGCTTATGCCACTTTCTGTTGTAGCTGATGCACACATCTTGCAGCTGCTCTTCGTCATCTTCTGAACTGGTTCCTCAAGTCTCCCGAACAGTCCGCGCAGCCTCTGCCATTGCGTCAGTCGACGCTCGTACGGCCACGTCGTACACCTTTGTTGCAATCTTCTGATATATTGCATGAGCAAATCACGTTTTAGCGAATTGGGGTCATTTGAGCAAATCGACACTTTGGCAAATAACTGGGATGCGTCTTAACTCAATCCCCCTCCGCCTGCATTCACGCCGCTTCGCAGCGGCTCATTACAAAAATGTTAATCCACCTGGCCCACCCGTGAACGCCGCTTCGCGGCGGCCGGCCATTTGCTAAAGTGTCTTTCGATGAAAAGGCGGCATTCGCCAAGACGTTGTTCGATGAACTGAGTGCCACCCGGGCACACAACAGAGAATGTTAGATGCGCACCGACACCGCTTTCCTGTTGTTCCAAATCGCAAGCACGGCACGTAGGACAGAGAAGCACTTCGATCAAGCTTCGCAAAGATGACATGCTCACTAAACGGTAGCCGGCCGCACTGTCGCCGGAAGACTTTTCGGCGTCTTCGTCATTTTCTGCACCCCCACTGCCTCTGCCAGTCTCCAGAAAGCTCATCTTTCGCTCAAACGCCGTGAACGTGTTTGCGTCACATAGCATAGAAACAGCAATACCACTTTCCGTTGTCGACACCGAGCGAAGGTGTCGGTGGCAGCGGGGCGTTTTCATTGGTGGCGGTCGCGCAATTTCTACCGCTACGTCCTCGCGGCTTCAGGAATCGCGAGCGGCAACTAAAGCCTTGTCGCTTTCATGGCTTCACCACAGGCATATCCTTCACCGAAAAGTTCACGATGAAAACTGAAGATCAACGATCAAAACTAAATAAAATCCAAATAAAAAAACAGGCGACGCAGGTTCAAAAACGAGAACAAGTACACGATTGCGACCGAATTCCACAAGCAAGCTTCCGATCTGTGGGAGCCAATAGGAGCTTAGGTTTCATTATTTCTGCCTATACAGTCTAGCCCGGTTATAACGAGCCCATTTATAGCGAAATAGCGGTTATAACGAAGGGATTTGGATTTCCCATTCCCATTTCTTCATTTTTAATGCAATTTGGGTCCAGTTATAACGAAGTAAATAAAAAAGCCTCAGCGGATATAACGAAGACAAATTTCGTGCCGAGCGGATAAAATATCTAGCAATCACAATAATTTACGACCTTTTTGGTAAATTTTAAGCAAAAAACTGCTCAAAATTCGGCTGCCGGCAGCCCCCGCAGCGTCGTCTGCTCTCCCTACCGCGTAGCTCCTATAAGATTGCTTCACCGCACCACCTCATGCGCCGCCGTGTCCTTGAAACTTTTCAAAACAAACAAGAAAACAAAATTGCTGACGACAGCACTCTCATGCGGCCAATCGTCGTCGTCTCTCTCTCTCTCTCTCTCTCCCCCTTTTGCTGTCACGTGACGGGTAGTCTCTGGAGTCGCCAGATTAACTCGGAGTCGGCTGGGGTGGCTAACGCTCGGTAGCGTCGTTCGTGTACTCGCGAGTGACACTCGTAACTCTCGCGCAAGGTGCAGGCGTCGTGCAATGCCAACTCCAGAGTAGAAGCGGCGCTTTACAAGTGGTTCGTGGATGCCCGCGCGAAGAACATCCCGCTGAGTGGACCGCTCATGCTACAAAAAGCAAGGGATTTGGGTTTCGCTCTCCACCACGACGACTTCCAGCCAGGAACTGGATGGCTGCAGCGGTTCAAAGACAGGCACGACATCAAGTGCAAGAATATTGTCGGTGAGGCCGCATCCGTTGACGATCCGTCACTCCAGAAGTGGATGGAAAAGAACCTGGACCGCATCCTTGAAACGTACGCCGACAAGGATATCTATAACGCCGATGAAACCGGATTATTTTTTCAGCTGCTACCAGCAAAAACACTAGCGGCAAAAACTGACAAATGTGTGGGAGGCAAGAATAGCAAGAACCGCATTACGGTGCTCGTTTGTTCGAACATGGACGGCTCGGACAAGCGCGATCTGCTGATCATAGGAAAGGCGAAGAAGCCACGGGGCTTCGCTAAGGTGCTATCCATGCCGGTAGCGTACAGCGATAACAAGAAGGCCTGGATGACTCGAGACATCTTCACGAAGTGGCTCACCGACTTCGACAAGGCGATGGACAAAAAGAAGCGCAAGGTGCTGCTTCTGTTGGACAACTGCAGCGCTCATCACGTGAATGCTCATCTGAGTGCTGTCGAGGTGCTGTTCCTGCCCCCGAACACGACCGCGAAGCTACAGCCGATGGACCAAGGGGTCATTGCAAACTTCAAAGTCCACTACCGGCGCCGAGTGATCGAGCGCCTGCTGATTGACATCCGCACCGCCGTTGACCCAGCCAGCCTGAAGGTCCCGTTGGAGAAGGCCATATTCTTTGCGAGCGGAGCCTGGAGGGACGTTAAGCCACAGACCATCCTCCACTGCTTCCAGAAAGGTGGCTTTTCGAGGAGCAGCGGTGCTGACGAGAGTCCTGCCGGAAACGGAGCAGCAGCCGCTGATGGTGACGCAGCGGCGACATGCTTGGGGCGGCTCTGGGAAACGGCAAGCAAGGTCGACCTCGTGCCTCCAGGCTTGGATCACATGGACTTCGCCTTTGCCGATGACGACATCGTCGCTACGGAGGACGTGTCCACCGAGGACCTTGCCAAGAGTGTCGTGGACGAAAGTGCCGATGACACTGCCTCCGACGACGATTGTGACGACGGTCGCATTTCGCAGCCAGTGACCTCGGGAGCAGCCGTTGCTGCGGTCGACGTGCTGCGAATGTACTTCGGAGGTTCCGATCCGAGCTTTGATTTGCAGTTCGACAAGTTTGAGGCCGCGATCGTTAAACGCTCGCTCGCGAACAGCGTGCAGGGAACCCTAGATGGCTTCTTGCAGAAGGAATAAACACGTTCCCCCAGGTGAACAATTTTTTTTTTTTTTTCTTTAGTTCAGTTATAACGAAATAGTGGATATAGCGAAGTGATTTTCAATTCCCGCCGACTTCGTTATAAACGGGCTAGACTGTAGGGGCAAAAACGTGCCGATTTCAACTTGGGCTCTCAAGCATTTTTCAGCGCTCTTAGTTCATCGTACGAAGAGACGTATCAGTGCCAAAAATACGAGAAAGAAGCTATCAAACAAGGGTACAATCTCCTCGCTAAGAGCATGCGCGGAGACCTCCCGAGATAAAAAAAATAAACATTGAGACCCCCTGCGCGCGCGCTCCGTCGTTCCGCTGTTTCTTGCGTCACCGGCGAACCGAAAATAATTTATAACAAGATAACTATGCAGTGGACAAGAACGAAACTTCAAGCAAATGCTCTTCAGAAGTTTGTGAACCCCAATAAAGCACTTTCCAAAACATTATTTCATTGCAAAAAATGTAATTTTCTAGGCCGTGCCACTCTTAAATGAAAGAGCTAAATTCATGAAGGCTGCTTCTAACCATCCACTTGTCCACTTCTTAGCTCAGTTAATTTTAATATAACTATATGAACTGTGGCATGTAGACAACAATTTTTTTGCAGCTACACTTGAACCTCGATTTTACGAAACCCGATTTTCCGAATTTCCCGATTTAACGAACAAATTCGGATTCCCCGCGCACCCTATGGGCGGGGTCTCTCCTCCTCGATTTTACGAAGCTCCCGACTTAACGACATAATTAGCGGGTCCCGTTGACTTCGTTAAATCGAGGTTCAACTGTATCCCATTTGGCGGAAATTTATAAATCTGCTTGTTATATAAACATATTCTTCCTTTCATTTTAGATCTGACAAAAAAAAAACAAAAAAAACAACATGAATGATGAATGCCTGTTGTCAAGACATCCCTGCCAAACGCATACCGTGTTTTCCAGTGTATAAGAGGCACATTTTTTCCAAAATTTTCGGCGGTGCGTCTTGTACAAGGGTGCGTCTTATGTGTATATTTTCTTTTTCTTTTTCGCAAACTCTGAAAGAACTCCTGTTGATGCAGATTAGTCTATTTCTAATTACTATGACAGCTCAATGCAAATGATGCGTCATAAATGCAAGTCAACCTCCCAAAACTAGAGTTCCATAACAAAACAAAAAAGAAAGTAAGAAAAACGAAAAGAAAAACAGAAAACACGTCGCTTTGCGAGTTTTCAAGTCACTAGTGCTCCTAGACGTTAATTGGTTACTTTCTTTTGCCATAAGTATGGCATTCACGATATTTGCACAAGCACACGTTATGAAGTTTCTTCGCAGCAAGTGCGTGAATATAGGTGCCTCTTATACAGAGGTGCGTCTTATATACTAATTTTTACTTAAAAACTTGCAGAAAGTGGGGGTGCGTCTTATACAACAATGCGTCTTATACAATGAAAAACACGGTACTCTTGCATAATGGCGGCAGGTTAGGTCCGTCGAGTGCACTTTTCATCAAGCACCTGTGCACTGCAGGCAAGCAATACCCATGGACCCCGCAAGCTTCGCGCGGGTATTGCTTCCTTGCAGTGCACAGGTGCTTGGAGAGAAGTGCAGCCAAAGGGGCTAACCCGCCACAATCAACAGTTTGAAAGGCATGACTATCGCAGCTAATCTCCAAGCGAATACCGAATAGCGTATTCTTCTATACCACTATTCGAAAATTCAAACATTCATAACAAGGTGAAATATTATATATTATAGCATATGAGGCACGTAGCCAGGATTTTGATTCCGGGGAAGAGGGGGGGGGGGGGGGGGGGGGGCATGACAAAATGCTGTATGAGAAGGAGGGGAAAGAGGAGGCCCCAGCAAAATAGAAGATTTTGGGGAGGGGGCTTGCGCCCCATGCCCGCCCCCCCCCCCCCCCCCTTGAAACGTGCCTGTAGCATATCCTATCGTATCGTATATGGTGCCTGCCATTCTACTGAACTCTGCCTGCATTGTGTCGTAGGTACCACCTATTATACCAAACAAGCCGGCAGAAGAAGTGGAGACGCACGTGGGGCAGACACTTTGATGACTTCGAGGCTGTCGGAGTTTGAGCAGCTGAACTTGCGCATGCTGTCCCGCAACACCAGCTTGTCGCCTCGCAGTTCCGGGTTGACGCAGAGCATGCCCTTGTAGCCTGCATAGCGGATCTGGATGGCCGACGGTACTTCAGCCAAATCCAGCTTCTTGCACACCTGCAGACCGGGAAGACAACAAAATCCGGCTCACTCATCACTTCACCGTCAGACTAATGGTAGACGATGAGGTTTACAAGCAATAAAAAAACTCTAGACATGCCATCTGGCATGTCTACGGTAGACGATGTCCCAAGAGATAGCCGATCTAAAATTGAAAGCAACTACTAGGATGAAAATGAGGAGTAACCTAACTTTCGGTGTGCGATCAAAAAAAAGTAGAGTGCTACCGTAAAATATTGAGCAAGCGCCCCCTCCTAATTAAGAGATTATCCAATCAAAATAGGGTGGGGGCCCTTACTCCGTTGGGGAATAACATTGAAGATGGCGGCCACAAAAATATTAAATTTTCATGAAACGGGAGGGAGGATATTTTACGGCAGTTTTAGATTTTGTGAAAAGACTACCGTAAAATACCGGGCAAGCGCCCACTCAAACTTTGGAGATAATCGAAAAAAATGGGGGATGGGCGCTTGTCCGGTCATCAACTTTACGTATAAATGTACTGTGCATATTTGCTCAGATCTTACAAATTTGTTAATGGGCGCTTAATGTGGAATGGGCGGATGCGCGGTATTCTACGGTAAGTATGCAGGCAAGCTGGTGGTAGGTAACCATGTCCTTTAACACCTGAAACTGTGGTGCAGAAAAGGAAAAAAACTTTTAGTCGAAGGTGGTTTACAATGATGGTATTGTGGGTTAGACCGTTTGGTCTCTTGCGTATGTGCATGTTCTTTGTATTTGAAAATGCTTTCAACAAAGGAGATCTCTGCAGAGAAGGTGGATGAGAGTAGCTGTGTGGGTATATATAGGATTTGAGATGTTCCCTTCCGTGTATGTTCCTTAGACTAAAAGTTTTTGTATTTTTTTTTCTGCACCACAGTCTTAGGTGTTAAACGACATGATTTTCGATTTTGCGGCCTGTGAAACTTGTGATTGCAGCTAGGGGCAGTGGAGCAAAGATGACAGCAATGTTCGCTTGTTTCCCGTCGTAGGTAAGTGACACCATTTCCACCGAGCCCAGGCGAAAATTTCTAACTGGGACCAGTTGGCACCTCAACTGGTTTCAACTGGGACTAACTGGTACCAACTGGGAATCAACTGGGACCAATAGGAGTCCAACTGGGACCAGCAGGAGTCCAACTGGGACCAGCAGGAGTCCAACTGGGACCAGCTGAGGGGTCAACTGGTTTGAACCATTTCCAGCTGGGAGTCAACTGGTTTGACTCCCAGTTGAAAAATGGAGTGAACTGGGACCAGTTAGCGAAGTAACTGGTTGGAGCGATTCCCAGTCGGACTTCAAATGCCTTTCCCGTTCCCAGTTCACACGGGGCAACAATTTTGACAAGTTGGGGGTGTATTGACCTTTGCTAATGAACAAAACTAAAAATACTTACATTTTTAGATTTATACAAATGGGGAAATTTTTAATTACTGGGTATATTTATATATTTATAAAAATAATAAAATTTTAATTAACTCAATAATTTCTTTTAATTGGAAAATATAATTAGTGACAAAATGTGTTTACCTAAATGAACATTTAGTGCATTATTAAAATATATTAAAACATTTATTTAAATACCTACAGTATTTCTTTTTCTTTTTTCTTTTAACAAATAAATTTATCTTTTGGCCAATCAGAGCTAGCCGGCCGCCGTGGCACGCGGGTGCGGATTAGTGGTACGCGCTGCCGACAGATGGCGCTGCCTATGCGACGCCGGAGTCGGACCCGACGGACGCGGTAGAGAAGGGTCGCCATCGCCAAAGTTGGCGTCTAAATGAAAATGTCAAAACTACAGCTGCACTTCTTTGGACCCAACTGTACACACACCATGGTGGCAGCGGTGAACTTCGAGGATGGAAAAATGCAGTTCAGCGATCGGAGGGCACCCAGGAAAGGCCGGACGGAAGAGAAAACCGCCGCGGAGAGCACAATGGCGAAAATGGCGGGAGTTCTACCCCGAAAATGTTCGACTGTTGTGGCAGGAGCAATTGAAAATGTTGGATTGCAAGGTGGGAGCGCTACCGCACCTTATCAGGACTCCACCTGCACAATGCAGGAACACGGGTGAGCACCTTTCTTCACGCGATGGGGAGAGAAGCTGAGGACGTCTTCACTAACAGACGCCAGCGGCCGATCTTCCTTCATCTCACGAATACTACCTCTGAAAAAGCGACTCAGTCGTCGCAAGCAAGTGGCTAAGCCCAGAGCGTGTTTGTCACCGAACCTAATATTTAGTTTTATTCTCCAAGTTTTTGACAATAAAGACTTGTCAACCTTCCATTTTGTGCCGTGTTTCATTGTTGCTGGAGTTGGCACCAGCGGTAACTGGGACCAACTCCAACTGGGACCAGTTTTAACTGGGACTAACTCCCACTAGGACCAGTCAGACAACTCCAACTGGGACCAGTTGCAACTGGGAATTGTTCCATAAACCAGTTGCAACTGGGACCAGTTGGTCCCAGTTGAAAATTTTCGTCTGGGAGGTCACCACTGGCTAGGGCCCCTCAATCACCAAAAGAGAGTTATCTTTCGGTGTTTTTCAAAAAGTAGGAAATCATGTCGAAAATAAGGATAAGTCATCTTTCAGGGGTGCAGCAATCGCATCACTGCACTAAGTGCAGGATGGGTGCAGTGAGAGATAGTTACGGTTCGAAACTGCAATTGCCCAAGCTAGTATAAGTACGGTTTCAAGGAGACTCCGGGCGATGTCGCCTTGCTCTGTTGCAAACTTCTTTAACATTTCTGGAGGGTGGAAAAGCGTTTCATGCTGTTTCAGAAAAAGCTTCAGATAACTGGCAACAATGAATTTAAGCAAAAGTGGCCGAAATGTCGTTACTCTGAAGCGTAGAGTGACTACAGAACAGACATCTTTCACCTCTGCACACCGACTTGCAGATGAAGCCTGTGTTGCAGAACAAGGTAGTTCCTCTGTGCATCTCAGTGTGTCGCGAGAAGAAAAAAAAGATGACGATTCGAGATGGCTGGAGCGCAAGGACGGCATTGAAAAAAGTACCCTCACAGTTTTGTATTAAAAAGAAGTACTTAGTTTTACAGCTGAATTCATAAAAATTATTCCGCAAATATAGCGTGGCTACAGTGGATCTTACACTGTAAAACAAGCCGGAAAAATCTACGCCTGCACATAGAAAGCTCAAACTTTCATTGAATTTGCATTCAGGTGGTGCATTTTAGCTGATAAAGTTTTAAAAGATAGCTTTCCTTTTGTAAAACATGAGACCAGCAAACCTTTCCCGGTCAATATCACATGGGTTCGCAGACAAATAAGTTAACGATGCTTGTAACGCGTGGCACGCCATCTCCCGATAGGCACAGCGGGCAGACGACGCGACTGTCGTCTCCTCGCTGCATCTATCAGCAGATGGCGCCACACGTTACAAGCATCGATGACTCGGTCGTCTGCCAACCCGTCCACCGTTGACCCTGGCAAGTTTGTCAGTCTCATTTTTTACAGAAAGGGAAATCAGCTAAAATGCACTGCCTCAGTGCACATTTGATGAAAGTTTGAACTTTTTATGTGCAGGCGTCGCATTTTCCAGCTTGTTTTACAGCGCAAGATCCACTGTAGTCACGCTCTACATATCTGTATCTTGGAGCTTCGTATTAAATAGAAGGGTTTTATTTTACTACTGGATCCAGCAAGATAATGCCACAAATAAGGCTGATCACATTCACCTTCTGCATGAGCGATGTGGAGATCATGCCAATGCCGTCGGAGAAGGTGAACTCCTTTCCGGAGACAGGGTGCACCCCGCCAACGACGTCCGGAACTTCCTCCATGTTGCCTCCGCGGAGCGGCACCTTGACAGACTCTTCCGTTGAGGAGAAGCACTGGCCCATCCGGGCCATCTTCTTGGCCACGTTCGGGATGGCGCTGAAGTCCCCCATCCAGCGGCGGATCGACTCTGCCGTAAAGCCTCGTCGGTCCTGGACGCGGGGGGCAAGACAAGCTCAACACGTCCCGCAAATTTCAAGAGCTGTGGAGAAAATTAGGAAGGTTACGCTGGAGAAACAATAGCAATCAGTTGGGCAAATGACAGTTCATCGACATTGTTTCGTCGACGTGCGACGTTTCATCAACAATTTATTTCGTCAAAGATTTCGTACGTTCGTTTTATCGACACACCTTGCGACATTTCGTCGAGCGCAACTCTGCCTTTTCCTGACATACTTTTTTGCACCTCGCCTGGTTTACGGGGGGAGGGAGAGGAAGGTGTGCAAGGCTGGGTAAACACGCCTCAGTTATTCACGTAGTCCAGGGGCCTCAAACTCTTTCTGGTGTGGGGTCAGATAGCCGACCCCTGAAACGTTGAGTGCCAACGCAGGGAGGAGGGGCCGGGGAGAGCGGAGAGGGGAATTATGTTTTAGGAAAAAGAAGCAATAAGCAGCAGTGGTTGGTTTTGTGGCTCATTTTAGTTTTTTTAGACTAGAGACTTCGTGATTTCTGCTTTTCGTAAAAATAGAGAATGTCAGTTAGAGTACAGTGACTATCTGAAGTGATAGCCGTGGTTGTGGGGCACATTTTGTATATTGTGAATTTTTCTGTTTTTGTTGTTTAATTTTACATAGCTGTAGAGGTTTCGGCGTTTATACGCCTTCCACATCTACATTGTATTTTCAAGAACTAAAATGTTTTAATTTTTGTCCCACATACATTATACTATACCTCGGTTTCCTTTGAAAGAATGACCAATTGGCCACATTTTGATGTGCCATATAGCTCCATACGGAAATTAGTTAGGTAAATAAAAGCGTTTGCATGGACCCTTTGAAAATCGCTACTTTTCCTGTGGTCAGTAAACAGTTAAAACAGTCTGTGACAGTGCAACAACAAGATATTGCATGAGCTCAGGGGCGGATTTAGAGGGGGGGTCCGGATGTCCTGACCCCCCTCTTCATTTCTGCATGTGTAAAATTTAGGGCGTGAAACAAGGGAGAGAGGGAGGGGGTTCCTAAACATATGGTACGCTGACCAACACCTGACCCCCTCAGGAAATTCCTGCATCCGCCCCTGCATGAGCTTCCCGAGGTTGTATCTAAAGCTAAGGAAGTCGAATTGTCTACTCGAAACAATAGTCAATAGACCCTTTTCAAAACCCCATCACACAACATTGGCAGACACCATTTCTCGGGCAAGGGGCATGTGCTTAGATCCGAGTCCTCCGATAGCAATCAGTTCGTGGAACGACATCTCATCGACACATTGTGTTGACAACATGCGACGTTTCATCGACGGTTTGTTTCATCAAAAGGCTTCCCACGTTCGTTTCATCGAAAGGCTTCCCACGTTCATTTCATTGACAGAACTTGCGACGCTGTTATCGTAAGAAACATCTTGCATCTTGCCTGGTTTACGGGGAAGAGAAAGGAGGGAGAGGAAGGGGGGGAGGGGGGGGGGGGGGGGGCAAGGCTTGGGTAAACACGCTTCAGTGAATCACGCATTAGCTTTTCGCTGCTTAGTAAAAAAAAAAAAAAAGCTGTCAACGAAACGTCGCAGGAGCATGGATTCACGAAACGAGCTTCCACGAAACAGCGTCGACAAACTGTGTCAATGAAATGTTGTCCACAAGAAGTTGTCTACGAAACATGTTTCCAGAAAACGTGTTTATGATAAAGACCCCCCCTCCCCCTTTCGAGTCCTCGCCAAACGCCGACGCAGAATTAGTTTTTTATGCGGGCTGAGCCGAGCTCATGCCTAACGCTGACTGATGCACCCCACATGTCCAACGCATGCTCAGGGTACATGATCAAACAATGGTGGAATCAGATACTTGGCACAGCAGCTACTTCAGACATGCAGTTGCTGGAGAAAAATAAAAGCAGGACAAACTACTCCCCCCGAGCCCTCCGCTCTTTTCATTTAAGCAGAATGGACGCTCCACCTGCATCCTCTCTGCTGAGTAGAGAGAGTGGAGGGCTTTGGCTTTGTAAGAGGAGGTTGTCCTACTTTTCTTTACCTGCATACCTAAAGTGACCATATTGCTCGGGCCCCAAAGCGAGACGCGTATCAAGGGGTGGGGATTATTGTGTTGCAAGACTTGAAAAGTTTAAATTTCGGTAACAAATCACACTTCTTTATTATTTCGTATACACCGTGCACATTTCTTTTCCTTGCTCTTTGCATACTGTTTGATATGCACATCTATTACATTTAATTGGAATATTTCTCAAGTATAGTATTTATTTTCGTAGATACTATGTCCATAGTACTGTTCAGATGTCATATGCAAATTAACCTTCAGCATCAGCATCTTCTTTGCCAAGCATATTTTGTTCCTTCATCAGGGAAAGCAACCTCTCACTGGTGCGATACTTTCGTTTACTGTAAAATACCGAGGAAGTACCCACTCAAAATTTAGAGATAATCGCGAAAAATTGGGGGATGGGTGCTTGTCCGGTCATCAATTATACATATCAATCTACTGTGCATATTTTCTCAGATCTTACAAATTTGGGTATGGGCGCTTAGTGTGGTATGGGCGGATGTGCGGTATTCTACGGTAACTGCGTTTTGATCTATTCCGAGTTCTGGGCAGCCAAAGCAGGAAAAAATGCCGTCGCACAAGCACGCTGGCGGGACAGCGGGACCATAGCCGGGAAAACGGGGCCCATCTTGCCTAAATCGGGACGTCTGGTCACTTTATGCATACCAGGCCAAAATTTCTAGCTGGGACCAGTTGGAATCTTAACTGGCTTCAGCTGGGACTAACTGGTCCCAACAGTAAATCAGCTGGAACCAAATAAGGCCCAACTGGGACCAGCAAAAGGGCCAGCTAGGATCATCTGGCTGGAACCATTGCTGATCGGGAGTAACTGCAGTTTGACCACTCCCAGTTGGGAAACAGGTAGGGGTAAATTGGGACCAGTTAAGGGAATGATTGGTTAGAGATATTAATGGCAAACACTTTTGAAAAGGGTCCATTGCACCCACTCTGCACCAGGCACCAAAACGGTGGAGCCCACGATATGACCAAGGAATGAGGTGAGCACCAACAATATCGACAAGTATGTTAAAGGAGAAGAGACTCATTATTCCAGTTTGCCAGCACTATATGAAACTGTATTCCACAGATATAACTTGCCAACATACTGGCATAAGCATATAGCATCACCTACCACCTCATATGCATAGGCTGTCGTGGAAACAAAACGTTAGCTTAAACTGTACGAGCTCGTGCCGATACCTTTCGTGGCGTTGCATTCACAGCGTTTGTTTTTACACTCTGGTGTAAAAACAAACGCTGTGTATGCAATGTTTTTCTTCCACTGGCTAGTGGAAGAAAAACAAACTAAGAATTACAGGATGTGGCCACGTGTTCTCCACTCAAAACTCATGACCTACATAACAGACCTTTGTGGAGAAAACAAAGTGGTGGGTCATAGAGGTGCAAGGAGGAAAAGGCACGAGAAGGGGCTTTCACACGACTGAGTCGCATGAAGTGGAGTTGGTGGAATCTTTCTTTTCGTGAATTTGTGTGAAAACTTTGAAAGGTAATCGAACAAAAAAAAGAACCGAAGAAATGTCCGTAGATCACGAATCAATACCACCTAAGAGACAAGGTTTCGATGTCATCGTATGTTGCTCCCCGACCCACCCCACGCGACAAATACGCCGAAGCTCGTCAACAGTCGATGCAAGGCGGCAGACGCTTTTGTTTTTGCGTCACCGCGTGCTGGCGTCGCAAGATGCCACAAAAGGCGGTGGCGGCGACCCTGACGCAAGCTAGGCGGCGCTGCAAGGACCCAACGACGTTTGGGGGGGAAAGGCGCAGGCCACGTCTTCTAGATGGCATTGCACAGATGAAAAAACAAAACATTAATCTGACTTACCATTGCATAGAGCCACACTCCGTGGTCCCGCAATTGGCTGCAGGAGGACGCCAGGAACTTAAACTGCCTGCCACCAACCTCGATGCCGGTGCGAAGGAATTTGGCCACGATGGTATCGACCATCTCTTCCTTCTGCCGGTGGAACATGAGCGAATGCGACAGATGCTGCAAGTTGTCGTCGCGGAAGGACACTCGGAGCGCATACTCGGCGTCGAAGCAACGGAGTACCCGGTTCTCTGAGTGGACGTTGGGCGGCAGGAAGAAGACGCACGAAGGCGTCACGAAGACGCGTCGGACCAGGCAGGACCCCCGTGGAACCTTGGGCGGAAAGTACGCCAGGCAGAACTTGCGGAACAGCTCCGGCAAGGTCACGTGGACGTTAACGATGCTCCGCGCCTCAATGGCAGAACGGATGCAGAAGAGCGCCTGCTCGAGCGCACCTTCGTTGACCCTCGCGAAATCGACCAGGTTGTTCACGAAGTTGTGGAATGCCTGCTGCTGCAGCAGGACCATCTGCGCCACCGCGTCATTGCCTTGCTGGAGCACGGCATTCAGGGCATAGCAGCAGGAAAAGCTCAAGTGAGGCATCAGTGTCACATTGAACCAATGCCTAGCCTGTTTCAGCTGGGATCCGACTTCACGCGTCTGCATCGGAGCATAGGCAAACGTGGTGCCTCTCTTGCAGCGACGACTGAGCCGGTCGACGACCTTCCGCTCGACCTGATCATGCCGGAAGCTCAGCTTCATGACCGAGTTGCCGCCAAGGTCCTGACTCTCAAACAGAGAGACGCAAGAGCAGCCAAGCTCCAGGACTCTATCGAAAAAGAAGTGCTCAGGGTTCGTCGGTTGTACGCGCCAGGTCCTCAGCGGCTCCACCTTCTTGCAGAGCAGTGGGAAGGTCTGGAGATGGAGGAAGACGTCAGGTAGTGGCTGACCTGTCCAAGCAGTCGTCGATGATGACGCGAAGGATGCTCCCATACGGAACAGTCAGTCGGTACAAGGTTGTCGGCCTGTCACACTTGTGCCTCAGTTCAAGCAAGACTTGGAGCATCCTTTCGCCATGCTTGAAAGTGCAGGTCAGCGTGTACCCGGGGAATGTGGTAATGGTGTCAATTTTGTGGCTCTCGGCAAAGATGCCGAAGCCGACGAAAGTGCCGAAAGACATGGAAGACAACTGGATACTTTCATAGAGAGTGCCTCCACGCCGAAAGCCCCTGTTGCGGTCCGGCACAAGCCACTGCAGACGTCCCTGGAAGGCGGGCATCTTGCCAGTCAGGCACCAGTGCCGCCGTATCACGTCGTACGCCTCCAGATCTGAAAATGGGCTCGTATGGACCGTGCACAAGACCTGACATGTCTGGTCATTGTAGACGCCATTGTTCAATTTCCGCAGGGGCTCGGAGATTTGGACTCTCAGGTTGCGTGCCCGCTCGAGAGTGCGAAAGACGCGCTGGCATGCCGAGATGTAGGTGTTTGGGTTCTCCCACCCTTCCTGGTTCCAGTGGAGGGAGAAAGTGAGGGGCTTCGAGTGAGCCATGTCCTTCTGTGCTTGTCACTGTGTGGCAGTTTCAAAACCCTGGGAGAACACGGTAAAATATGGATGTCATTGTGGGATTAAAAAAAATGTGCGATTTCAATGCAGTAAAATATGGGTGTCATTGTGGGATCAAAAAAAAGAGTGCAATTTCGCATTAGCGTGTGTACTGGACGTTTTTGGTTTTTTTTTTTGTTTTTTTAAAGCATAGCATTATAAGGATAGCCTCAGAAATTTTGTGCCCATAGCATGTTGCCTCAATTTTGTCAGTGTCACATGACATCACATAACATGGCATCACGTGATTTCATCAGTCATGCAACTTAATGATGTCACATGATTCACGAAGTCATGCGACGTCAGATTCGCATGCATGTTGATGGTGCCACACGACTTCACGACGTTACATGACACCATGTGACTTTATGACGACACATGACATTATGACGTCATATATGACGTCACATAATAAATTGTGACATCATGATGTCACATCACACTGACGTCACGGCATTGTGACACCATGACGCAGTAGCGTAGCCAGGAGGGAGGCTTATGGGGCTTCAGCCCAGCCCCCCACATGCTACGCCACTGCCATGACGTTACGTAAAACCTTATTTTTCTTTCTTTCTTTTTTTTTTTTTTTTTTTAGTACGCGTAATGAAGGAAGGAGGGTGGGGGTTCGTTTGTGCTGCGATGCGCAGTCTACCCTTTTATTTTTCTCTCACCTTTCTTTTTTATATATATATATATAATAATGGGTCACAGATTTTAAGTTATAAATGGATTTAAAGCACCGATATATTTCAGTCATGTTACAAATATCCGGAAATCGATCGAGATCTGTCAACGCACGAACCGCCAATGCCGCGGTCAGGTATGCACTTTCGCTTTCTTGCCACCCTAAACAAACGTCTCGGCTCCATTCGGGGTAAGATGTTTTAGTCGCGGATATTACATATCTATTTACGATATATTTTGATAACACACCTTTCCACTCAACGATACAGCTTCTTCAAAACGTGCCGTTGTAGAGCGTTGAAGAAGCGTTCGAAACGAAGCGCACCTTCGAACAAGCCCGCGCTCCATTTCCCCGGCAATCGGAAACTAGTTCGGAACGCTTCGCTCTTCCCTGCTACTTGCTTTAGGAGATCGCGTAAAGCCCACGTAAGAGCACCGGAGTGGCATGACGCCAACTTACGCAGTGGAATCAGCGGGCTGAAGTACGGTCGGCGCACGGTGCTTGATCTTCCCGGTCAGCTTCCATCTCGAACAATCGTCACGGGGGAAAGAACGAACTCTACAGCCGACACAAGCTACCGGCGAGTTGGGATGGTTGTGAAGAGAAGGCCTACCCATGACGTCATCGTTGGTTGGCCTCCAATCCGCTCAAGCCAACGTTGGCTCAAGCGGCAAACGCACTCGACGAGAGCCGCCGCAGAGCCGCAAAGCGGCAGACGCATCCGTCTTGGCGTCGCCGTACGCGTGCTAGCGTCGCGCGTCGCGGCGTCGTCGGCGTCGTCGCGCAAGATGCGCTAGCGACGATGCTGGCGCAAGATGGCGGCACGCTGCATTTAGGCACTTTGGGCCTTTTTATTTTGGCAGTTTTGGGAGGAAATGGGGAGGGAGCAGAGAAGGCTCCGGCTATTCGACCATAGTTCACGCGTTCACGTTCACCGCCGTCGGCATCGTATGACGATGTGCTTACGAGGGCAAAGGGCAGAAAAATAAAGTCCGATTTTGTTTGGCGCTGGAGTCAAGTAGACTCTAAAGCCCCTCACAGGGACTTTAGTAGACTCAAGTGACGTGGAGGCGTGGGTGGCGTGGGCACGAATGGCACGAACCATGCTGCATGAAGGGCGATTCAATTACAAGCTCAAAGTGATGGGGTGATACCATGGTGTGAACGGTGTGAACCAGGTACGAATTCCTAAGTGGGTTCGCAATTGGTTCACACTCCAAAGAGAGGAAACTATTGAAGTCAGGTGTCTCCATAATATGGGCGACTTGCCTTTCTGCGGTGCCGCGGTTTTCCCGATGTAGAATATCAGTATCAAATTAGTAGTAGTTTCAGTTTCGGCAGTGTGCACGTTCTTTTTCCTGCTACTTGTGAAGACAAGTACATTGTTATGATATACTGGGAAAGAAACTGTTGAGCGTCACCCCCTCGCCCCTCCCACACGCGGAAATGAGTAACATCATCTTCAGAAACAAAAATTTAACTCGTCTCTTTAAAATTTTGCTAGTCAAATGCTTTTTGTCATACAGAGTGCAGCTCAATAGACTACTTTCATAAATCCATCACCACACACGTTACATTTTGGGAACCTGTGGGCCAGGAGTGGAGCATGTATAGATTTTGCTTCCCACCGATTGTCACAATGCATACATGGCATTATTCCGCAATAATGCGCTTCGAGTTATGGAAGTCTATGCGGAGCACAAGTTCGTCTGCTTCTTTCACAGGAGTTGCAACAATGTCAGAATGCCGAGCTCTTACTGGCTGATTGGAAAAAATAGTGGGTAGACCTCAAGGCATCTAGCATTAATATCTACCCACTATCCCTTCAATCGAAGCCAATCAGAACTTGGCATCGTTATAATGTCACCGCAACTCTTGCGCAAGAAAAGAAGCAGACGACTTGCTCTCCGTATTGTTCAGTGTTAACAGAACTGCCAAACTTTTGAAGAAAAAAATAACTACCATACACAAGTTTGAGCATGCTGACAGACCAGGGAACACAAAAAGTGTCGTGAACAAGATGAGCACATGCTATGTGTGACATCATGACTGAAATCGCACGTCGTCATGGTGTCACACGACGTCACTATCACGTTATGCCACAGCCCATCATTACTGTTCTTGGTGACGGTTCTTCGCGACGGGTTTTTCATAAAATCTGGCTGATCAACAGACTGATACCACCAGCCAGTTTCGTTATGCCGCCGCTGCCACAATGCATCGAGGGAACTTTAACCTTTCTTCCTGTGGGACAACCTCGCTGATGCACTGCGAGTGCAGAGCATGAGACTGCACGAAGCGTCTCGAGAACTACCATCTGCCTTGTGAACTAAAGATTTGGCGGCGTCACGCATCTGCCCAACGCTTGGCGAGATCGGTCTATTATGTAGCCTTAGCTGTGAAATTTCTAGCAATACGACAGACATAAAAGTTATTCATAGCATCACAAGCCCCCAAACAATGAAATTGTGTTGAAGCCTGCATTCAATGCGATCAGCAAGTGTTTGACAAACAGGACAAGCAGTAAATCTGTAAATAACTAAAATGATTTATTTCCATAGGAGTACAAAAAATCCAAGGCACACATCACGGCCAAACATAAAAATATCATGGAAGTTTAAAACAATACTACTGCAAAATATAGTATGGCTAGTTAGATATTTTGTCACAAACACAAACATACTTAAAATATCTAGGCACCTTGACAACTAGGTTAATAAAGTTTGATCACAGAGAAAAGCTCCGATTAAAAGCCAACATCATCCACCGTGACGACAATAGGCTCGGTAAACGATGCTCCAGTGGGCACTTGCACAGGCGACATGAGCTGTTTTGGGCTGTAAGGTAATATGCGCACTCGAATATTTCAAGATGGCACCTGCACATCTTTTGGTGCATGACTTAGCACACTGTAGTATAAGGAGTGCAACCTCTAATGCACAGCATTACACTGGTGCTATAGCTGATATGACTTGAGCGACACAAAAATTAATGCAGTATCATATTCTAAAAAAGGGGCAAATGGCACTTTGAAACCCAAAATGACTGTGCAAATGGCCTCTACCCTAAGGCAGTAAAGACAAGCATCACAGACTAATGTGACCTTTGCTGTATTTAGTCACTAAAATTTATCACTAAAAAAAAACAACACACAATATGAGCAGCCATAAAACATTGGCTCAAACATATCTTGAGGCCAAAAACTCAAGGTTGTATACTTACAGACCATGAAGACTCTATAGAAGATTAGATTGGCACAACCGTAATATCCCACAAACATCTTGGCAGTGGAATTGGCAACCTGGGAAATGTCAAAAGTCCTCCAAGAAAATAGTTTTTATGAATTAACCATGTTGCATATCTTAATTCTAATGTATGTAAAACTTAGGTAATACTAATTACCATACTAATATGTTATGTTTTTCATGTATGCAACGAAAAGACTGCTCCAAATTTAAACCTTGAACGAGAAATGAAATATAGTTTTCCAACAGTCAAAAACGTTCTAACAATGTTTTTGTTTTTCAAAATCTGAAATTTATGAAAAATATTTTTACGAGAGACATATATTGTTTGAGATACTTTATTATTAAATAGTACATGCAAACATAATTAAGTGCTTTCATACTGATGTTAAGCCTACCATTGGCAAGGCCATAATAAAGAGATTCACAATGTTATTTAGAACCAATTACTATCACAGTACCCAGCAGCATGAGCGCATGCAGTGACAAAAATTACATTAACTCATTGTGCCGAAAATAGCATATTTCTCCTTTTATAGGTTAAAACTTTTAAGAAGTCACTTGCCATTTGCTTTTTGTCTCAACAAGAGCTACCAAAAAAAAAAAAATGATGCTTGGAGTATGGCGAGCAGCTAAAATAAAAAAGGCAAAAACGGAGGCTCGAAGCAGAAATAGTTTCAGCCAAAGTTCGGCATTTGCTCTGGCATGGGACCAGGACTGAATTGCAAAAGCTAAAATAGTTTGAGGTTGAGTAACAATATGACATCAGTGCATAAAGAAGAAAATAACTTTCCAGCCCCCATCTGGGCGACAGCTAAACCTCCGACTCGCGCAGTTTATTTGAAGCGTAGAGATCTCTTGTGATCTTCTTGTATATTGACTTAGCAAGGTTTGCCTCCCTTGTAAGGTAACGTTTTAGGAACAGGGAATGACTTAGAAAGATCAAGGAATGTACACAAAGGCATGTTGCTCCCCGGGTTGCTTTCTGAACCACAGGCTTTCGGAAAGAACACTATAAAGTTGGAAACAGATTAAGAATGCAGTAAAGGCTCTGCCTCATGTGCCTTCTATTGGGCTTTGCCGGCGCATGTGCCAAAGTGTTGTTGAAGGCCGAAAGTTTGCGCTGCAAGCAGCGCATCTACTGCATTCTAAACTCGTAGCCGACTATCGAGTAATGTGGCTCTTTAACGCAAACCTAACCATCGCAAAGCAAACAATGAAGTAAGGCACTTCGAGCTTTGAGAAGGCAGTGCGATGGTATTACCACAGCAAGGGCGCCGAACGACAAGACACCGATCGGCAAAAGGCTCACATTGCTCCGAACCGTTTAGGTTCGGAGCAATGTGCCTCATTGCTCCGAATCTAAACGTCACAAGACAAACACGAAGTAAGGCACTTTAAGAGTGGTTAAACGGCAGCACTATGGCTTTGTCACAACAAGGGTGCGCAGCGTGCCGAAAATATGATCGACAGAATACCAATCAGAGACCGATCAGCAAACAGCTTGCTAAGCATGAGAGACACTCTCAAGCCCGGAGATAAGGTGCGAGATCTTTTCTTTCCACAGCCTCGGCCAACCATGGCTGCAGAAGGACTTCTTCCAGGTACCAGCGCTGCCAGTCGCGGCCAATGGCTGACACCAGAATATAGTAGCTGCCGTCCCGGTTGCTGTTGCCCCTGATGTGCACCTCCTGCACGCCAGACCAGCTCGCCAGCAGCTTCTGCACGTCTTCTACGCTGTAGCGCAGCATCTCCATGAATCCTTGTCTGGTGACCTGCAAGCAAGAGGTCCAGGACAGGGCCACTGAACATAGTTGGACAGGACCACTGAACACCAATATTTGCATTTTTTTTAGTGTGTCAGAAACACTGTAGAGTTTTTGCTGTGTTGTGGCGACGTTGAGGCCAATCCTGGTCCCATGAGCGATGTTCAGGCTAAGCAGTTTAGCAAAATGTAGGATCTTTTACAAAGCTTGAATACTCGCTCGCTCCAGTTTGAACAAGGACAGTCAAAGCTGCTTACCAGTGTAAAGGAGATAAAGAAAAACCAGAAAGTTATGTAAGAACAGGTCACTGACATTAACAAAAAGTTGCATGTCGTTGAAACGAAAACAACCCTTCTTGAAACAAAACAGCAAGAACACGGTACCGCCGGACAAGCAGCTGATAGCTTACAGAAAGAAAACATTGCTCTGCGGGAGCATCTTGAAGATATGGAGGACTGGTCTCGTCGAAACGTTATCTTTTACGGTATTGCTGATCTTGCTTCAAAAACGTGGGATGACGCTGAGCGAAAGATCACAAGCCTGCTCTCCGAATGCTCCTTGCCTTCCATAAACTAAACATTTGGTATAGAACGCTCACATAGGCTAGGTGCCTTTGCTGCAAACAAATGTCGCCCCATCATTGTACAGTTTTCTTCCTTCAAAAAAGGGATCTTATCTTATCTTGCAAAGTGCAACTAAAAAACGGTAGGCATGACTATCAGTGAAGATTTTTCTTTCACTACTCGCCTGGCTAGGAGAAAACTAATAGAATTTGGCAAATCCAGGAAGTACTTTTAAACTGCGTTTCAACAAGCTTTATCAAAATAACAATTGCTATGCGTACAACCACCAAGAAAACCGAATATGTGTGTCAACCTCATTCCCGTGCTCTGAAAGAAATGTTAAGTGCTTCCACTAAATTCAGTTCCTCTTTCTCAAGCGTCTGGCTCCGCCTAGCGGTCCGAGAAGGGCGGGGGACCAGCGGATGTGCCAGTTGTTTTTTTCTAACATCCGAAGTCTGATTAAAAACGCTATGACTTGTGCTCAGTGATTGATTCATGTGATGCTGGTTTAGTTGTGCTAACTGAAACTTGGTTTTCCTCTCAAGTTAAGGATTTCGAAATATTTCATTGTAGCCAAAGTTTTAATATTTACCGCAAATTAACAAATTGTTGTGTGTATGGTTATACAACCGGAAGTTAGTCTGCCTCAGTGGGCGTCTAATGTCTCGGCTGTAGATGAGCAATTTAGCCAGTACGGTACAACCGCTAACCTGGGTTCTTTAACGTCCACCACGCAGTAGTGATACACGACCGCATGCCGGTACGATGCTCATCCAGGTCGAAACGGGCAGGGGCGGGGATTGAACCCAGGATCCTGGGTTCTGCAGCGCAAGCTTCCGCTCCACATGCTCCGAGCTGGTGTGTGCTAGACCACTCGGCCACCGATATTTACCGCAATGACCGTAAGGAACGTTCTGGTGGGAAAGTTTTGATAGCAGTTGTGCCTGAACTTAATTCTTTTTTGATAAACATAAAATCTGATCTCTAAATAATATGGGTAGGTCTCCCCCAGTCATGGGCACGTTACCAGTAAAAAATAACAGTGTTACAGTTACAATTACCTAGAGAGAAAAAGTAACTCTGTTACAGTTACAGTTACCGGTTTCAAAAAGTAACGTGTTACAGTTACAGTTACTGCAAAAACAGTAACGCCGTTACTTTCTCGTTACATTTTTTTTTTTGCGTCATTCGCCGTTTCAGCATTTTGATGTGCATAATTTATATGCAATGATTGTTATAACTTAGAATCAACCGTTTTTCAAAATTGTCATAGGCCCGCGTCAGTGAACGTTTTGGTTTATTTTTCACTCCGAAACGAATGAGGACAGAGATGGTCACATAATTAGATTCTGGTATTTACTCGGAAGCAGGCCTAAACATAGCATGTCAAGCAGCTTCCAAAGAATATACCTAATATAGGCGGAAAGGGGACAATTAGCTTCAGGTGCTTTACGAGTGTGCGACGACCACTGCGGCGTCTATGTCCGAAACGCTAACTGTGGAAGTCGTGTTCACTAGAGCGGCTTCGAAGAGAAATAATAAATTAAACAAGCGCCGGCTTTCTGCACAATTTGGGGACGGCTTTCTTGAAATCTATTAGGGATGAGGAAACGGCGAACGACTGGTAGTAAAAACGACAGCACGGACATATCCCAGACATAGCCCAGACGGAATACTCGGAGAAATTGCACGACCACCAACACCCACAGATGGTACGCACGAGAGAAGAGTGAACCACAGTCGGTGAAACAGACATTGTTTGCCGCCCCTACCACCGCGGGCGCCGCTTCCTTTATCTCCCGGTTTCGTGCTGACTCGAATGTCGTACATCCTCGGTAGTGGGCTGAACCAGGCTGTTTTTTGTTTGTTTATAGCGTAGCCACGCTTTTTTTTTTTTTTGTCAGCGAGAAGTTTGGAGAAAAATACTTCAAGATGGCAATTTCTCCATGTCCGCGGCAGTGGGTTCAATTTATATAGTAAAAAAAAGAGTAACTGTAACGGCCTGAACAGTTCCAGTTACCCAATAACAAAGTAACAGTGCTACAGTTACAAGTTACCAGTATTAAAGAGTAACGCGTTACAGGTAAAAGTTACCGGAAAAAGTAACTAGTTACCGGTAACGCGTTACTAGTAACTAGTTACTGCCCAAGACTGGTCTCCCCATTGGACACAAAATCTAGTATTAGGTTGTTGCTATCGTCCTCCAACAGGATCAAATACTTTTGTTGAGCAACTTCATGATGCAATTAACCTTGTTCGTGTTCGCTTTCCAAACTCACCCATTTTTCTTATGGGCGACTTTAATTATCCCGGCATCATCTGGTCTGATTTAAGCTCTTCATCAAAAAAAAAACCTCAACCGAATGTAACCAGTTTTTAGATCTACAACAAGGACAACACACTCTTTGGCGAACGTGTTCGAACTGATACTGACTGACACACATACCTGATTTAATTTCTGATATTTTATACCTTCCAGGTCTTAGTGATCACTCGTTGCTTCATTTTTCTTTTATAACTCCCGTGTGCCATAATACAAAACAGATCAAACAAATTCGGGATTACAAAAGGGCCAACTATGCAGCTATTAATTAAGGTCTATACTAGTATTTTTAGATTACTTTTTGCCAGCGTTTTGCGAGCGTTCCATTCAAACCAATTGGGATCTATATAAGAACAAAGCCATTTTTTTATTTAATGAGCACATTCCATTACGCTCAATTATAACAAACATTCAGTCTCCATGGTTCACTCCTCAAATCCGAAGGCTCTCAAATAAAAAGAAATGTTTGTTCAGAAACGCAAAGTGCATTGACTCGGAAGAATACTGGCAACGTTATAATCTCGCAGCTAATGAATACAAAAAAGCAGTCGGGGAGACTAAATATTACTTTTTTAATGAGTGCCTCCCATCTATGCTAATAAATAATCCTAAACAATTTTGGAGTGTAATAAATTCCAGTGTTGAGCGTTCCCTTTCACTTAAAAATGAATCGGGTGAAATGATTCCCGATACACTGTGTTCGACTATTTTCAATAACACGTTTTCTAGTGTATTTAACAATGTTACTGATGCATTTTGTCCATCATATCCTTCCTATGACTTTTTTTACCATGAATCCAATTGTCATTGATGTGCATGGCATTTTAAAAATTATAGAATCAACTAAACAATCATCCGTCATCTGGTGTTGACAATATCAATTCAAAGTTTCTAAAGAATACGAAAGAATATATATAAATCATTTTATCTAAACTATTTGAGCAATCTCTTTCACCAGGTCAGCTTCCAGACTGGAATGATTTACCATTGAATGTCAACTCTTCTATTTGTTTATTTGCAGATGATTGTGTTGTATACCACGAAATTGTTAACAGTTCTGACATCTTACTTCAAAATGATCCCGATTCCATATCAAGTTGGTGTGACACTTGGCACATGTCATTAAATGTTGAGAAATGTAAATATATGATCATTTCCAGGTGAGCTAACAAGCCTCCTTCCTATATCCTTAATAACATGACTTTAGAGCAGGTTGACACTTAAAAATATCTGGGCATTCACATCACATCTAACCTCACATGGGAATTGCATGTTCACCACCTCATTTCCAATGCCAACCGACATTCTTGGCTATCTAAAACAATTATTTTCAAAATCTTTTGACTTTGAAACTTTTTTTCTATAAAACACTAGTCCGGCCAAAACTTGAATACGCTTCTGCTGTTTGAGATCCTAACACTGGAGAGTCTCGTCGGCGCCTTGGAAGCTGTCCAGAATAGATCTGTGCATTTCATTCTTTCTAATTACCATCGTACATCAAGCGTAACCTCTATGAAAAAATGCCTATCCTTGCCAACTCTTTCTTTATGCCAAAAGTTCTATCGTTTAAGTTTATTTCAGAAATTTTTTTTTCACAACCCAATCCTTAAGACTGAACTCTTACTGGAGCCATCCTACATATCATCATGCAATGATCACATACATAAAGTAGAAATTCCACAGTACCACACTAATACCTACTACAGATCCTTCATACCTCATACGTCTGCTGACTGGAATCACCTTTCCAGATCTATCGCCACAATTGTTAATCCTGTTGATTTTAAAAATGCTGTATCCGTACTACTAGGACTTGATTTGTGATTTAAGTGTTCTATCAACTTGTACGTTCTAATCCCACCCCCTCTGAAATGCCTTCGGGCCCTGAGGGTACCAATAAATGAAAAAAAACAAAAAAAAGAAATGAAATACCCAGAGTGCCGAAGTCCAAAGCTTTCTTTCAAAGCTGCATCGGAGCGCTGCAATCGAATCAGGGTGGGCAAACCTGGGAGAGCCTGCTTGCCACAGCAGAGGTTGGAGTTCGAGGTTCTCAAAACCAAAAGTTAAAAAAAAATAGCCACTCCCTCAGTCTCATAACTAGAAACAAACTAGAAGCTCAATGACCCTCAATGCTGCCCTCAAGTTCAATACCTATCTTGCTCAAAGAACTCACCAAACTCGTGAACCCACCAAACATCAACTCACCTGAACTCATACTCGTGAAACTTATCAAACTTTAAACTTCCCAGACCCATTGAACTCGCCAAACTCATTCTTCTCACCAAACTCATTGAGCTTGTACCACTCATCAAGGTCAGCAAACTCGTCAACCTCACAAACCTCATTCATCAACCTTATACCCCTCACTCATGAGCTTTCGAGGCTTACAAAGCCACTCACCCTAGCCTCATGTATGAGGGTGAGAGAGGTCAGCAATTCCATTCATGACCACGCTTCACCGAGGTATGATCAGCAGGAAAATAGGCCAGCATTGTCCTTTTGCAGACGAATACGTTATTGAGTATTCAATATAGAAAGTACTAGCTAAAACCTGGATGATACTGGCAGGGGTGAGACAGGTGAAACATGTTTTGGAGCAATTTTTGGAGCAGAAAAATCTGGATTCTGCAGCAGCTTAGGAGCACAATATTCTGGTTTTGGAGCAGCAGTTTATGCATTTTGGAGCAACTGCGAAGCACTAAAGTCTACAGTTTGGAGCAAATTAGGAGCAGAAAATGTTAGAGCAGCTTATCAGCAATTTAAATCACAAAAAATCTGATATAAATCACATAAATCAGATTTTTTTTCAATCATTATTTTTGTCCACTTTGGTTCCAATAAGTCATCAGCGCCGATACGCACCGAGATAAAATATAAAAGAAAAAAAAAACGGGAAAGGCAAACGTGAGTTTTATGCTCATAGATGAGGAGAGGAAACACAGGCTTGCTGCAAATTTAGGTGGGCACCAGGTACCTCAAGCTTATACGAACTGGTGCCAAAGCACAACTTGTAGTGCAAACCTTTTTTAAAGCGGTGATTCGAGAGCATGAACAGGGAAGCACAATTTACTACAACCAGACATCGATCGGACGCTCGTAGAAAGCACAGGCAGATAGAAAAAAAACTCCACACCAAAGTGAGTCACAAGGTAAATAGCGAATTGGTAGAAAAACTATGAGCACTACATACACGCTAAATACGGGTGTGTGACCGATTCACTCGATTGCTCACGCACTGGAAGCACGTGTGCAATAACCGAAAGTACTCACGGCGACAGCGCCGTCCATTTTGACGAGATTACGGACACGAATGGACAATTACACAATGGAGGGCAATGGAGGCGCTCAATAACACTTTTAAGAAAAGGTTTACTCTCAAAATGAAAGAAATACTTAGGTTTGCTCATCTTGATAGCCTGTGCGTCGTACCTCCCGCAGCCAGACAGCGAGACCGCGTAACAGCACACCGGCAGCATGCAGTCACAAATGACAGCGAAAAGTAGTAGGGAAATCGGGAAAAGACCATGTATCATAGGTACAGAAGGGTACTACAGCTGAAATCTTCAAATCCCGCGGTTGCTTGTGCCACCCTGTACCCGTGCCGTGTACTTTACTACGACAAGGTTGAATGTTGCCAACCAAGCTCTCGTTTCCCGCTAAATCTAGCGTCGCCGCAAACTCTTTTTTTTTTTTAGTTTTTTAGTTACTTTGGCGCAGTGTGGCGCAATTCCAACCAATTTCGCGTTTTTGGCGCAACTAGGCGCAGAAAATTGGATTTGTATCAAAATGGCGCAATTGGCACAGATGTCACACCCCTGCACTGGACATAGTGTCATTCGGGGCACCACACAAAACAAATGTGGTAGCATTCATTCTCTAAAACTGTCTTCAAAAATTTACTCAATCTTACTCTAGGGCAAGGGTTTTGCGCCTTGGCATTCGAAAACCTACCCGCGTCTAGCGTTTTTTTCCGTGTTGTCATGTGACACAACCCGCCAGAGTTACTCGGATCCATTTGGGTAAGATGGAACACACCCTATCCCACTTGTAATCCCTCATCCCTTTGTTCATGCGAGTCTTTTCCCCTATTAGGGTGAATAATAGTACGCATAGACATTTGCCCCCTTTTCCCGTATCTCAACACTCCCCATTCCCACTCCCCCCCCCCCAGCCTGACATACGCTCCAGTCTCACCCTTGCAGCGAGATGAGAGTTCAAGTCTCACCTGTATCCGAACCGGGTTCCCCTCGAGAATTTCTTGCAACGGCTCGTGGCTCTGAATGCAGGGCAGTCCTAAGTGGCAGGGGTCCCGCGACAGTGCAAGCATGCTGTAAGTCCTCAGCGCCGCCATCGTCGCCGTGTGTGTGTGCGACGCGGACAAGTTGCAGATGTCGCACTCCGGGAACCTCACCATTGCGCTGCTCAGGTACCGGAGAAACCCGACCACGTAGCCGCCGACGGTTGGCAGCTGACCCCCGAAGAACCAGTCTTGCGCCGTGTGCTGAAGAGCCGCGTTACCCGGGTTCTCTTCGTCCACCGGCGTCGCCGGATACAAAGCGCGAGAGATGAAACTCTCGAACAGCGCGACGAGACAAGGTTCGCAGATGCCCGGTCCCCTCGTCACCGTCCGCTTCGTCAGTTCTTCCTTTGTCGCCCACTTGCTGATGACGTTGAGGGCAAGCTCGCCCTCTCGTCCCTCCCCGGCAATCACGCAATTCAGTTTCGTGATCAGGAGGTTTAGCGGCACTATCTTCTCGACAGCGCCCGACGCGCTCCGTTCCTTCAGGACCAGGACGAGCACATCTGCGATGGCCCACGGAAAGCTCTGGCAGTTCTTGTCCGGATGTGTTCTGGAGAACGTCACCATGTACCAGGCGGACGCCATCCGCAGGGCCACGGTGTTCCCGACGTCCGCAACAACGCCGCCGGAGTGTCCGTTTCTGCAGTGGCAGGCGGCGCTGACGTCCCTGTAGAAGCGTTCTTGTGTCGCTCTCACCAGGGCGCGGTACTGCTTCTCCACACAGACCTCGACGTTTGTCTTGTCCTTATTGCTCGTGTTGTACCTGGACATGCTGTTGATGAGTCCCGCGACCACTTCGCCCTCGCTCTTGATGCCGTACTGGCGTCGTATTCGTGCCATCTGCGACGCATAGTTTTCACGGACGCTCTCGGCGGCTGCAGCGTACTCCTCCCAGCCAGGAAGTGCAAACAGTGAGCAGTCGGCGTCTCCGTCCTCGATGCACGTCTGAAAGTCGGTGCCCACGACGGCTTCAAGCGACCGATGCAGACGGTACAGGTGGCCAAGGACACGCTTCGAGCGGTACGTGTCCTTAGAGCTTCCCTTCTCCATGAAGTCTGGGTACTGGATGGGCTTCTCATCCTTGTTGAGGTACGAGGTCTCGCCGGTCTTGGCGAAGTCCAGGCAGGTCGAGATCTTCCGGGCAATCTGCAGGCACTGCTTCGAGAAGATGCCATCCTCCAGGCTGTCTGCCCAGGCCAGATGGGCGTTGGACATGATGCCGACATTGTCGTTCTTGATGTAGTTGCAGACGAACTGGATCATGCCTTCCAGCTGCAGTTAAAGGATGGTCGAGTAATCAGTCCTGACAAACGTAAATATAGTGGCAAGCAAAGTGACTAATAAGCTTGTTAATGATACAGCCGTCGACCGATTTCAAACTTTGCAGCGACCGAAAAAAGTCTGAATAATAGAGCAGTCCGAAAAATCGGCAGGCTAAACAACTTGCCTCTATTACGTCTAAGCGGGCTTAAAAAAGCTGTCAATAGTGCGTTGCTTCAGGTTATGCCTCCGCTTGCGTTCGGCCACTTTCTATTAGCTCGGGAATCGCTGCCTTCTTTTCTAGCGTTATGGTCAAGTACTTTTTGCACCTCTTAGCGACACTTTGCGGCAACGGAAGATCAGATCGGGCAATGACGTACAAGCCAGCGTAGTCCGAAAACACGATTCACCGAGATGAGATGAGAGGCTCAAGTCCACAACTGCAGAATGGCAAACGAACAAAGCAAAATGGTAACAATGATGATAATAATGACGCACAGCTAGAGAAAAAGAAGCTGTAGCATACCGTCGTCTAGTGGTAGGACTTAGCAGTACTCAAGTAGCCCTGCCGAACCAAGCCAATCCATGTGCAGCCAACATAGAATCTAAAATGGCGGCTTCTAGGTGGTGTTTCTTGCTTATCGCTCACGACGACTTTGTCCGAAAAATCGAACTTTCCGACTTTAGGCTGTCCGAAACATTGGTCGTGAATATGCACTCTTTCTATTGGGTAGGTCATGGTTCCTCCTTTAGGTCCGAAATATTGAACAATTCCAAATTATCGGCGTCCGAAAAATCAGTCGGCGTCTGCAATTTGTTGCAACATAAATGCGGGACGAGCACCTCCCCCAAAGCCCTCCACTCTCTCTACTTAGTAGAGGATTATCTTCCACGTTCTCGCATCGCCAGCCTTCTGCCTGCTCCACGAGTGGTAACTTTAGCGTACCCCTGCGCCTCCCACACATGCTTCGAGTCCTATATTTTACAGATTTGGTGACTTTCAATAATGCCAAGCAAGCTTCTAAATGAAACCTTATGTTTATTTTCACCAACTAAAAAGTTAATTAACAAATTTTAGTCAATTATCCTACTTATTGCGGCAGTTCGCCTCCTGATGTTACGTCTCACTGGCCATATAACTCACCTGCACGGGCCGCATGAACGTAGCTTTGACGGCTTTTTATAAAAAAATTTGGATTCTCCGGGGAATCTGGTGCAAGGTAAGTGAGAACGCACCAGGGACTTGTTGGCGTCGCGCGGTGCAGAGTGGTCGCTGAAGACCATCGCTTTCCTGTTTGGCCCCGGGAAAAGTAGGTCCTTCTTCCAGATGACCACATACTCATCGCCATCAAGGTCCGAGCCTGCACAGAGGTTTGCCAAGACGAGCAGACCGCTAGCTCCAACCTATGTCAAACAAAACAAGAAGTGTCGTGAACTATTCTATACGTGGCTTGCGGACACCATCATCACACCGGGCAGGTGGTCATTCATACTGGTTACTGCGGAGAGAAACAAATTAAGTGGAGCGAAATGTACGCTGCAGAAAACTACATGCTCGAACACAAGGCCAGCAGAGTGGTCGCCAACGTGACATAGATGCAAGCCATGTATAGGGTGGCATCAATAAAACCAGAAAAATCTGCGCAGAAGCAAGAGTGAGCTAAACTTTTTGTAGAATCTGCATTTCATTGCTCAGTTTCATCTTGTGAAAATTCATAGCATACTCCTTACTCGGAAGGTACAGGGGTTCATAAACTTTTAAATATCAAGGAACGCTCACATTCTTTGAATTATGTGCGAGGAACTCATCCCGGTCTCGACACTGATATGGTAAAGCAGTCCAGGTGCACACAGAGCTTGCAAAATATAATTAATGTACTGAGGAAACACTAATTAGGGTCAGGGACAGTCAAGAAATCAACAGGGTAAAAAAAATTCACAATTTTTTTTTATTAAGTAAATCAGATTATTTTGATTTGAATCACATTATTTTGATTCAAGTCACTGCAGCTAGAAAAAACTTTTTATCGCTATATGTATTTTTAAAGATGGAAAATACACCAATCTGTCCAATCACTGAAAACAATGGGGAAGAAAGAATTACTTTAGATTTAAAGTAGAGTTTAATTAACTACTGTTTAGTGATGTAACTCTCACCATACTAGAACAAAAACAGCTTGATCTTTTTTAATTACCTAAAAAGCTTAATTTTCTTTTCTGTTGTGATTCGCTTGCTTTATTTTTCTATTTTTTTTTTCTTATTGTGATTTGTTTGCATTAAGACGTTGCATAACTGATCGTCGATGTGGAAGGTAGAGAGAAAGCCACTTTCTGCTCATGTTCAGCCGGATATAAATCTTTCTTGCTTGATGATTCTTTCGAATAACACACTATTTGATATTCGCTTCGAGATGAAGTGCGATATTCATATTTCTCCAAGTGTTGATCGCAAAGCCCGTTGAGTGCGCTACTTACCGAGCACGAGTGCGCCGCCGAGCAGCAACACCCGCGGAAGCGAGCTCCGTGGGTGTTGCTTCTCCGCAATGCACCATTACTCAACGGGGTAACCCGTGGCGATCAATGCATGAAAAAGTGCGAACATCACCATTGTGTGCTTAGGAAAAAGCACACTTTTAAAGCGGGATAGTGCACGTATGTGCCCGCTGTATTTAAAAAAAAACAGAAACTGTGAATGTTGATATCTATGTTTCAGTAAAATTTTCAAAATTAAACTGTGGCTGTTATGCAAGAGTACATGTTAGGCAGAGATGCCCTGACAACATGCAATCATCATTTGCAATTTTTTTTTTTTTTTTCTTTTTCGAGTTTGGGATTGAAGAAAATTTATTTGCGTATAGCAAGAATTGTAAATCCACTCAATTAGGTATAGCTGGTTATCTTTACAGGTTTAATTTTATGCAAAATCCATTGTTTCCTTGCCATCCCAAGGCATCGGACCTTCTGAGGTCACAGTCCATAAATACAGTCACATTAAAATTAGCTTATAAATTGTTGAGTAGAAGCTTGGGAACAACCTTCACAAGTTTAGCTGGGTTTTTGATTAAGCGTGGTGCAACAGTAGTAAGAGGCTTGGAGAAACTATCAGATATTCGATTCGGAAACATTTAGCCAACACCAGTATTCGCTTCAAACTTGATATCCACTATTCACATGTGACTAACTTTCCCATAAAAAGCATCAAATAACAGACAAAACTAGGAATGAAAACTGTTTTGGGGATTCATTTTCCGGGAAAGATTTGATTTAAATCACCATAGTTAAAACTAGTCCGATTTAAATAGTGATTTAAATCACCTCAATCGTTATTCTCTGCCCTGGTTCCTGGGAACCCAGTCAGACAGTCCCATGCTCTAAAAATTATCACATCTGGAACAAACACACGTGCCGCAGTGACTTTAGCATGGGTTTGGGCGCTTGTGCTTTTACGCAATCTCGCGTTTATTTTTCTGTAACCTGCGCTCCTCATTATCGCAATCATTATCTCATTATCATTTTGTTCCCTTCCCCTCCCTATATTTGGAATACCACTGTGAGGAAGATGGGAACAAAATAGTTGCTAGTCAAACTAACACTAAATTATTCTTTTTTTTTTTCTGCCTTTGGGCAACTAGTTCCCTTCAAGCTTAGCTGAATTTCAAAGCAAACCTTATTCTATAAAAAAAAAAAATTGTAATTAAATTCAGGAAATATCAAATGCTGGATGCTGACGCAGATGACTGACAGTCTAGTTCGTGGGGGTTTGGACACGTAGATGACTTGGGCGACGAAGCGGCGGGCACGCAAAGTGCGAAAGCAGGGCCAAGGAATAGGTCGCAAGGCGCGTGGACGGGACAGTTCAGCCATGGCAGCGTGAGCCGCCAAACGCCGGGTTTAAGAAATAAACGGTCCTCCGTCATGAATAAGAGCCTTCTCCGGACAAGCGGTGAGCAAGATTACCACAAGTTGGATGCTCCTATTGAGAGCTGGCATCACAGGTGACCAAAAGCAGACGATACGAGTGAGCAACGCGTTGGCGGAAATTTGAAAAAGTGTATAAACACTAAATGCGTTTTACGCAGCATTTTCCATGAGAAAATTATCATGAACAAGTGTCATGATGAGCACCATGAACAAGTGACATGCTGGTAGTGTTACAGATGTTAATATTATGCGTAAAGTTCGCATATAAAGTCCGGGGCTCGAACCTGGATCGTTGCGGAGGCAGTCGAATCCCGAGTTACTAGCTCTTTTTTTTTTTTTATTATTGTTCTGAGCTACTAGTGCAGCTGGTATGAATTGGTCAATGTTTTTATTTGAATGCAAAAGTGCCGGCGACAGCGGCAGGTTTGGGATGAAAATAATTAATAAATTGAATAATAAATAAATAAAAATACACAAAAATAAAAAAATTAATTAAGAATATAATAAAATAATAAAGTAAAAAAAGATAATAAAAAATATTGAAAAATTTGCACAAACGACATGCGGAATGTGCCATTTGCGCGGGTCACATTCTGTGCTCTCTGGTCTTTGTCGAAATGATGGAGCCAGTAGAATGTTTAATGCAAAAGCATTGACTGTCCCATAAAGCGAAGCCGGTGTTGTCTGTAACTGTCTGTAGCAGAACAACATCACCTAAATTCCCATTCCTAATAAAACACAAAGAAAAGCACAGCAATGCAGATGCCTCGTCACGGAAGCCGGCGGGTGCGCTCAAGGTCAGAGCAGATGCTCTTCAGAAATAAAACACAAAGAAAAGCACAGCAATGCAATGCTTCGTCACGGAAGCCGTCATGAAGCTGGCAGTGTTCGCCGCGCCTGCGCAGTCGGGGAGTGTGATGTCACCGCCAGAGCTCCGGGAGCAAAAGGAAGACGTGGTGCGCTGCTTGTAAGAATGCGCTGCGTGTAGGAATGCAAAAGCATTCCTACACTTAGGCAGTTTTAAGTTTCTCTGGCGAATTTTCTTTTACTTCCAGCGTTGAGATATCTAATTTAAAGTTTAGACGCAAGTTAGATCATCTTCAATTTGATACCTCACCACCGTCGCAGCATTTTGTAGTTGCGACGTGCTCCGCCATCTGTCGACAGAAGCATCGAACGCAGACGCGGACGGCAAGATTCGGCCATTAGTGTGAGTGTCAGGCACTAAAACTTATACGAGGAATTTCACTCTAATTTTTCACTAGAACAAAAGTTTCCCAAGGTGAAACCAAACCATTAAATACACTCTTGATAAAATTTTCCCTCGCTATCTTCAGGTGCCGATCTCTCGGGCTTAATTCATGGGTGTCTAATTGCTTATGCCATAATTATTTTGCGTAATGACCTAAATCAAAGGTAATGTGTTTTCAAATTTAAGCTACAGTTGGCAGTGCCTCACACTGAATTCGGACCAGCCTTCTCAACAGGAGACAGATGTCGCAAAGTGAACTTTCGCCGAAAGAAAAAGCACTTAACATAACATTCATGTTTGCGAGATTCATTTTGAGTTATGTATGGAAATAGGAAGAAGAGGAGGCGACATACCGGCTCAAGCCAGTCAAGCAAGAAGATCCCAAGTGTCCTTTTTATCCAAAAGCGTTTTTTTGGTTTTGTTCGTTTTGGGTCATTCGTTGGGGGCGTGCCCCTCCAAACTGGAGTTAGGAGCGATTCCGAAAAATTATTCTATTTTGAGATGCCAACTCCTAAATAGAAGCATGCTTTCGAATTGCTCAGATGAGTCTCACAAATTAAATATTGCACTAAAGAATATTATTTCCAGGAAAGCTCATTTTGTAACAAACAAATAAAAAAACTTTTTTTTAAAGTTTAGCATTTTTTAAAATTTTTGGAGTGCTGGATTTTTTCTCCCATGTGCCAAACACTAATTCTGTTCTTAGTAACACTAGAGTTCCTGTATAGGCTTCCTACGGGAGCCAGACTTGCGCGTTCATCCCCGTAGCACCGTCTTTCCTGCATGGCATTCGGAGTCTGCTCCTCACGTGACTGAATTCGGCGAATAGCGGCGCTGCACGTTCGAGGCACGTGGCGCGCTCGAAAGCAGGGGAGTGTACGGCGGGACATATGCCACGTCCACTTTCCTGCACGACATTTGATCCGGGTCCTCGCGTGATCGGATCTCGGCGAATAGCGGTGCAGCGGCACGTGGAAAACAGACGCGCAACCCTGGCTCCCGTAGGGCACTCTAAGTAACACCATAGCCTGCATTATGAAGCAAGTTTATTTTAACATAAAACATTCTTTGGCTAGGTGTTCGGCATTTCGTGAAGCCCAGACAAAAGCATGGCCGCAAGGCTCGACACCGATTGTCTGACGGGTGGGAGAGGAGGAGTGAGGTGCTCTACACTGATTGGTTAACGGGGAGGACATGTGACCAGAGGGGTAGGCAAGGGGAAGCTCAACCACCTGTGTGCACTGAGGGAGAGGAGAGAGTATGAAAGGCTCTGGAAGATCGCCAGCGTTATTATCAGCCCGACGAGCGGTAGTATCGCTTCATTCAGGGAACAACTATCAAGTGTACACATGGTACGCAATAAGCTGTCTGATACAGAACACCATGAACGTAGGAGTCTGGCATCTGGAAACTCGGAATAGCGCTAAACGTTTGTGATGCTAGAACGTTTCACATAAGGCAACACAATTGCCTAGCGATTTGCCATAAATTTTTTCAAAGACAAGTGATCAATGGGCACAAGGTTAATTTATGTCTCCTTGCCTCTACCAAAAACAATTTCTTGTATTGTACGTTTTAATACAAAGTACTGTGCCAAATGGCACCTCGACCTCGCACCCCGAGGTCACTTCGTGAGCGGCCTTACTAACTTCCTCGTTTTCACAGCCATCAAACTTGGAGTTAATAGTAATTTTCAGATGTTAGTATTCACCATGAAGCATAAGGGTGACCGACATAGATGTGCCATTCTAAAACGAAAGAGAAAACTGAATCATGAGTCTGCGGAAGAAACATTTACACATGCTGTCAACAGGCGACACAAGCTCAGTTACCAGTGGCAGAGAAAAAACCAAAACTGAAAGTTCAAAAACAAGTATACAGTGCACACCTCCTGCCACGCCCAAGTATGTGGTTTGATTTTCTGTCTCGTGGCGTTGCTCGTTTTCAGCAAGTGAAATTCTCGTTTGGGCGACTCCTCTCTCGGTTTGCTTCTTCGTGATTACAGAACGGTGAATCTGTCGCTCAACCTAGCACTTCATGGCAAACATGGAGATCTTCAAATTATTCAACTCTGGACCCAAAGACTGTAAACATGAGGAGGTTACGGTTCCGCATAGAGAAAATGCCGAGTAAGGCCGCCCAAAAAGCGTGCCCTCAGGTTGCGAGGTCACGCTACTATTTTAGGAAGTGCCACGTCTAGAAAAGTACAGCGCGAGAAAACTGTCCCAAGTTCGAGGCATGTAGGCATTATTAATGTTGTGCCCATAGATAAATGTGTTTATGAGAAGCAAATATATTTTGTAGAACGCGCTACCGTGTTACTCGGACCAAAGTTTGTATTTGGTGCGCGGGACAAAACCCCAACACGGGGTACGTAAAGGAAAGAAAAACAAAAAAGAGGCAGTCGAAAGGGTTAACAGAGACCGACGTCAATCTCGGCAAGCGCCGACGCCAAGGGGCTCCGCGTTCGATGGACTTGTGCGGCGGTGGACTCAAACCGCCGCTCCTCGCGGTGCGTCTGACTCACCGGCCATCTCGTTTGGGTGCGGCCTGGGACCCCTGGCAGGGAACACGATGCAGTCCTTGACATGGTGCAGTGCCGGGACGTCCACCGCCGTGAACTTGCGCACGTCGCCGGGATGCAGGCACGGACACTTGGTCACCAGGACGGCACCTGGGCAGAGAACCCCATGTGCCGTCACAAAGCCCGGAACGTGTCTTCGACCTGAGCATTTTAGTGTACCGTCTCGTTCATGCTTCCAGAGCAGTGCCAAAGTGGCAAAAAAGCATGTCCGAGGAGCAAGCATCCACCTCTGCCCCCGTGCCACCGCCGGGGTCGCGGCAGGCAACGACGTGGCGCTTTTAAGACGTCCTCGGGTGAAAATCGAGCGATCGCTTTTGAGGATGCGGTTAAACCATTGGTCCAGAGATGTACACCAGTACCATGATGCTACGGCCCATTTGGACAACAGGCTACAAACCTCAGTGCAAACTGCCGGCTAAGACAAATATTTAAGAGGTTAACTATTGAATTTAAGGCAACCATATATACTCGGTTTCACCGCATCGTGGAAAATGGAGAAGCCACTGGCCCCAGTGAGCCAATCAGGACGTCGGAGCGAGGCCCACGAAAATGTATCGTTGGAACCCGTTTGCACTTCTTCGATGTATTTGTCTCTGTTTTAAGCGAAAGAAATTGAGCGGCTCCCACGAATATAGCAAAGAAAAATTTTCTGATAAGTAAAAATATAATCAAATTCAGAAAATTCAGAAAATTCACCAAGTCGCAGACCGCCATACTTTACTGCCGCGGCCGAGCAGCCACCCAGAACGGGAAGCAGACGATGCTGCAAAGGCCGGCGGCGGCGACCTCTGCATCGTCTGCTTCCAATCTAACGGCAGACGCCTCCCGCGGAGATAGACAGCAAGTGCACCTGTGCTGCGAGAAGGAAAGAAGGCGAAAGGGCGGAGGTGTTTGCAGACGATCAACACTTCGGCACCTCCTAGCAGCTCGTATTGCAAATGCGTCCTTGAAACCACGTGGCCTCGATTGAGCCGTTAGAAACCTTGTATACAGGCTCTGAACGCCGGCAGAGTGAGCCTATATTTTAGAGAGGGAGCAACTCCAAACATAGAGAGCATTTTTAATTTAATGGAGGATGCTTCCTGGGTACATTGGCAGAAGAGGGCATGCGTCGGGTTGTTGCATGACCAGCGTGGCGAGAAAACCGAGCGGAGAGGCGTTTGCGGACATTTAACACTTTCGACTTCTTGTAAGCTGCAGCTCGTTTTGCAAACGCAGCCCATAAACCATGTGACCCCGGTCGAGCACTTGGCCCCTTTTACTGTGCCGACGAAATGCGAACCTGGTGCCATGCACGCTTTGTTTGCTTCGTGTTGGCGTCGCTGGTCGGCATGGTTGTTCTCTGCGCACAAGTCTTAATACCTAACTTCGCTCAAGCGCCAATTCAGGGAATCATTGCCACTCAACGATAGCGAGTGCACCAAGTACCGGCACCGCCGCACCTTGCGGCGAGGAAGAGGAAAGCAATCTCCCTAAAACAGAAGCTAGCCATCCTAAACCAAAAGAATGCCGTCCTCCGCGGCGACCATCACAGTTATTGACACGGTCCGCACGTAGCTCGAAGGATCTACCCTCAATTAGAGCTTCTTCTTGCAGTTGGCGAGAAGCAGCTCCCATTAGAACCGCCTCTATTTCCGTCACCAGCAAACCCAGGACGTCATGAGGGAGGTTATTTTTTGCTTGTTTTTTGTAATTTAATTTGCCTATACTTTAAAATAAAGCGAATTTCGAGAAAAGAAAAGTTTACCTAAAATTACTACGTTCAGTGCGCTCAGGGTTGGTGCAAATTAAAAACCAGTAAAAAAGTCCTTGCAGGGCCCCTTTAATGTTGTGCCCATAGATAAATGTGTTTATGAGAAGCAAATATTTTATAAAACACACTACCGTGTTACTCGGACCAAAGTTTGTATTTGGTGCGCGAAACAAAACCCCAACACGGGGTACATAAAGGAAAAAAAAAAAAAAAAAAACGGCAGTCGAAAGGGTTAACAGCGACTGACATCAATCTCGGAGGCAAGCGCCGACGCCAAGGGGCTCCGCGTTCGATGGACTTGCGCGGCGGTTGGCTCAAACCGCAGCTTCTCGCGGTGCGTCTGACTCACCAGCCATCTCGTTTGGGTGCGGCCTGGGGCCCCTGGCAGGGAACACGATGCAGTCCTTGACATGGTGCAGCGCCGGGACATCCACTGCCGTGAACTTGCGCACGTCGCCGGGATGCAGGCACGGACACTTGGTCACCAGGACGGCACCTGGGCAGAGAACCCCATGTGCCGTCACGAAGCCCGGAAAGTGTCTTCGACCCGAGCATTTTAGTGTACCATCTCGTCCATGCTTCCAGAGCAGTTCCAAAGTGGCAAAAAAGTATGTCCAAGGAGCAAGCATCCACCTCTGCCCCTGTGCCACCGCCGGGGTCGCGGCAAGCAACGACGTGACGCTTTTAAGACGTCCTCGGGTGGAAATCGAGCGATCGCTTTTGAGGATGCGGTTAACCCGTCGGTCCAGAGATGTACACCAGTACCATGATGCTACGGCCCATTTGGACAACAGGCTACAAACCTCAGTGCAAACTGCCGGCTATGACAAGTATTTAAGAGGTTAACTATTGAATTTAAGGCAACCATATATACTCCGTTTCACCGCATCGTGGAAAATGGAGAAGCCACTGGCCCCAGTGAGCCAATCAGCACGTCGGAGCGAGGCCCACAAAAATGTATCGTTGGAACCCGTTTGCACTTCTTCGATGTATTTGTTAAGCGAAAGAAATTGAGCGGCTTCCACGAATATAGCGAAGAAACATTTTCTGATAAGTAAAAATATAATCAAATTCAGAAAATTTACCAAGTCGCAGACCGCCATACTTTACTGCCGCGGCCGAGCAACCACCCAGAACGGGAAGCAGACGATGCTGCAAAGGCCGGCGGCGGCGACCTCTGCATCGTCTGCTTCCAATCTAACGGCAGACGCCTCCCGCGGAGATAGACAGCAAGTGCACCTGTGCTGCGAGAAGGAAAGAAGGCGAAAGGGTGGAGGTGTTTGCAGACGATCAACACTTCGGCACCTCCTTGCAGCTCGTATTGCAAATGCGTCCTTTAAACCACGTGGCCTCGATTGAGCCGTTAGAAACCTTGTATACAGGCTCTGAACGCCAACAGAGTGAGCCTATATTTTAGAGAGGGAGCAATTCCAAACATAGACAGCATTTTCCATTTAATGGAGGATGCTTCCTGGGTACATTGGCAGAAGAGTGCATGCGATGGGTTGTCGCATGACCAGCGTGGCGAGAAAACCGAGCGGAGAGGCGGAGGCGGACATTTAACACTTTCGACTTCTTGCAAGCTGCAGCTCGTTTTGCAAACGCAGCCCATAAACCATGTGACCCCGGTCGAGCACTTGGCCCCTTTTACTATGCCGACGAGATGCGAACCTGGTGCCATGCACGCTTTGTTTACTTCGTGTCGGCGTCGCTGGTCGGCGTGGTTGTTCTCTGCGCACAAGTCTAATAACTTTGCTCAAGCGCCAATTCAGGGAATCATTGCCACTCAACGATGGCGAGTGCACCAGGTACCCGCACCGCCGCACCTTGCGGCGGGGAAGAGGAAGGCAATCTCCCCAAAACAGAAGCTAGCCATCCTAAACCAAAAGAGTGCCGTCCTCCGCGGCGGCCATCACAGTTATCGACACGGTCCGCACGTAGCTCGAAGGATCTACCCTCAATTAGAGCTTCTTCTTGCAGTTGGCGAGAAGCAGCTCCCATTAGAAGAAAGGGCGTGCAGGGAAGCCACGACCGCCTTCTGCGGGCACAATAAACATGTGCCCGTGACGGCCCTTGTTATCTTCGTTTTACAGCGGAGCTGTTAAGGGCTAGTTTCCCCGGTTCCGTGTCCGGTACCAAACAAACGTCAACACAAAACTACACAGAACTCTGGACAGCTACTGCCATCTATGAGCAATGGCGGCAACCAGACAACCAGTCTGGTTGCCGCCGTCGCTCGTAGATGGTAGCAACCTTTCCAGCTATTTTGTTATAACCTGTCTCAACAGTACTTGGGTATTTATTACGTTAGATTCGAGTCCTGATGTCCGCTGTGGCCGATAACAATACAGTCAAACGCCTTCATAACAAAGTCTGCAGGACCGTCAAAATGTTTCTTAGTACAGATAACTTCATTGTAGGAGTTGAGTGCGAAATATTTATCAGGCGAAACAGAATTTCCGTTATTGCATACTGACGTTTCCTCGACCACAAATTATCACCAAAGGCAGAACAATTTGGAACATTCCAATCGAACAAGATTGGGAATATTGGACCCTAATGAAGATGGGGGCGTCGGTCGAACAAATGCCAAGACAGTATAAAAAAGTTGGACTCCTAACGAGAGTACTTTTTATATACCGTAAAATCCCGAGAGATGCCCCACCCCCGAGAGATAGCCCACCTTAATTTTTTGCTTGATTTGCTATATTTTTTTTTGAAACACCGAAATATAGTCCACTCCTATTATTAGTAGTGTTGGCATCAATGATGGCCCCGGCATAAATGCAGCTAGTCAGCTCTGGCGGGATATAAGCAAACGTTGCTGACTGGGAAGTACAGTCATCTTTGCTTCGTTGCCCCTCGCCACCAAAACAAGCCTGGAAGGGACACGACCTAAAAATTGATTGTAGACCGAAAGTTAGCCCACTCCATATTTTCACCCGATTTGCTCTTGATGTTAGGTGGGCTATCTCTCGGGATTTTACGGTATACTGTTGTTTGCGCGGGTCCTTTCGGGTGTGCCGGCGTACATGCAAAATAACAAAACGAGTGAGCGTGGACCGGACGGAGAGTTCATAAGAACTCATCTTGGAGCGGAGTGGTGCATACTCAATGACGTGAGCAAAACAAAAGTATGCAACAGAATGGCGGAGGCGCAGTGCTGTCTCCGTCGCGCTGCTTCTGTTGCCGCCATGCGGCATGTCCTCGGTTTTGGGTCCAATTATTTTGTTAGTGAGCTACCCCACGTCTAGATGGCCTACGTGACTACGTTGCTGCGTAGAGGCTTTCTACGCAGCAACATAGTCATGTAGCGCCATCTGGACATAAGATTGCACACTAACAAATTATTTAAACCCAGAACTGAGAATGCGCCGAGCGGCGGCGGAGGAGGCAGCGTTTTCCACCACCGCCGCTGCCGCGGTATTTTGTTCTCTACGCACTTCACCCCAGAGTGACGATTTACATAAAATCAATTACTTTTCACCTAGAAAAATCGTAATATACCGGCCATTTCTGCTTTGTGGGGCCAGAAAAATGATTGTTAAACAGGAATTCGTTGTAGTAGTCAGACAAGCATACGTAACGCAAAAGATTGTCCGGGACTTTATTTTACTTCGTTTAACAGGCATTTTTGTATTATGAATTAATCGACAGGAGCCAACTTTAAATAAAGCATGTTCAAAAAAGGAAGGTTTGTCCAATCCTTTCTTTTGTGCGCTCGTTTTAATAGTAGCAACATGCATACTTTGGCAAGCTAGTACATAATACAAGGATGCTAAATTCTTTTTGCGCCGCTTCATATTCATTTTGCAACGTTGAATGCTTAAAGGGATTCTAGCAGTGTTGCGGAGTTGCCACTCCGGAGTTGGAATGATTCCGGAATCATTCCGCATTTTCGCGACCCCGGAATGGAATGGGAATGGAATGGCAACAACGTTCAGGGGAATGGAATGGGAATGGAATTAGATGATTTTTGCCCGGAATGGAATGGGAATGGAATTGGCCAGGGTTTTTTTTTTTATTTTTTATTTTACATTCAGCTACACCGAGCCAGTCAGCGAGACGGCTGTTCAGAAATAAAATGAGCGGGAAACTGCGAACCCGCGTAAGGCCCTAACAGACTTATGCGCAAAAAAAAATGCAATACAAAAAACAAGCGTCAAAGCGAAGAACAGAGGGGGGAGGGGGGAGGGGGGGGGCCTTGCTGGTCTTCCTTCTTCACCAGAGTGGAAAGGCTCTAAGTTTTTTGCATTTTACTTTTATGGGGTCCAGATATTACAAAGAGGCAGATATAGCGAAGTGACCTACAGTTCCAGTTTACTTTGTTATAACCTGTCTCAACAGTAATTGGGTATTTTTTACGTTAGATTCGAGTCCTGATGTCCGCTGTGGCCGATAACAATACAGTCAAACGCCTTCATAACAAAGTCTGCAGGACTGTCAAAATGTTTCTTAGTACAGATAACTTCATTGTAGTAGTTGAGTGCGAAAAAATTATCAGGCGAAACAGAATTTCTGTTATTGCATACTGACGTTTCCTCGACCACAAATTATCACCCCAAGGCAGAACAATTTGGAACATTCCAATCGAACAAGATTGGGAATATTGGATCCTAATGATGATGGGGGCGTCGATCGAACAAATGCCAAGACAGCATAAAAAAGTTGGACTCCTAACGAGAGTACTTTTTTTTTATATACCGTAAAATCCCGAGAGATGCCCAACCCCCGAGAGATAGCCCACCTTAATTTTTTGCTTGATTTGCTATATTTTATTGAAACACCAAAATATAGCCCACTCCCATTATTAGTTGTGTTGGGATCAATGATGGCCCCGGCATAAATGCGGCTAGTCAGCTCTGGCGGGATATAAGCAAACGTTGCTGACTGGGAAGTACAGTCATCTTTGCTTCGTTGTCCCTCGCCACCAAAACAAGCCTGGAAGGGACACGACCTAAAAATTGATTGTACACCGAAAGTTAGCCCACTCCATATTTTCACCCGATTTGCTCTTGATGTTAGGTGGGCTATCTCTCGGGATTTTACGGTATACTGTTGTTTGCGCGGGTCCTTTCGGGTGTGCCGGCGTACATGCAAAATAACAAAACGAGTGAGCGTGGACCGGACGGAGAGTTGATAAGAACTCGTCTTGGAGCGGAGTGGTGCATACTCAATGACGTGAGCAAAACAAAAGTATGCAACAGAATGGCGGAGGCGCAGTGCTGTCTCCGTCGCGCTGCTTCTGTTGCCGCCATGCGGCATGTCCTCGGTTTTGGGTCCAATTATTTTGTTAGTGAGCTACCCCACGTCTAGATGGCCTACGTGACTACGTTGCTGTGTAGAGGCTTTCTACGCAGCAACATAGTCATGTAGCGCCATCTGGACATAAGATTGCACACTAACAAATTATTTAAACCCAGAACTGAGAATGCGCCGAGCGGCGGCGGAGGAGGCAGCGTTTTCCACCACCGCCGCTGCCGCGGTATTTTGTTCTCTACGCACTTCACCCCAGAGTGACGATTTACATAAAATCAATTACTTTTCACCTAGAAAAATCATAATATACCGGCCATTTCTGCTTTGTGGGGCCACAAAAATGATTGTTAAACAGGAATTCGTTGTAGTAGTCAGACAAGCATACTTAACGCAAAAGATTGTCCGGGACTTTATTTTACTTCGTTTAACAGGCATTTTTGTATTATTCATTGATCGACAGGAGCCAACTTTAAATAAAGCATGTTCAAAAAAGGAAGGTTTGTCCAATCCTTTCTTTTGTGCGCTCGTTTTAATAGTAGCAACATGCATACTTTGGCAAGCTAGTACATAATACAAGGATGCTAAATTCTTTTTGCGCCGCTTCATATTCATTTTGCAACGTTGAATGCTTAAAGGGATTCTAGCACCTATTTTGATGTCTAAATGTCAACCATGTTCTGGCCGAAGCACGCAGACACCAGTTTTTTTGCTCGAAAAGACGCCAAAACATTATTTAAAAGAAATAAATAGAATGCTGTTACATCATTCATAACGTAAAAGCAACGCTGCTCTGCAAAAAAACGGCAGCCAGCTGCGCACGCGCACGCAAGCCCCGTAGAATTTCACCGAACCGAATTTTCATTCTTTCCCGCGCCCATTCAACTCCTGTGGGGAGCAAAGAGGGGCAACTAAAATGACAAGGTTGTAACGAGTCTCGGGGGCTCCCAAGACATGTCACGTTCGTGATGTCACGTTTTCCTTCACGCCGTGGTTGCGAGCATCACCACCTGGTGGCATCGACGCATTACAACACTGGCCGTTTTAGTTACCCCTCCCTGCTCCCCACAGGAGCTGAATAGGCACGGGACACAAAGGAAATTTGTTTCGGTCAAGATCGACGGGGCTTACACGCACGCAGCTTGCCACCGCACTTCCACGAAGCTGCGCCGCTTTCAAGTTCAGAGTGACGTAACGACGTTCGGTTCATTCATTTCAAATAATCTTTTGGCGTCTTTTCGAGCAAATATATCGGCGTCTCCATGCTGTGGCCAGAACGTGATTGGCATTCGGACAATAAAACAGGTGCTGGAATTTCGTTGCCATATCCCTTTAAAGGCCAACCGAAAGGCAGAAAGGAGGAAACTCTCTCTCAATTCCTCCTCCTCATTCGAGAATGAGGGAGACCCTCCTCCTTCCTGCGGGGAGCTGCTCGGAGGCCCGATCCAGTGGGACGAGGAGGGGACTGGAGGGCGAGAGGAAGTGGAGAGGAGAAAACTGGGAACCGGTTTTCTGCCCGGCAGAAGAAGATTCTGCAGGTCGACCTTTAAGCTGGTTTTATCAATAAAACAGTCATCGGGCAAAGACACCGATGTACAGCATGTCCCGAACCTAAATTTACGGTATTTTTTTCGCAGCAAAAATAAACGGCACATTGCCGAATGCTCAGCCTCCACCTAAATGTAACGCACTAGTGGTCCGAACCAGATGCCAAAGCTCCAGAACTAACCGATATCTTATTCAAAAGTTACGAGTGATTTTCTAAAAATTTCAATGGGAACATGGGTCCCGTTCTCGGTAGCTGGCCCCGTTAGGCGCCATGTATTCGAGAGCTACGTCGGTCATAATTTTCCCATTGAAAAATTTCAGAAAATCACTCGTAACTTTTGCTTAAGATAACAGTTAGTCCTGAAACTTTGGCATTTGGTATGGACCACTAGCGGTATGTTTGGGCAGAGAATGAGCGTTTGGGGACGCATAGTTTATTTTTGTGGTAAGGGAAACCTCGTCAATACTTTGGAGGGACATCGTGTAGCAAAGCGAGCAGGTCGGCCATCCGGGCGACGCACCTCTGACAATGCGGGTCTTGGGAAGCCCGTCGTCCTGCCCCTCGGTGTCCGGTCCCAGTGCGGTGTACTGCACAAACACCTGCCCGTACTTCAGGGTGTCGGTCTCGTCCAGAACGCCCAGCATGTTGCGGCCCTTGTTCAGCGGCACAGCAATGCGGCTCTTGGTGCGCAGGCCGTCTGCAAAACGGGGCTTGAGACAGACCTCTGGCAATGCCACAATAGTCACGGACAGTCTACACACAGTCGCTGATCGTTTTTTTTTGGACTTCGCAGGGACCGAAAAAACGTCAGAATAATAGAGCAGTCCGAAAAATCGGAAGATTAAAAAAACTTGCCTTTATTATGTCTAAGTGGGCTTAAAAAAGCCCTAAATACAGTCTAAGCTCGTTACAACAGACCTTGATTTTTACCAAGTTTTCGGTCTAGTTGTAAAAAGAGTATGTTGTATGCAGATATGAAGTTGAGTCAATGGTACATAGAGGGAAACCAACCAAACTTCACAAATTGGTATGTTATATCCAAATGTCTGTTGTAACCAGGTCTGTTATAATGAGCTTAGACTGTAATGCCTTATCCCAAGTTATGCCTGCGCGCCTTGTTTCAGGTTATGCCTCCGTTTGCAATCGGCAACTTTCTATTAGCTTGAGAATCGCTACCTTCTTTTCTAGCATTATGGTCGAGTAATTTCTGCACCTCTTAGCGACACATCGCGGTGGCGGAAGAACAGATGGGGCAATGACGTCCAAGCGAGCATAGTCCAAAACCACGATTCACAGAGACGAGATCGAAATGACAGGTGCGAATCCACGACTGCAATGGCAAATGAACGAAGGCAAAATGATAACAACGAAGATTGTGATAATGACGAGCAGCTGGGGAAATAAAAGCTGTACAGTGTCTCCTAGCGATAGGACTTCGCAGCAGGGGTGTGCGAATACCGAATAGTAGTTATCAAATCGAATACCGAATCAAATTAAGAAAATAAAAAGCCGAATATTGAATTGAATATTGAATATGATTTCATTCAGTAGAAATTTTTCAAAGTGTGCTGAAATTGAGAATTTTTTATGTGCAGAGTATGTGCCTGGTGCAGAATATGCATTTTGTATGGAACAAAAGCTCAAATGTATAAAACTTCCGATGCAAAAAAAGAAAAAGAAAAGCAGCTGCTGATGGACATGGGGCACTAAAGATCCAATTTTATGGCGCAAGCGTAATCTATCTACCCCAAGTGTCACAAAAAACCCAAAGTTATAGCCAAGCGTGCCTTTTTTTTTTCATGTTAAAAGCACGACCTAGCACCGCGACATGTCCTTTTTTTTTATATCTGTATATTTCAGAAAATGGGCATTTTGCAATGTTCGGTCTCAATTTTAAGGGGAAAAAAGGGCACGCAAGATATTATTTGATATAAATAAACAGATAGGCGTTAAATCTGAATAAACAGGCTTAAACAATATAATCTGAAGTAAGAAAAAAACATATGGATAGGCGGCACAAGTCACCGTCCAACTGCCTCTATGCATCCATTCCTCCATCCATCTATCCTGTCTTTGAGAGCCTAGATTTCAAAGAGGGAGCAAGCGAAACTGAAACCACGGGGACGGCTCCTCGCAGATTGGTCGTAAGCGCGCATGTGTTGTGTTGTCGCGTGGAAGGAAGGAGAGCAAACGGAAGGGTGACGACGCTTGCCCCATCGACGCTTTCGTCACCTTCTCGCAGTTCGTATCTCAAACGCAGCTATCGAACGCTTGGAAACCCTCTCAAATCTAGGCAAACTATTTTCTGTTACGTTTCGCTCCGAATCGGAACTTGCGGCTTGCGGTTCCAAAACAATGACGACGTGGAGTCGCACCCCCTAGTTTATCCTTCCACAGACTGAACCATGGATTGAGTTGGTGTTGCGGGCAAAGCAACCTCACCCTTTGCACCAATATGTATATGTACTACCGTATAAACTCGTGTAAGGGCCGCACTATTTTTTCCCGATTTGAGGGCAAATTTTCGAGGTGCGGCCCATACACGGATAAAAAAAAAAAAAATCTGTATCCACATTTTGAAATGAACGTACATGAGTGCGCTCGGCTGTACTGGTGAATCCGGACTCGGTCGTCAGTCGGATTTAATTAGTTTACATACTGCGCAATACGCATCTTTTTTTCTTTTTTTGCCGTACTTGATAGCATGCGCGGCAACTTTCGACTTGAATCCCATATGACTGTTGAAGTGGTACTTGCCCATAGCTCTGAGATTGCGCAAGAAGGCAGACAAATAAAGACGCCAGACAAATCACGACGCTTTGATACGAATCGAAGAACAAAAGGAAACTTCCCCAGAGCGTACAGTGGCATTCGGAAACCTGAGTGCACGCGCGAGCCAAGCCCGCTGAATCCCCATTCCTCGCGCTTACCACGGAACCTGACATATCGTTCATCTTTTCTCAATGCCTTGCCGCAACATACTAAATGCATCCCGACAGTGCAGCCGACCACGATCGAGGTCGACAGCCATTTTGCCATGCGGTGATACGGATGAGTGGAGAGCAAATATCGGGGATGCGGACGCACGCCGCTACCTGCTCGGGCGATGGCTAGTGCCACCTAGCGAAATATATTCATAGAAACGTAGCATTACAGTCGGCGCGCCTCAAAAACAAGGGGGTGCGGCGCATACACGAATAATTTCTGTAATTTTTTTTTGCAATATTTTGTCCTAAATACGGGGGTGCGGCCCTTACACGGGTGCGGCCCTTACACGTGATTATACGGTATACGTATATTTTACATTGTCCCCCAGGTTCTCCATTTTGTCTTATTCTGTCAGTGCAATAAACTCTTGTTCACTATCCAAACACCTTTACACCCCAGTATCATTGGTAGGCAACAAGGAGAAGAAGGGGGGGAAGGTGGGAGGGGGGTCCTTGGGAGTTTTTGAGGATTGCTAAGTTCCCTAGAATGAAAACATATGAGAATCTCTGCCCTAGAATACACTTATGGGTTTCCCGAGCTGCTTAATTTCTTCCAGCGCACCTGCCACCAAGCGTCATTCCAGTTCAAGCGCTATCTCAGCAAATCTGAGCCACCCATTAATAATAATTAAAATCCAATGACTCCCTAGTTTGTGTGCAACTGTTTACAAGGTCTGCAGGCTTCTGCATACCTTTGGTGCACCAATGCCTAGACCAAGCAAAGTTCCTTGCCTCCCGTTCGAGGCAGATAGGGTTCCTCGAGATTGAAAGATTTGAGAAACCCTCTTCTAGATTAAGGGCAGCAAGTGGTGAGCATTCCCTGAGAGACCTCCCATTACGAGCACCCCGAGAAAAAAATGAAGAAAGAATGAAAATTCATCCTCCTTGCAGCCCGGTCTTAGAGCACGAGGATCCAAGCTTCGCCCGTCGGCGCCTAGGGTGACCACCCGTCCCGCGACTCGCGGGACTGTCCCGCATTGAGAGCGCGTGTCCCGCGTCCCGCAAGAAATACCAAAATCTTTAAAATGTCCCGCATTTCACATTGTCGCAGCATTCACTACGCAAATTATGGCGCTTCCGAAGAACGGGCCACAGGGTAGCGCGGAAGTCGCTGATAAACATGTGAATCTCGATGGTATGCCATTTTCTATACAAGCACTGCGGGAAGCGACCTGTCGTTCTTGCAGGAGAAAGATGCGCATGTGCCGTTGTGCCTCTCCCCTTAATGGCAAAAGATTGCGAGCGAAAATTGCTCGCCAAAAGTTGAAAAATAAATTGTTGTAATTATTTGCAAATCATACTGTGTCATGCGAAAGGATTGTTGTGGAAAGCTTTTTTTAGTAAAGACGGCCACACAAGACAAAATACCTGCAACTCACAAGGGTCGAAAAAAAAAAAAACATAAGGTTCTAATTTTGTGTAAGAGCCTGTTAGTATTAGAGCAAGTATCGACAGGAAACAATAAGCCGAAAGAGATTTACTGTTTCTTATTTCCCTTTCATGCATTGGGGTCTGCTGCAGTCAATTTTTATGTTTTCAACTTAGACATCCATAATAAAATATTTACCATTACAATTACACAAAAATGTATCACTGTGAGTGAAAATTATTTTAGCTTAATTGCCGCCACACAATTTTCAGGTTTACAATATGCTTTCGGAGAGCACAGGATATCGGGGTGTACGTGATGGTGAATTTTTTTAAATACTTTTTTTTCTTGAGTTATGAAAATACCGTCCTCCTTTTACTTCCCTCCCCCCCCCCCCCCCCCCCCCCCCCCGGTTCAGGGTGTCCCGCATTTCACCTGCCGGAAGGTGGTCACCCTATCGGCGCCACTCACCCATGGTGCTCTTGTAGACCGTGTAGAGCAGGGAACGCACAAACGGGTTGCGGGTGAGGCAGAGGCCGTGCATGCGCAGGCGGCGGAAGGGCAGGGCACCGCTCAGGTAGGTGCAGAGCACCTGCAGTGCCGTGCTCTCGCACACGAGCGCGTCTGCAAACATGAGCACCATCTTCTGCTGCAGGCACAGGAAGACGCGGCTGGGCACTCCCAGCTGCTCCAGGATGGTGATCAGCGGCCGGTTCAGGCACACCGGGCCTAGTGGACAGAGAGGCGCCGTTTGGGGTTCTTTTTCCCGTTTTCAGACATGAGCCTAGCAGTGGTAGTGTACATATATGGGGTGTTTCACCAACGATAAAGAACACTTTCCAAGAAAAAAGACACTAATGGTAGTAGTACCTAGTCAAAGTTGCCCTTTTCAGCCACTAGCTGTAGTGGAAGCAGTTTTGTCATGATGCCTCCTATTTACTGCCCTGGGGTTATTCTAGGCATGGCAATGCAAGCAGGCTAACCTAGACCTATCAATGCATGCATCGACTATGGCAGTGGTTCTCAAACACCGATGCTTTGGGACCTCTTCTGCGTACCGTTACTGCAGATCGCGTTGCTGATGAGACTCCCGGTCGCATCAGCATCGTTTTGGGATGTCCTTTTTTTAAACAAATCAAGTACTTGTAAAATATTTTGATAGTTCATCCTATGCTGGGTAGAAAAACTGGTTAACTATTAGCCCCGCTAAAGTGCTCATCAACAACATTTCACAATGGTGACCTTACGAAATAAACCACTTGTTATACAGAGATTTGCTTCTGACATACTCGGAATATAAGTTAAGTGAGAGGTCCATTAAGTGAAGTCCGACATCTGTGTTCCATAAAGTTTGACAAATGAATTAAATCAAGGGGTACCAGAGAAGTGTCCTATGTCAAGTTTGGCTGAAGTCGAAGGTCAGGTACTACTTCATGAACCTGTGTAGAAACACATTTATTCGTTGAAACAAATGCGCCTCATACATTTCATCATCGCCTGTCACTTAAAGTAAATCCCTATCCAGCATCAACAAAGCTGCAGTTGGGTGATTTCCATACAGATAGCTGCCTTTTTTCGATGGCCTCAGGCACTCTCAAGCTGTCTGGGGACAATTTTTTTCAGCCACAAAGTCAAAACTTTTGTCATGAAATAATTTAAAATTAATTGAATTTTAAAACAAAAATAGTCGTTAAAGTACTAGACTGATCAAGCAAATGTTTATATCGCAGAAACAATTAGGAATGTCTAACAAATTTAGGATTAATATCATGAACAATTTGCCTGGTGTTGATGTCATTATCATTTTCAGGATCAGATAAAATGCAAGTTAAACATTCATTAGGTATCTCCACAAGTTCCCACAGAAAATCAAAAGAAACTGTTTTAAATCTATTATGAAGCAAAGCATGATGCTTTCAGAAAACACACACAGTCCATCCTAATGCTAACTATTTTTGTCAACTTCCTTAGATCCTAAATGCACAACCATAAATACCGTATTTACATGAATGTAGGTCGACCCATTTTTCAATTTTTGAAAACCTGAAGTGGGGGGGTCGACTTATAATCAAACCAAAGCTTTATATACGGACAAAAACAAAACAATTGCAATATCAGGAACACCCTGGCTTGTTACGAGTTCAGCTGGCTGTACCAGTAGCATTGTGCTATTCGTAAGCTCATTTTACAAATTGGTTGTTTTGTTGTTTTTTTTTACTTGCGCGGGCAAGCATTATTGATAGCGATTCACAAATTAACCCGAATGTACGGCAAACAGCACACGGTGCGCCCGACTCCCGGGGGTGGCGGCACTTCTTGTAAAAGCCACTCCAGAAGCCGCTGGAACAGCCTCACGGCTCACTACCCGCGGCTCCTTTTTGCAGTTTTTCACACGATTCATGGTCGCATGTTGTTTGATTGAGTGTCGAGTTCAGGCTGCAGCACTAACTACATTTCTTGTATTGACACGAGTGATCCGGGCAGTTTAGGTTTTCGGTGCTTGTTTATGGCCATTCTTCCCCCAGAAGCAACCAACAACTGCGCTGTTGGACGCAAGTTCGACCCATCAGAGCGGGTGATGCTCCAGTGGAGCCTGCAATTGCGCAGGATCTTAAACTGTGATGGCAAATGAAGAGGCTCCCGCAAGCCAAAGTCTGGATAGGTGGGGATGACTTCCAGAGTTGGAGGTCAGGCTCGCAACGCACGCCGCAAAAGTGAGCAATCGGTCCCTACCCATGACGTGCAACGCGATCGCTGAGCAAGCGGGGAAGATGCAGTTGATGCTGTCATTTGCTAAGTGCAAGATTTCGTTGGCCGACATCGATGATATACTTCGAGAATGTAGCAGCGATGATGACGGGACTGACACCACCAGTGAGGACGAATCGTAGTCTAGTCGCGGCCGGAGTGAGAACAGCAGGGAGCAGCTTCAGCTGTCCCACCTCCAGCGTGAACTTCCTAGTTTCGATAACGCCTGGCCATATCATGCACCTCAGAAGTGCATGCGCAGCCAAAGCATGCCAGAAGGCATCGATCGCGTGTTGAAGGCTGGGCTTTCGAAACAGATACTTTGTCACTCTCACGTGTTCCCAACAAAATGCACATCTAAAAATTTTTTTTTTTTTTTTTTTGATGTGCAATGTGGGGGAGGGGGGTGGGGGGGGGTTGATTTCCAATCGAGTCGACTTACGATCATGTAAATACGTATACCTTGCGATACTTGTTTGAAAATTACGCCACTATCCCCGAGCGTACACGAGTTGTCATACATAATTGACCTCTCAACCCCTACATAATCAATGGGCATAAGTAATAACGAACATGTCTCGTCTAGCCTCCGAACACGTACCAGGTACGCCGACAAGAAAAATAGTCAAAGCGTGTTACAAAATTAACTGCAGAAGTTGGGCAGATAATGCAATTAGATAGTATAGATGAACATGAGACAAAACTTCCCAGGGTAAGGCAAGAAACGCAGTGAAACACAACAAAAAATGCATGGATACAACGCATTTGCCAAGGCGCGGAGGGGAGTGCGGAGCAACGAGTCGAAGCCACCTAATGGCAGTTGCATCAAGTGATTCCAAAATGGCAGTGCCCATGCAACAGAGGATGAAAAGGTCTATGAAGTAGGACACAAATCTCTGCACCCAAGACCTCACGTGGTGCGGAGACCTTGATGACTTCCAGGCTGTCCGAGCTGGAACAGGTGAACTTGCGCATGCTCTCCCGCAGGACCAGTTTGTCTCCCGGCAACAGTGGGTTCACGCACAGCATGCCCTTGTAGCCCGCGTAGCGGATCTGGATCGCCGATGGAATCTCTGCCATCTCCAGCTTTTTGCAGACCTGATCGAAATGGATTGGATAGAATTAGGTGTTGGTGCAAAAGCTGCCGAGTCCAGGGAGCACCTTAAACACTGAACAAAGCAGGGAGACACTAGACAGAAGGGTGCCACTTAGCAGAGTGGCTCACGTAATTGTATTTCCGGTGGTTCCGGAGGCTGCAACCTGGAAAGCTATGTGGCCTACTACAGGGTCAAATCGCTCTGAGCTACATCTGCCAGCTTAGAAAGCAAAACATCAAAATGTCAACTATGAAGTTTGGGTCGGCATAAGCAAGAGCTCTGAATCTCCAAAATCTCCAGCAAATAACGGGTTCCGAGGAGCACCCTCCGAATTTTTCCCTAGAAACACAACTAACACAGAGCCTCAGATATATGCGTGGTTTGAGGAAATGCAGGTGCCAGGCCTTGTTCGTATACAAAGCTAACATTCTATGAGAATATATGATAGCCCCTTCCCACCTTTACATAATAATGATGATGACAAATTAAAAGAACCAGACTTTCAGAAAGAAAGTATATGTGCTAAAATACAAGCAAGTTCATTTATTTGCAACTGTGTTCTGTGGAACACGAAAAAGGGTCTCCTGAAACACAGTGTAGCAGCCAATGCTTTCCTAAGACACCTAGCTTCATCAACCTCTTTGCAAAAGGTCACCTGCCACTTTCGAGACCTCAACAAGGCTCCCATTCAAAAACCGTCTCAGTGTTTTCTTTATTCTTATCTTAGTGTACAGTCAAACCCGTTTATAACGAACAGCAGGAAACGCTACGATCAGTTCGATATAGCAAAAAAAAATTTACAACAAACTTCCGCGATGAGTTCGTTGTAAAGCGAGATCTTCTCTTTCTTTCTCATCTCTTTAGTTCCGCCTTGCAACAACGCGCTGGAAAGTCTTTCTGTTTTTTGTTTGCATGCGTGCAGAGTCCGTTCTTTTAGCTTTCTCCCCCTCTGAATCGCTTCTCATTGCTCGATTTTGCTCCCAACTTGAGCTTTTGGAATTTTCTTTCTTTCCTTCTTTTTTGGGGGAAGGGAAAGGCTAGAAGACAATTGTCTGCGTATTTTTGGAAGCCTTCTTGGGGGGAAAAGTTCGATATAGCCAATATGTTGTTCGTTATAAAACATACTTTTTACATGCATTTTTATTTAAATTTTCGGTGAGTTCGATATCGACAATAATTCGCTGTACGTGGGTTCGTTCTAAACGGGTTTCACTGTAGTACTGTGCAAGGCCCAAAACAATAGTGGCCTTTAAGTCTTCAAGGGACGAAAACAGTGTTAAAACAACTTGTGGAAAAATTTAAAGTGTGGTAGGCTCTCTGTCAGTCATCGAACTAATTAGCTTCGTTTTCTTTAGCTCAGGAGGCCCTCCTGAGCTAAAATAAATATCACTATCACTACACACTCCGTGCGGGAACTATAGGGGGCGTTTTGAGAAACGCGCATAGCGTCACTAGCGCATTCTCGAACGCCACTAGCTGGCGTTCGAGAGTGAGATGCGTTCAGCAGCCCGCACGGACGGAACTTTGGTTCTTCGAGTCGACACGTTGAGGGTGACGTTAGATAAGGGCTGGGGCAGACCTAAGAACCTAAGAAGGCCATCCAGCTGTTCTCCGCTTCTTATATACCCCAAGAAATAAATTTAACATCTTGTATCAATCGCACTACAGGCTGGCATCCGACGAGAAACATTCCAGGCTTCTAAAGGGCGCAACCACTGCACTTTTTTGCAAAATCAACGAGGCATTGTGACTCTGAAGTTAATCTACCACGAGATGATTTAGTTCAGGGTGGAGAATTAAATTTCTATCTTCCACTTCTTTAATTACGTGGCATCTTATGCGAGCCTGTCAGAATGCGAGGGAAACAAACAAACATGTGTATGCGTGTGCGCACACACACACAGACCGACAAAGGGGGTGACTGAGAAGGACAGGCACAGACACATCTAATTGTACATGTAAGGTTGACCTTACATCGGTCAGCATGAGTATATACATTTTGTCTTACACGAGCCTGCCACTTCGTGAAATTATGCAGCCACCTTGCGCAGTTTAAAACCAAAAGACTGTCACAGTCGCTAAACAATGCTCGAACTGTGCTCGTGTTCAATGACCATCCATTTACATCGTTGAATATTGTTTTTTTGCTTTTCACTTTTGGTGTGGCTGAGAGAGCTTTAATACTTTGTTTGGAACTGGCCTCAGAAGCAATGGCAACAGTGGCACCGTGTGCATGAAGCTGATAGAAAACAATTTGTCGGGAAGGAGCTGCCAGCTTCCTTAGCAATTTTCATACATACTTCAGATATTCCTATTTTGTTTTGCTGGAATATGACAGAAAATAAATCGAGCTCCGTTTGTTTTAGTATGACGTGGTTTATATCAAGAAAACGGTTTGGAATTAATCTGCACCTTACAATATAATTAAATGTACAGTGAATCCTCCTTTTACACTGTTTTCAGTGATTGGGGGGGATTGAAGAATCTATTTCCAGTGATCATAAAGACTACCTAGCGAAAAACAAATTACCTTTTTTTGGTAAAGTGACTTAAATAATATATACATCTGATTTATATTCGACATATATATATATATATATATATATAAATATATATATATATATATATATATACTGAATGAATAAAACTGATTTATTTGATGTATAAAAATTATAATTCCTTCACTTTTTTATTGAGACGAACCACTTACCTTGCATTAATTTGATCAAAAACAATTCTGGCATTTTGTTTTGCAGTATGTAGACCACCTAAACTGCCATGCTCAAGCGTCAATTGCACAGCGATTCCAAGCATCAGTGTAGTTTTATTTAGATTCACATTTGTCACTTTTTGTACCGTCCGAATCTTTCTTCATGAAATACAGACTGCAGCCATACTGGTTCGGAAAGATTATAGACACCTACGATAGGGACAAAACGACTTTGGAGGGGATCCCTTCAACAAAATGGGCACTTCATATCCGCCAGTGTGGGATGGTCTTTCAGTCCCTCCTATCAGCGCTAACATGTGTAGGCGTTACTGGCACAAAAACAAACGCGGCGCTCAAAGCGCCAGTGTAGGATATGTCAGCCGTGCCGATACGGGGTAGACATGATCGAAAGACAAAAATTTTTGCATCATACGGCACGATTTATTGTTGTCGCCACCCCACGAAATAACGGCGCGTTGAAAAACTGTGGAACTTCATCCCCACGAGACACGACGCACAACTATTGGTCTTAACGACGCAGCAGCTCACGCTGTCAACCCAGCGCAACCGCACCGCTTTGACTTCTATGCATACCAATGTACGTGGACTGTACAGGCTAGGGTTCTCACTGCCTACCTTCAGTAACGGCCGCGTGGCGGCACGCCGGTCGCATCGCACGGGGTGAATATCACTTTTAGTGGTGCAAAAAACCTCCTCAAAGATATGGTGAAAGAAATACTTATGAAATTATAAACGTCTACTAAATAAATATTTCACTTAATGGTATAATACAAAGTGATTAAAAGGCAGTAAACCTTATTACAACATTAAAATTTAAATAATTATGTATTTATTAGGCAAAACCAGTTATGGGACATGTGGTTGGCATGAAGCCGGCAACACCTGGTACCATAATATGCTGATCATCTGTAAAAGTATTAGCTCGTGTCGTACTAAAAAATCAAGCGAGGAAAAGAAAACCAGGGTGGCACTGATTAGAAGACTGATATTTAACATCAAGGGAAAACGATGGCAATGTTCCTTTAGAAAAGTGAAGACCCTTCAGCTCCAGAGTATTAAATTTATCAATTAATTAGGATTCCTTATTTTTCCGGCCTCTAATGGTTCTAAAGCCACCTTGAATAATAATAAAACTAAAATCAGAAACTTTCTGGTGATGAGAAACCGGTCCGGGAACAAGCGTGTGAATGTGACTTTTATGTAGATTCATACATCTTCTTACACTTGTTACAGCTTCCTCTACGTATCAAATTATACATTTTTTACGCTGAACGAAACAAACAAACAATTGTAGACTTAGCCGAGACTACAATGACGACGGCCTTTTCTGAATTGCATATAAATGTGTCGCTCATTTTCCAACTAAATGTGTTTCCTGTACTTAGAATGGAGTCAGCAACCAATAAATCTGAACATAAATTGCAGTGGTTACAACTACATTTTACCCAACCGAAAGGGACTGTGCTGCAACATATGGAGTCCAGTGATGTGATTGGCCTAAGCCATTTTGGAGCACCATTCGGAGCAGCCAAAACAGTTTTTGGAGCAGAAAATGTGGTCTTCGGAGCAACCAAAACAGTGTTTTTGAGCAGCAAAAGTGGCTTTTGGAACAGATACTCCTAGAAAAACTCAAATATTTGTTTCAAGTGCTGCACAAACAAACAGCGGTTTGTGTTGTGTTCTGATGCGATGTGTTGTGACGGAACTCGCTGCCTGTGTTTTTACGGTTGAGCGATTCCGAAAAAACCGCTTAGCCAACGTTTTGCTGGTTCCAGGACGTACCAGATTTTCGTCAAAAGTAAGCAAACGTAAAACAATGGATTGCAAGCATCCCGGCTGGTGCCTCTGTCGTGCAATCATGCTCGCATGCACGTGAGGGCATCGGCAGGCTTGCAGTTGCTCGTGCTTAGTCGCGCGAGTGGAGACAACGGTTGTTCGATCGAAACCGAAACCATGCCACTCTGCTCCGTCGCCAACTGATTCCCAAAATTGTATGCAAAATATAACTGTCGAGCATACAACAAAAAACAGCCCTGCCGCGCGTGCTTGCCAGGCCGGCAAACAAGGTACAAGCTAAAAAACACACACAAAAAAAAAAAAACGAACCTGAGCACATTGATGCAAGACATGGCGGGCCAGGGTCAAAAAGTTCTTGGAGTGCTTTGTGCATTGACTGAACTCGAGACAAACAAGCGCACTGTGCGGGTTCAGCGCGCAGAAATTGCCTTCTTTGCTTTAGCTCGCTTCTCTTCACCAACTTTCTTTCGCGGCAGATTTTTCACGTACTGGGGTCCCTCTCAAAAGAAAGCCCACCGAGAGAAACCTAAATAACCAATTCTTCGACACAGCAGTCTTTGAGTTAAAGAGGGGTTTTCGTAGTGACGTATGATTTACACAAGAATAGGAGTGTTGATGAACATGCGGCGGTACTTAGTTTCGTTTTAGAAACCGCCATATCTGTGCGACGTGGGGACGGCAACACCCGACGTCGCGCGGCCACTGTGACTGGAAAGCAGGGCCCCAATATAGTTTTCCCACAGCCACTGCTTTCAGGAGCGAGTGCTTCAGCTCACAAAATAACTCCCGCCGCGCAAAAACACGTGGTTTCATTTTACAACATGACGGCATGGCTGGTACCTGGCAAGGTAGCGTCAAAGCGTCCGCACCACATACTCTATGGCCCGCACACACCCACGTCTATCATTAAAAATATTTAAAAAAAAGACGCGAGACGAGACCCACGAGACGACGGGAAAACCATGCAAGACCGAATGGACCATTGATGCAGGGTACTTAGTGTCGGGCGGCCGCTTGCGCCACCTAGCTCATGTGTGCTCAATTACGGTACTCAGTTTAGTTTCGGTTTCGAAAGGCGACCGAAATTGCTCTTTTGGCACAGGCTTGGCGCAGATTACCCATATTTTGGCAAAATGTAGCAGGATGTAGCAGGGTCTGCCACTTGGCGCAGTTTGGCACAACAATCACATCACTGGGAGTCTCTAGACTGTCTATAAGACAGTCTAGACCGTTTCTAGACTGTCTATAATTTCCCAACTTGGCAGTTGGGAAATTCTAGTTTTTAACGTCTGGTCCCAGTTGTGTAGAATATTTATATGGCGTCGAAGGATATATTATTATTGTTTGGTAGTCGTGACTGATACAGTAAAATGAGCCGTAATTCATCATTATCTCTCTCTGGTCTTTCTTTGTATTATACCATCAGCCCCGAGTGACTGTGCGGCTTTTCAATATTGAGTTATTTACTAACTGTATAACTATACTTCAAGGTGGCTTTAGAGTCACCAGAGACCGGAATAATAAGGAATCCCAATTAAAGGGGCCCTGCAATGACTTTTTTACTGGTTCTTAATTTGCACCAAACCTGAGCGCACTGAACGTAGTAACTTAATGAAACTTTTCTTTTCTCAAATTTCGCTTTATTTTAAAAGTTATAGGCAAATTAGAATTACAAAAACAAGCAAAAAATAACCTCCTTCATAACGTCGTAGGTCCTGGCTTGAGTGGCCGTGAACTAGAGGAAGGGTAGTGGGCTCATCGAGCGTTCACGGCTGCCGCACTCCGTGTCGACGGCTCGAGAGGGCGCCACTAAAGCATGTTTTGGATAGGCTGTATGAAGCGGGCGGCCAGGGCGGCTCGCATTGCATTTGCTGCGCGATTAAAGACTAATTCGGCATAACACTTCATTGGCCACAAACGACAGCAAACACGAGGTAAAGATCAGTTCAGAACGGGGGCCACTTCGCGCTGCCATACCGCCAAACGGCCAAATCGCCAACCAAGCCCGCGCCGAAGGCCTTCGGAACGCTCGGAAGCGGTCGGATGCTCGAGCCGGTATACGATTGCAGCGCCGCCGCGTACACCCGGGATTTTTCTACGCTCGCCGTTCGTCGGGCCTCATCCCACTAGCCCTTTCTAGTATGCGCAGTTTTTTTCAGCCGCTTGTTGGCGGGTACATCGACGGATCATTTCTTGTTTCCGTACTTTACAAACTGCATTTGTTTATTTTCTGATCTAAAATACTGAACAAAAACTAGTTTCACACATAATTGAAATGGTTCGCGACACTTATATTTTGTATCTCGACTAAAAAAAAGCTTTTAGCAGCTCTGACCAGTAGTAAGCCCAGGACCAAAGACGTCACATTTCGCGCGCTTTCGGCAACGTGGGTTGCCCTCGTAGGCGGAGGAGGTTTCCGCGTCGTCCGGTTAAAATATGCCGCACTGATATTTAGTTACTCTCTCCATGCCCGCTGGCTTTCCCGAACCCCAAGGGACGTGGCAACCGCAAAAAAGGCAGACGCTTAAATTTGATTGCAGGGCCCCTTTAAAGGGGCGCTGCAACGATATTCAATTGGAATGTTTTTCACTTTACACGAGCTTACTGGCACTAGTGGGGCTCAAGGTTACTTGCACGCAACGCCACTGGCCGAGAAACTCCTTTGTTGCGGTGTAATTTCAGAGACAAAAGCAATCATTTTCATTCAATCTCTCCTTTGCAAAATTTGATGACGTAAAGTGGGGATCGCAGTACACCCATATGACCATATTTGAATGCGGTTCATAGATTGGACCCGAGCATTGCGTGGGCACTCGATTTGGGCTCGTGATAATTACTAGCTCAAGAAGCAGTCCGGTAGTGGCCCGTGTCCAATCGCTGCAGCGACGACAGTAGCCAAGCCATAACAATGTCTGGAACTCAGCGCGCGTCCTGTGCTTTGCCAACCCCAGCGCGTGGCTATGATCAACATTGGCAGCATATAATCGGCTCCAGATCACGTGGCCGCTTGTTCTGGCTGCGAGTTGAGGGGGTGAACGCTACTCGTTTTTCTTTAATTTTTTTACTGGGACTTCTATTGCGTGGGGTGAAAAACGAACGCGTTTTTTATGGGTCATTAAAGTCAGGGATCCGTTCTAAGCGGTATTTGCGCAAAGTACAAAAATTGTTGCATCGCCCCTTTAATTTATAACTTGAATACTCTTTTTTTTTATAAATAAAGAAATAATATTTACAAATTTAATTGTTATTTTTCCCAGATAATTAATGCAGATCTAATCGGTGCCCCCCCCCCCCCCCCCCCCGACCTGTTGTTTTTTTCCCACTCGATTTTTTTAAAACGACACATGCTAATATTTTAACAGATGATCAACATGTTATGGCACCAGGTATCGTCAGCTTCACGACAACCACATGCCCCAAAACTAATTTTGCCTAATACACAATTTTTTTTTTTCAATTTTAATGTTATAGTAAGGTTTACTGCCCTTTTTAATCGATTTTTATAAGACCATTATGTGGGATTTTATTTAGTAAATGTTTCTAATTTCGTGTTGCTCTTTTTGTTGTTTTTAATCATATTTTGCGGAAGTTTTCATACATTACTAAAAGAAAACTAAATTAACTAGTTCAACGAATAACAAAGAGCCTACCAGGCTCGATACGTTTCAATGAGCTGTTTTCACACTACCTCTGTCCCTTGAAGACCTAAGGCCAATATCGTTTTGAATCCTTCTAGCAAGAGCTTGTTTTTGTCAATTTAGGTAGGTCACCCGTGTAAGGTTAATACATACTTGATTATAGGCTTTCATAGCCAGTTAGACACTTACACGAGTACGTAGACAGAGTAAACTGATCGCTTTTGCACCTCGTTCGTACCACAATTTAAGTCTGTGGCGTAGCACAAGTCTGGAGCACTGCGCAAGTCTGGAGCATAGCACAAGTTGTACAACGCGAGTACCTTGTACCACAGCGGAAGTCCTAGGTATGAGGTCGTATCCTAAAGCCGCAGTAAGACAGTGTTTGCCACGGACACGATGACAGAACCCCCTGTGGACATGTCTGGGGCATGATCGAGACATGCGTGCCGTTTACATACGTACGCTTCAAACAGTGTTTTTGTACAATCAATGTGACAGGGCAGTCATACAAGTAACAGACACACCTCCGACACTGTCTGCAGACTCGATTTCGTACGATGTATTAGAAGTGCGACCGGGACCTAAGGCTTGCTGAAGACACTGTGAATCAAATCACCTTCTCCAAGAGCGGCTGGGAGATCATCCCGATGCCATCCGAGAAGACAAACGGCCTGCCGGACCGGGGGTGCTTCCCTCCGACAATGTCCGGTCTGTCCTCCACTGCCTTCCCATCCAGGGGCACCTTGACGGACTCCTCCGTCGAGGAGAAGCACTGTCCCATCCGGGCCATCTTCTTGGCCACGCTGGGGATGTTGCTGAAGTCCCCCATCCAGCGGCGGATCGACTCCGCCGAGCATCCGCGAGTGTCCTTAGAAAATGGCACATGTGCGCACGCAACAATGTTTAGCAAAACTTGTTGAGCTAGTTGGTGCACGATGCTCAGGAAACTGTAAATGCACTTTTTGCACTAACAAGTCTCCTGAACAGCATCCAACATTGGCCAAATACTCCAAACTCAGCGCAAACAGAGCGGGTATTTAACTTTGAGGAAAAGTTACAAGGAAAGTCTCGAAATAGCATACAACCGTTTTCTGGTTTCAATAAGGGAGGCTTCGGCATAAAAAGTAGTGCGATTTCTAGAAATGGGCTATCATCAGCGTTATTTACGCTGACCGATACAAGCTTTTTCTTTTCCTCCTCCGATGTTGAACAACCAACTGGCACTGCTAACCAAGTATTAACATTATTAGCACGGTGGTCATTAGTCAACTCATTGAAAATTAACAAAGAAAAAACTAAAGCTGTAATATTTCGTCCTACAGGAAAACTTGTAATGCACCCACCGCCCTTAGTTTTGAGCGATACCGTCATCAAGTATGTAGCTACGCTTAGATCTCTCTATGTAAGTTTTACTGCAACGATGACATGGGATGCCCACATAAACGAGGTTTGTCTTGCACTTCCTAAGGTTGTTGGAATTAACTCGCATAATAAGCACGTTCTACCTGAAAAAACTAAACTTACTTTGTATTACGCTTTCTTTTATTAGTATTTAAGCTACTGTTTCCTTGTCTGGGGTAATACCACAGCATCCAATATTCAGAAGCTTCTGATCTTGCAAAAGAAAATGTTACGTGCTATTACAAAAGCTCCATATAGTTCCCCAACTGGGCAGGCTTACTTGCAAATAAAAAATGGTGCCTGTATATAATTTATTTGAATATAGATTTGTGTTTTTACAAAAATATAATAGCAAAAACAATAATTTTCTTTCACGTATCGTGTCTACAGTGCCCCACAATATGCCTTATGCAACCAGGGAAAAAGACACCTTTGTTTTACCTAGATGCAAAACAAACTATGGCTTTACAATGTTAAGGTATATCTTGCCTAAGTTTTTGAATACGCCTCTATGTGATCACTTGAGTGATATGTCTTCTTCTGTCCTTAGGAACGCTTTTCTATAATTTGTCTGTATACTTCTCATTTTGTCTGTACTTTTCATTTTCTTTATAGGAGTATTTTATTTTTACCGCGATTACACTGCTGACTTGTAAGGGTAACGAGGACCGTTAAGCAGTGGACGACACTGCTTTTTTCTCGCCACCCTCAGTTTGTGTTTCAAGCTGAAATAAACACCGATTGATTGATTGACTTTCGTGCTTTTGCATTAATAGAAAATCGCACCAAAATCCGGGGTGGGCTATCTTTCAGGGGTGGGCCGGGCCATCATTTGGGATACTGTGATAGTTACCACAACAAATGCATTCAAATACCTCTTGGGGAGGTTCGGTTTAGTAGAAGTTAAACAATGATAAAAAATTAAAAAACAGCACAAGGAAACAACTTACCCTGGCATAGAGCCAGACACCATGGTCCCGAAGCTGGCTGCAAGACGTTGCCAGGAACATGAACTTGCGGTCTCCCAACTGGATTCCGTCCCGGAGAAACTTTGCGACAATCCTCTCCAACATCTCATCCTTCTGCTGATGGAACGCGAGGGAGTGCGAGAGGTGCTGCATGTTGTCATCTCGGAACGCCACGCGGAGCGCATATTCGGAGTCGAACCGGCGGAGCACCCTGTTGTCGCGGTGCACGATGGGCGGGAGGAAGACGAGGCCCGAAGGCGTCACAAAGATCCGCCGCACGATGCAGGACCCCGGCGGAACCCTCGGCACGACAAAGCCTCCGCGAAACTTGTGGAACAGCTCCGGTATGGCGGTCGCCACGGTGACGACGTTGCGTTCCTCGATGGCAGAGCGAAGGCGAAAGAACGCCTGCTCGAGCGCCGCCTCGTTGTCGAGCGCAAACTCGATCAGGCTGTTCTGGAGCTGCGTCAGCGCACCTCGCTTCAGCAGCGCCAGCTGAGCAAAGACGTCGTTGCTCGGGTAGAGGAGTGCGTTCAGGGCGTAGCAGCACGAGTAGCTAAGCTGGGGGGCGAACTTTGCATGGAAGTAGCGTCGGACCGCGTTCATCTTGCAGTGAACGTCGCACGTCTCCATCGGCGAGAAGAAGAACTCGGTGCCCTTGTCGCATCGCTGACGTAGCCGTCCCACAATCTGCCTCGCCTTGAACTTGTTGCGCACACTCAGCTTGACGACGGAGCTGCCCCTGAAGTCGTAGCACGCAAAGAGAGGCAGGCAGCGGCAGCCCAGCTCGAGAGCCCTGTTGAAGATGAAGTGGTCCGGGTTGGTCGGCTGAGCCACGGCCGACTTCGTTGGCTCCACCCTCACGTAGAGCAGTGGCAGGGTCCGCACGTGAAGGAAGACGTCGGTCGTGGTTGCGAGCCCCTCGCTGTCATTCACGAGGACGCGAACGACGCTGCTGTAGGGGACCTCAAGTCGGTACGTGTCTTCCAGCCGCGTGCAGGAGGGAGTGTGCCGCAACCGCAGCACGACGTGAAGCGTCTTCTCGTCGTGCTTGAAGATGCAGCTCGTGGAGTAGCCCGGAGCGTTCGACTGCGAGCTGATCAGGCTCGTCTCGGCGAAGACGTCGAGACCAACGAAGGTGCCAAATGACACCGACGCAAGCTGTATGTTGTTTTCGTACGACACCCAGCTGCGACACGACACGCGGTCCGGTGCGAGCCACTGGAGGCGACCGCGGAATGCGTCCTTCCTGGCTTCCAAGCACCATCGAAGCGCAATGACTCCGTAGAGGTCTTCTAATTTGGCGGGCAGGGGACCGTCGCCGAAGCGGACTGTGCAGACGGCTTGGTACACTGGGTCTTCGTAGGCATCGTTGCTGAGTTTCGGGAAGGGTTCTGAAACGTGAACTCGGGCGGCAGACGTGCATTCGAGCGACTCGAAGAACTGGCGACACGCGGATGTGTAGGCGCCGTTGGCGTTGTGCGGGTCTTGGATCCAAAGGAAGACGAAGGATAAGGTGTTCTTGGAGCTCATCCTGCAGAAACGTGTTTCGTGCCAGATCAATGAAATTGACGTATCCAGTCCATAATACTGGGACACACTTATAAAAAAATGTAGGCATGAAGTAATGATGCAAAAGGAAGGACATAGAAATCTCCAAGCATGTAAAGGAATCTTTCTTTTACACCATCGAAGTTGCACTTTTTAAAAAAAAAAACGAACAGAGAGCCTAATCTCAAGGAGAGCGCTTCAGAAAAGCTAATGGTAAGGATACGTGCAACTTTTTTCAGTGTGCCCTATCCCAATTAGTTTACCATTCACCGACCACACAAGTGACCTATTTTCTGCGACCAGTCTTTTCTGCCCATCCACTCGTATGCTCGTTGTCTCCTAGCTACTTTGCGATCTAACAGAATTGCAGCACCCCTAAGAAAGGTATTGCAAAAAGTATATTTTATGAGCAATCAAGATAGAGTCCAACAGGAGCCATTCTGTTGAATATATATTTTCTACCACCTAATTTGTTTTTCTTGGCAAGGAACAATTACGAATGGGTACTGCCTGATCATGACATCATGTGCAAGTGCATTTAAAATTTTAGCACCATGTTTTGTTAACATGCACTTCTGTTAGAGATTATATGAATCATTCTAGTTGATGCCTTAGAAAACCTGATAAATGGTGTTATATGCTAGCTCTTGATGCAGTTCAAGTTTTGCGAGGTATCAATTCGTAAGAATAATTGAGATCTAGTTCAGATCCATCCATGTACTGTGGGCAAAAGTTGATAAAAAAAAAAAAATTCATTTTGAGAATACAAAAAAAAACAACGTAGTGTCTAGAGTATCGTCCGACGGCACTTTTGCAGAGCATTCAAGTGCCGTCCCAAAGTCTCGTATAAAACGAATTGTCAAAACGAGTTTTTCGAAGCTGTGGTGTAGCTTCGTGGGAAGATGACTGCCTCATACGCAGCGGACCCAAGTTCAATACACAACGTAAGCTTACTATGTTTTTTTTTGTTTTTTTTTTCTCAAACACATTGCTTTGTTGTGGATAGGGATGCCGCGAACCACCCTAGGTTCAAATTCGAAAGGTTTCTATATTTTCTAACCGAACTGATGTTCGAAATCGAAAGGTTTCGATATTTTCGACCGTACGGAGATTCGAATTCGAAAAATTCGCAACTTTCAAAAATTGTGGAGTTTCGAATTTGAAAGGTTCGAAGCTATCACGGTTTCTAAAAGTTTGGGTTCGATTATTTTGAATATTCGAGAAAATCCGAAAATTTCGAACGTTCCTAACTTGAAATTCGAGAGATTCGAATTTCTTTGGATCTGAAATTCGAAAAATTTGAACGTTTCAAATTCTTATAGACATAAGGTTCGATAAAATCGAAGATTTCGAATTTCTTTCTACATAAAGTTCGAAAAGTTTGAAGGTTTCGATTCTCTTTTAGGGCTAAATTTGAAAAAAAAAACTTCGAAGGTTTCGAATTTCTTTTAAGTCCAAGTGCGCAAAGTTCGAAGTCCGGTTTTCATGTTCCGCCACAGTTTCAGTTTCAAATAACAATTTCACGCCTTACTGGTTTTCACGAAATCAGGTTTAGAAAAGTTAGGGTGTGATATTTAGACTCCGCGAAGTTGGTCAGGCAATTAAATGAGACGACGAGTCTCCCGGATGTGCTGGAATATTTGCCAGTGCAGAGTGACGTGTGACCATAGATCAGTAATTGTGACCGCCAGCCCGGGGTGGTCATTAACGTTCATCACGAAGTAGTGATCACACGAACGCACTGTTTAACGATACTCATCCAGTTCGAAACGGCCAGGGGCAGGCAGGTGGTTGAGGCTCAGAAAAACCTTGAAGCGATCTGGCTAACTGCCTCCCTACCCCCTTGCACGCTGGTAGTAATCCGCTCGAACACCGCCTGAGTGACGCTGGCATATAGTAAGTTTAGTTTCTACATGATGCAAAATCCTGATACTGGGAATGAAATTTGAAAAAAAAAAAAAAAAGAAGTGTAAGACAGAAAAAAGGGGACAGGACAACGCCTCATACTCAGCTCTGGGAATGAAATTTGAAACAAAAAGTGTAAGAAGACAGAAAAAAGGGGGACAGAACGTCTCAAACTCAGCTCAGCTGAAAACTCAGCCCAGTACAACGTCTCAAACTCAACTCAGCTGATTTTGAGACGCTGTCCTGTCTCCTTTTTTTCTTTCTTCTTAAACTATTTCTTTCAAATTTTATTCCCAGTCTCGGGATTTTGCATCATGATCAACATACACCAGCTCGCCTGCACCTTGACAATTTTTTAGTTTGTAATTGCTTTGGAGGTTTGTTTTCCGAGACAAAAAAAAAAACGCCAAGCAAAAAGCACAGAAGCTGACGCAACTTGAGGTCGAGGAGCGTTCTACCATACCAGTGGCGTCGGAAGAGGAAAAACGGAGAAAAGTGAGGGGGGGGGGGGGGGGGCTCCAGTCTCTTTCCCCCCCCCCCCTTCAGATATTTCGGACTGTTAAAGAAAACAATACGGGGAAAGAGGGCATGGTCGAGCTTATTTTAATCTGAAATTATTTATGCATATGTCGAGCTACTGTCGCTCTTCACTGCATAAAAGGTCGCGTAGATGGTCATTGTTAGAAACTCGTTGTCAAAAGGCACTACTCGTCACATGCTCGGTGGTTCGGAAGTTCAAAGCTATGTCTTTTTGACCTAAATAACTGTGCCATTGGTAAAAAATAATAAATAAATAAACATAACAATAAATGCAAAAAATAAAAAGCTGGAGAGAGAGAGAGAGAATAAACTTTATAAAAGCCTAATAAGATCCAGAACGTTAGGGTTCCATCTCCTACGGCCGCGAAAAAAAAACTATCAAGAATCCGCCGGAAGTGTTGTATTCTTGCATATTCAGAGACCCAGAACTAGTACGAAACAAGTTTCTCCAACCAAAATGTGTACAGGCTAAAAAGAACACATCACGAAAACATGAAATGAAAAAAAAATATATATATATATTTTTTTTTTATTTATGACATGCCGAATTTGAACATTAGAAATCTTTTTTCTTGAGTTCATTTATTCCTCAACGTGAAAAGAACAATAGATACATTAATTTGTATTCTGCAGATGGTAATGATATGTACTGTATGTGGTATTATATTAAATGCGATACCTCAAACAATTTTGACGAAAAAAATTACCAAGTTTAGGGCATAATTGCCTGTAGATACATGTTTGGATATTTCTTCGAGACTCATCTTGAACAACAATAATCATATCTTAAGACGACACTTACCTAGGCTATACACAGGTCATTCTTAAAAAGTTTAACATCTCTACCATAAATAGCTTCGGCTATAGCGTGCTTCAAATATGGCACAAACGACAATTGTCAAAAACGCGTCGTCCTTCCTCGCCCCTTCGGGAATCTATTTCTTTAAAACCAAGCATGCCAGATGATTGAAATAAACGGCATTGTCTTTCGCAAGGAATGCAACACCGCATGTAAAAATGCGAAAAAAAAATTACGAATGTACCTCACTGCTTGAATCCAAATGAAACCGCCCGCCCGTCTTTCGAAGTTCGATGAACTTCGAACGTTTACCCTAAAAATTCGAAGTTCGTCGAACTTTTGACTTTTCAGGAATCGAAAGTTCAACAATTTTCGAGTTCTTTAGATTAATAAGTTCGAAAGTTCGAAAATCATTGAATTGTTTAGTCTATCAAGTTCGAAAGTCCGACAAGCATCGAATTTTGCAGCGTAATAAGTTCGAAATTTCGAAAAGCGTCGAACTTCTTAGTTTAACAAGGTCGAAAATTCGACTTCCGTCGAATTTCTCGATATGGAAAGTTCGAAATTTCGAAATCTTTCGAACCTTTCAAACCGCTTGATTCGATCATCGAACCTTCGGTTCGAAAAAAGTTCGCGGCATCCCTAGTTGTAGCATTTGGCGATATTTACGACATTTATTTTTACGATTCACACTGAGAAGAACTAATGTTGTTCAAAAAACTTCCCTGAACAAAATGGTATGGGACTTCCTTTCCGGAGGTGCATGGGGGACACCGGGGCTTGGGTTACCGGCTGGACGCCGCGAAGCGGCATGCACGATGGTGCCAAGCGGGTTAAAAGTTTTGTAATTAGCAGCCGCGAAGCAACGCTAACGCAGGCCGGGGGGGGGGCGGCGGGGGTAACAAGCTCTTCATTGATACACACGCCGTCCGACTTTCTTTCGGACGGCACTTGTAGGCGCAAGTGGAGTGCCATCAAACAACACTGTAGACACAGAAAAAAAAAAAAAATTTATAAGCATGCATGAAAACAGCCAAAATAAAGGCCCTTTCCTGGATGTAGTGAATCTAACTATATGTGTAGCGTTTCCAAGCATGCTTTCTTTCATAATTAAAAAATAAAACCTTGAGACAAGGAACAAAATGGACATACACACCACAGTCTCAATGCTCAACACTCGCAGAGACTGGATTTTGCTGTCTTTTTTGTCAAACGCCACGTTCGATTACATTGAATATGGCTTTCGACTTACATCCATCGCAGTAGCTAAAACTTCAATGTCGTCAGCGGCGAAAACTTGTGTTGTGGACGTCGAGTGGAGCAACACAGGTGGTGCCAACTTCATTCACAATATCCTTTTCTTTTTCTTTTTTCTTGTCGCAGCTGAAGTATGTTTAGTGCAAAGAAGTTTGGGGCATAGTTTTGAGAAAGTCAATGCAGTTAATCTGCCAGGGTTGAACAAATCTTCATTAATAGCACAACATCCGACAACTGTGCTTGAGGTCAATGCTATCTGAAACCAATTTAAGCTCTTTGTAACACCCAAAAAATATTGCCCAGGGAATAAACTGTAGTAAGGTGATGATTATAATGCAATTAAATGCAAAGGTGCAAGCGAGCTGGACAAGAATGACGAAAATAATCCCTGGAGAAGGGGAACAAGATGGACAAAGGACAAACACAAATCTCCAAACACAGCTAGGTGACTGGTACGCGACTGAAATAACCTGCCTGGTCCGGGTATCAACCCCGGGACATCTCCATTTCTAGTGGAGTGCTCTACCAACTGAGCTAACTAGGGGTTAGACATCAGTAGAGCAGAGAGGTTTTATCAACTGCCACCAGTCTAACACCAACAAGGGTGCCTTTCACCCTTGTTGGTGTAAGACAGGTGGCAGCTGATAGATACTTGTTTGCTCTACTGACGTCTAACCCCTGGTTAGCTCAGTTGGTAGATTACTCCACTGGAAATGAAGAGGTCCCGGTTCGATACCCGGGTACCAGGCGGATTGTTTCAGTCGCACACCAGTCCCCTAGCTGTGTTTGGAGATTTGAGATTGCCCTTTGTCCCTCTTGTTCCCCTATTCCAGGGATTATTTTCGTCGTAGTAAGGTTATGTTGGGAGAGTTGATAATGATTGAACAAGGTTAAAATTGCCCACACATAGAAAGGAACAGTGGAGAGATTGCCAAACTGTCGCAGTCTACCAGTACAGCACACAGAATCAGTGAAGACAGAGTTCGAGCAAGTAGAGTAATAAAACATATTTAGACATAAAGCACACTACTCTTATGCAAAAGAAAGTAAATCTAAAAGTCTAACACGATCGGTCCCCCGTGACAATTTGTCTCTCCTCTCTTCTATCCCCACTGTTCCTTTCTATTTGTGCGCAATTTCAACCATATTGCCCAGGGCACAGTTCCATTTAAAACACAAAACCTTCCACAAAAAAAAAAAATTTAGCCAGTAATTAAAAAACAAAAAAAAAACGTACTAGTTAAAATAAAAGATAAAACTAATAAAAAAATCGGATGGAAGATGACAAAGAAGAAGACTGCTGTGCTGTTCTGGAAGTAAATGATAGCTGTTTGCTGTGCTGGTTTTGAGATGGTGGTGTGTGTGTGTCCCTTTTGTTTCCTTGTCTCAAAGATTTATTTCTTAATTATGATTGTGCTCGGCTGCGTTTTGACTCTTATTTCAATGCTCTTTAATTTTCGCTCTTCCAAAACCAGTCTTACCCCTAGTTAGCATGTTGCCGACCAGTCATGAGCTGTAACACAAAGCACGCCCAAAACGGGTACACAACCAGATACGAGACTCTAGCGATATCAGACCGTGTAAATCGTGCTAATAATCCCGAATGCCAAGCGCTTCGACATCGCTAAGCAAAACATTGCGTCATGCGGCGCACTGGACGCCCCCACGAAAACGAGCGCCTTCGTTTGCTTTCGTGGTCAGTCACGAAAACTAATCGTACTTACGCTCGAAAACTTGACTGTCCCGATTCCACAACTCCGTGACAGTGTCAAACCAACAGAATATCGCCGTATCGCTCCTTGGACCGGAGAAGTAAGTAGCAGGCGTCACCTTTCTAAGACCTGTCAACACTGTCAGACTGGCAACACCACAACGTTGTGATCTTTGATCACGAGAAACGAAACTATGCCCGGCCAGCCGGCCAGCTGGGCCGGCCCGGCCCGCCTTCTCGTTTTCACCTCAAAAACCGCAATAAAAAGTACGGCCTCTCGCGGAGCATTACTAATTTCCCTCCTCATGCTGATAATTGAGATATATCAAGACGTACACGTTTCAAACGCCAAGAGCATCGCTTCTGCCTCCGACAACCAAATCTTGTAAAAACTACTTCGCGCGGCGTATGAACATTGAGCAAAACTTTCTTTTTACTTGATGAAAACAAAGGCAACTCTATCGCGCGCGCCAGCGTTGCTTGACACCAGAGGTCGCGAAGGGACGGAATTTAAATAGGTTTGTTACATATGGGGGCGATGTGCGATACCAACGTTGCGTTGGGCAATACGGCGATACTAATGTTTTCGTTTACAGTTTTCAGCCTCACCTTTGCTTGGATTTAACATATTACTATGCAAATATGTTAAATAATACAGATTTACTCCGGGTATAAGACGCAAAATGCCGTTTCCTCTTGATTCCAAATTTAGGTATGTACTCAAAGAGGTTATACTTATAAGCATAGAGTTATTATAATGTATACGTACATTATAATAACTCTATGGTTATAAGTACTAGGAGATGGCACATTGCAATATTAGTGAAGCCTAGTCATAAAAAGTTTAAACGATGTTGTGGCCAACGTGACCACAGATCTCTCTGGTAATTGGTGCGCAAGACATGTCACGTGTAAGATGGATGGTTGATTTTAGAAGGATTCCTTGATAAAACCTACCGGACGTCCCGTAGGTTTGTCAGGACGAAGGCTAGCTACGGTCACGTGATCTGGTCACGTTGGCCTGATAAGTGAGAGGAGTAAGGAGGAAATTGGAGAAAGAGGCGAGGCGTCAAGGAAGCATGGCTTGTGGAGGCTACGCGGCTGACGTCATGCCCTCTCCTACCCTTCTATCCTCCTTGTATGTACTTCAGTTCGCACCATAGAGATGTTCACACAGAACGCACAGAACGAATAAAAATACTGAAGTGGACGAGCGACAGACACCCGCGGTTCTTTCAACGACCAACGACACATTTACATTTATTTACAAGTCGTTGCTCATTGAAATAACTGTGAGTGTCTGTCCGTCGTCTATTTCAGTGTTTTTATTCTTTCTGTGTGAACTATTGTTTATCCAAAGCACTTCGCTACGCACTAGAGGTCCAACTGGCGCTAGTGTCTATGTGACTTCCGGGAGGCAAATAGGCCACTTTCAAAAACCCCTACATGCAACATGATAAAAACAGAGCACAGAACACGGAGGAAGAGAAAAGAACAGGCAGAACGAAAGAGCACTGTCCTTTTCTTTTCCTGCCCTCTTCTCTTCCTCCGAGTTCTGTGCGCTGTTTTATCATGTTAAATGACCAACTATCTCAAATCACGTCACTCCAGTCAATACCACCTAGAATACAAGGCCTGCGCATGACGTTTCGTTAGTAGATCCCCGACCCGCCCCAAGCGGCAAACAGGCTGAAGCTTGACGAGAGTATGGGCCGCGTCGCAACTACGTCGCATTCACCTGCGGCCACAGCTGTGTGCGTGAATGCTGAGCGCGAGCTGATTGCGAGCTTCCAGTTCATTTGCAACGCGCACGCGAACACTCCCTCGGCCACAAGGGCGAGCTAGCACGCGCTCCTTGCTTTGAGACGAGCATTTCTAGCGCGCGCGCTCGTTCTGCGGAAGGACGCTTCAAAGCTGCGACCCGGAGTATAAACAGCGCCCTCGAAAATGGCGTCCAGTGCCAGCGTCCAGCGTCCAGCGAAGGGCTTTGCAGCCCTTCGCACAGCAGTAAGGCATTTTCACTCATGCATTTGACGCTCCACGTGAACGTCTAACTTCATCGTATGCTATAGCAACAGACACTCGGCGTGAGCATCTGTTTCATTATCTGCTACACAAACCACTGAAGCAGGCGATGGAGCAGAATATGTAGCAGATGATGTAGCAGACGACGGTGCTCATCCGGGCTACCTAGGGGGCGCTGAGGGGATCTACTAGTGATGACGTTTAGAGGAGGAAACGCGCAGGCCTTGTGTCCATGCAACACTTTGCGCGTTGCACGCTGGGAATCAGTTGGCCACGGAGCGGAGTGGCATGGTTTCGGTTTCGATCACAGAGCCGCTGTCTGTACTCCTGCAGCCAAGCACGTGAACTTCAAAGCCAGCATAATTTTTCTTCGCGCGCATGAGAATGTACTTGCACGACAGGGGCACCAGCAGGGACGTTGCAATCCACCATTCTACATTTGCCTATACTTTGCCAAAATCCGGCACATCGGGAACCACAAAAACAGTGCATAGTGTTTTTAGAGCGCAGCTCTCGCTTCCGCGTTTCGTGGCGTCGCCGTCGCCATCGGCGTAACCGCCCCGCTAAATTTAGTGGGAAAAATTGGTGTTGAGGTCACGTGACGTCAAATTTCCCGCTAGATACAGCGGAGAAACTGAATTTGTTCGTGGGTGACGGGACACGAAGTCATGTGACGTCATTTTTCCCGCTAAATTTATCGGGGAAAATGACATCACGTGACTTTGTGCCACGTCACCCATGAACAAATTCAACGGGAGGGGGAGAGGAAAGGAGTAAGAGAAGGAGAGGAGGGGAGGGTACGGAGGAGGAGGGTATGCCCTCCCCTCCTCCTCCTCAAGAGCTGCGTTCTAGTTTCGCGTTACAAAGATCTGTTAATGTCTTTCCATTGTAAAAGCTTGGTTTGCTGGGCAAGTTGGTAATTGACATTCATATTAAAACTGGCGCAAAAAAGACGGGACAAAAAGACGAAGAAGCACACAGGACAAGCACTAACTGGCAACTAAAGTTTATTGAATGCTTCCAACTTTGCTATCGCCGTGCACGCGCGTAATCTTGTCTCAACAAAAACACGGCGTACCACCAAATCAGTAGATATAGCCCGCTCACTGCCTGTACAAAAAGTTAGCAAAACAGCTACATCACTCCGCCGCTCAAACCAAACGAGGAAAGGAAAAAGCGCCGTGTTAATATTTACCAGCTACATAGTGTTAATAAAGGGAGATTACAAAGAGAGTCGCTGGAGGCGGCGAATATACATGCTTGCGACAAAGACGTTTGCATCAGCGTGCTTCATTAACACTATCTATAGCTTGTAAATATTAACACGGCGCTCTTTTCCTTTCCTCGTTCGGTTGGTGCGGCGGGGTGATGTAGCTGTTTTGCTAACTTTTTGAAGAGGCGGTGGCGGCGAGGAGATCGAACAGTAGGGGGCGCTGCGTTGGTAGCAACGACCAACGTTATTAGATTAACTCAGTTACGGAACTGTTCATAGACGCTGCATGCACGAACAGTACCCCCCCTCACTCACCACGACTCGCCCAGATTCGCTCGACGCGCCGCCGGACGGCTGCTTTGGTAACTGAATCGGGATACGTTCGTTTCAACGTCACTAGA